>CM046423.1:4628297-5115797 GCA_025506505.1 Flaveria sonorensis
TTTGGAATTAGGGTTACTTTTGATGGGGTTAGTTATCTTATTTGGTAAATAAGTATTAGTTTTAGAGAATAAAGAGTACACATTAGTGATTTGATCTTAATTTCTACAAATTATATTTGATCTTGTATGTACCATCAGTTATCATGAGGTTTGTGGTGATTACATCAAGGTTTCCTCCATTGTTTTTGATTTGGAATTAAGAAGACTTTAGTCGTGGTTTTGTTTTCTTTAGTTGGTAAAAGAGTTTAATTTTAGAAGAATTTAAGAGTACCCATTAGTGATTTGATCTTAATTTCTACAAATTTGTCATTGGTTCTGCCTACCATAAGTTTTCATGAGGGTTGTGGATGATTACATCATGGGTTTCCTCCATTGTTCTTGATTTTGAAATTGAAATTACTTTTGATGGGGTTATTATCTTGTTTTGTAACAAAAGTTTTGCTTTTAGAAGAATTTAAGAGTACCCATTTGTGATTTGATCTTCATTTTTCATAGATTTTTTCTGAATTCTGATTATGTCCTATCGTGATTACTTGAAGGGGGTCCAGCAGACTCGCGAATGAGAGCTGCCTCTAATAAAAGAGGCATTGAAATCACGTCGATATCAAGGCCAATAAGGCCTTCGGATTTTAAAGAATTTGATCTCATTCTTGCCATGGATAAGCAAAACAGAGGTGAGCTTTTTTTAACTAATTGCATTAAGATGTTACTTTAATAAAAAAAATTAAAAAAAAAGTGGTTATGATATGATGTACTGATTGTTTGGGGACAAACTAATCTTTTTTAGGGGGGTAGGTGGCGGTTATAAAACTGATCATCGGGATCATGTAAGATTACTTGAGTATCCGTAGATTTTCATCAACTTATATGTTATTGAGATTCTTGAAGTTGCAATGTTTGGGAACTGGGATTGTTTATCCAAACTGTTTATCTGATTGTTTTTATTGAATTAAGTTGTTTTGAATAAACAGTCTGAAGTTGCTGAATTCCAATACAATATTCTAACATGTTCCGGGATTCAGTATAAATGAAACCAAATACATACTTGCGGCCAGTAAAATAGTTTTGATATATGGATTGCTCTGATGTAAAATGTTGAATACTGGGTGGCCACTAGATACATCATCCAAAATGAAAAAATGTACTGCTTGCAGGTTAAAAATACATAAACAAACAAACATATTTAGGCAAAATCCCGCTCAATAGTAGGGTCCGAGGAGGGTGAGATGAGGGTGGTAGAGAGCTGCTCCAGAAAGACCCCTGCTCAAGAATAGGTTGAAAATACATAATTAAGAAAGATCATTAGTATTTGGCATCCCTTGAAAAGAACTGTTAGGGTAATGTCTTGCCTTTGATCGGCCAGGATAACTTACCCGATTAAGGCATGAAATTCTTGCCCTCTGACTTGTGGTTCATCTCTTAAGCCAATTTTGTGAGATTTGAGCTAAATATCATACGTTAGAAGCCCATGTTGCCTTGGTACTAGAAATCGGTAATCCAACTTCATACGTCCACATGTTGACTCAATTTGTATTCTTTGAGTTCAATTTTCATATGGATTGCAGAGAGATATACTTGGAGCTTTGGACAGATGGAGGTTTAAGGAGACTTTACCGGCTGATGCATCCAAGAAGGTTTGTAAAATGATTCAAAGAAGATTCATCGGATGCATTTCCAAATCTTTTATTTAAATGATGGGATTGTTTAAGGTGTATGCAGGTTAAGTTAATGTGCTCATACTGCAGCAAACATAATGAAACCGAAGTCCTGATCCTTACTATGGTGGACCAGCAGGGTTTGAGAAGGTAACCTTTTCTTAAATTATTTCTCTTCCGTTAATCCCTTTCGTTTCCCTGCTCATCCTTTCTGCTTTTGCGGTCCTTGTTATGAGATTCTGTGAGAACTTTAAGCATAAGAAAAATCTAGAAAACGTACCTTTTTTACTCCCTGTAATAAAGAAAAGTGTTATTATGGTCGCTTTAGTAATTAAATTAATTTATTTAACTATGTTATGATTGCCTTTTGTCTGTTATGCCGCCTTATGTGACCAAAACTTGTGTAAAGATAACAATTTTTTTACATCGATTAATCGACATGGCAAAAAGTGTTTGAAACCTGTAAAATGGCCAAATAAATTATTTTTTCCAGACACAGTTTTTAATCCTCAACACTACATTAATACTTCCTATGTTCTATATAATTGCAATGCTTTTTATGATGAATATAATGTATTTTAGGGTTGATTATTGGTTATCGTCTTACTTACCCTTTGGTAATGGAAAAAATAACATATTGGGTCCAAACTAGGGTCGTCTGGCGTTTGAATGTTGATAATGGTCAAGTATGTAACTTTAGCTTAAAAGATTTCCCAAAAGGGAGAAGGGCAATTCCGGTTTGACCGATGAATGTCCTGTTTTATGTGCTTAGTTTCTTGTTTTGTGTACCCTTTATGCTAAATTATGTGTTAATCCTTCATGTCAATTAAAAGTTGTTGATAATGTTGATTTTTGATGGGTATCTTATTCATTTTACTTGTCATAAGATCCTTGATCCTTTGAACTGGTTTTGAAATAAGCAGTTTAGTAAAAACAAACTGCAGTTTAGTATAAACAAACTTCAAGCTACTTATTCAATTCTCAAATATTCAATAATATGCAGTTTGGATAAGGAATCACATACACTTTTAAAATTGCTTGTTATTGCATAAAAATGTAATAAGCAGATAAACCGTTGTAATAAGCGATACCAACCACCCTGGTAACTCTTGGTTGTCCTAAATGGTGTTTTGTATGGATTAAGAATCCTAACGTTCGTCATCCTTAAGAGACGATATAAATGGGACCCACAAAGAAGTTACATTCTTTAGTCGCCATACACTATGGAGGTCCAAACATACGGCCGGCGGATGTATGTATAGGATCCGTTTATCATAAAAATGGGACCCACAAATTGCACCGATATCTCGAGTATAATCTTTTGATTGTTGGTTTGTTCTGGCAGGTGTTGGATTTGCTTGAGGATGCCTGTGAATCACTTTTGGAAACCATTTTGGCTGGCGAACAATCACATCTCAGATTCATAGAACACAATTTTCCCCCATCTTTCATCGTTGGGCTCATTTCTGTTTTCATTTGAGGTTGTATAAATAGGACCCATGGAATAATTGTTAAATGAAACACTCAAAACATTTTTATGATGCAATTGCCAACTTTTTAGCTTCATTGTGTACTTCTAACTAGTCTAATAAAATCATTTCATGGTTAATTGTATCAGATTGTATTGAACTTGACACATATTATAGTTTATGTGACATACTAAAATCATTTATCGAACTTGAGATCCTAAAATTAGAAACTGCTAATATCACACTGGTAAATTAACTAAAATAAAATAGACTGAATTTGCTTATATAAAAACAAATGTGTTCATTTGCTGCACCTCCATTTATTATTATATATGCATATGATCATAAATATTTATAGCTTTCCTTTTACCTTATTTTTGTATAAAGCTTAACATGAAATTTATATCTGAATTACTGTTGTATTGATAGAAATTGAGATGGCATCACAAGAGAATATACCCTAAAACATGCATTAAAAATCTCGTACATTATGTTTACTTTTCTAACAAACAAAGAGAAAATAATAATAATAATCAAACATCTCTTGACACTTTACAGTTACTTGAAGTAGACGTGAAACCCACATTTGTTGTCTGAGTTCTAATCTAACACATCACAAGAAGACTGCTAAAAACCTGATTTACGACAATCAAAACAAAACATAAACCAGATTTTCTGTTGTTTGCCTCTTTGAAATTCCGACTCGATTAAAACAAACCCTAATTTTCTAAAATCTACATTTAAACAATATGAAAAGTCAATGTGAGGTTTTAAACATCATCCATGTTATGATCATTGTCATTGTCCCTTCATAGTATTCATCATCGCGCTGAATTTGCTTGTCTTGTGTGTGTTCTGTTGGAAAGAAAGCAACTATAAAAACTGGACAAATCTACAACAATTATGGGTAAAAGAGTTGATTTAGATGAAATTGGAAACGCTGGCATTAACTGGCTTTATTAAGATTGATAAGGATATTATTGCACTAATGTAGTTTTTGTAGTGATATTTAGCTGTTGATTATTAATGAACATTAGATTATTATTGCACCCGCCCCAGTATAAATTTACTCATTCTGACCCGAACCCCTTTTCACCAGCGGTAAACAAACTTTTGCTCTTTAAGGGGGGTTTTTGTACTTACGATCTATACGTTCATCAGGGTTCTTCTCGTCTTCATCATAATCAGGAATATAGAAATCCGGTGGAACCTGCAATATTAGCCAATTCAGAAAAGATCTTATTCAACCTGTAATCTGAATCCATAAAAAAACTTGTTTGGGTTGGCACTTTTTTAAAAATAAGCGTTTTGACTGTTTGTTCAGGAATCTAAGGTACCCTTTCGATAAAGATAATTAAAGAAAAAGTACAACTGTACAATTAAGTTATTTTAGTACTTAAGAGTTGGTATTTATAATCCTTAATTACCTCTTGCATCTGTACACTTGGGGCATGTTGAATGCAACGAGGTTTCCAGAACTTGCATCTTTATAGTGCCAAGGTATGACTTGCTATTGAAATTCTCCTGTCCAACCAACAAAAAAATATGATTAACAGTATCCCAGACTCCCAGCATGAGTTTGATGCAAAACGGGTGGCTCGGGTAACGTTTCAAAACATGTATTTGGGTACAGATCGGTATGGGTTTGGTCGAATCATATTGACCCAAACCATTTTGTCGCATGTTCTTTTTTAGTTTTTATGAATAATTAATGTGTTACATATATTTATACAAAAACCATATTATTACAATATTATGCCAACTTTTTACATGCAGCGCACCGGAAACACACTTGGAGCGACTCTGATCTTGTTGGACCTCTTTCCAATTCAACTAAATCTTTATGCGGTCTGTCAACCGATTTGAGATCAAGTATAACCCAAACCAACCCATTCATAAGCAAATGGGTTGAATTGCCACCTCTAGTTAAAACTTAAAACCAAGATGACCAAACAAATAATAACTTAAAAAAGCACAGAAGGGATGACATACGATATGACCAGTTGGAATCCTTAATGAACACTCAGGAGCAAAATACTTGATATACTCATTATCTGGGATCTCTGCATCATTATCACATTTATGAGGTAATTATATAATTTTTATAAATTTTAGGCATAAGAAAGATAAACACTAATTACAGAAATACATTGCTAGAGTAAAGAATGAAGAAGATCAATATTAAGATTCAAACATGAATTTGCAACATCAATCATTTCTATCAACAAGGAGAAAACAAGAGAACAAAACATAACCTTCCACAAAATACCAACCAGAACATAATGCAAATGAGCATTTAATCAATGGTATTTACTCCATCAAATTACCAATTTGCAGAACTTTTATATTTACCAATAGAGGATTAGACAATTTTATTATATTAGAATTCTTAATATATCAGCAACCATAACTAGATCGGTTTGGTTATTTTTTCAGAACAGCTCCTAAACTACTCCTAAGATTGGTTTAGTTTCTTCTGGTAATTGTAAATTGTAATAGACTAACAGCTTAGTGATCAAGATGTCCAACCCTATAAATTTAGGTCCGTGTGTATTTTATAAGCAACAATTGTTTGGATCCACCATTTGAGGGGGATAATGTCAAGGTAGAAACAAATTGTAAGTTCTGTTATGTTTTAGTAATTCTGTAATTGTATTTTGATCCGGTCCATTTGAATCACATATTTCTTTTAATTGTAAGTTTTATTAAAATGACTATTTTACCTCTAACAATGATGATATTTACAATGGCCTAGATGGAACATATTTAGGGTAATTATGATATATGAAACATCTGATATATGAAACATCTTTTTAAAACTTCAACGACTAAAATGGAGCAAACAGAAGTACAATGACAAACAGAATATGTTTCTATATTTAGACATTATCCCTTATCAATGAGGAGAAAGTGAAAACTCATAACAGCACCAGAGTTGTTGGAAGTTAGTTAATTTACCCATTTAAGCTTCATTTGGAATCTCCACCTCAAGCAAATTGCACTATCCAATAATCCTATCAAACCCTCACATTATGGAAATGGGAATGATACACATGCTAATGGGTCTATTAACAAGGATATACCTATGTTGCTTAAGGTGTATTCTAGAAGGGGCAAAAGGGGAAATACAATAATCCTAACAAATCCTCACATTATCAGAATTAAGAAAAGTTAGACTAAATAAAATGAGCCTTTCTAACTAGAGTCAAAAGGAATAGAAATAGTAGATTCTCAACCAAAAGAATATGATTCTGCAATATGCATCAGTAGTTATCTTCACTATCTAACTTCACTACAATTATGAGATAATCCTGAGTCGATGAAAGTAAACCATGTGAATCTTTGGTCTTTCTTAATCAAGCAAATAATTTCACAAAGTATACAAGTTGAAACAGCTATGATAAAGGTATATACCATTAGGAAGCTCGGTGTCTAAAAGAACTCCTGTTTCAACAGTCCAACACCGAGCAACATTTTCTTTGTATATCCTCCACCTCCAGTTACCTGCATAGAAACCATACAAATTAGTGTCTACTTAGACAGCATTTAAGAATACAAGAAGATTTAAATCACAAAAAAATATTAGAATGGACCTACCAGCAGGGGTAAGCCAAACTTTTTTACGAACCTAACACATTCAGCATGTCCTGCAAAAAGTCAAAGGTAACAGAAAGCAAGTATTTCAACATCAGTCAATGCATCTCTATTCGCAAATACTAAGGACTTCCTCAAAGTGGTTACATCCCTCAACTTTTTATGTGATTGATTCAGTCCTCAAAGTTTTGTCTTATCCAGAAATGTGTAGCTTTTACCTACAACTGGTTGTGTAGCAAAAAGTTTGCATGCATGGCATTCTTTTACCTTATTTTCTTAATTATCTAAAAACAAAACCTATGTAGTTTCACTTAATAAGTGGCTAATTTTTTCATTTTTTTTGAAAAACCATAAGTACATTCAATTTGTAAGCTGTCAAGTCCCTAACCAAATCGCAACCAGATCCAAGGATATAAATATGTACTTGAGAATAAGACAAGAACTTTTGACTATCAATGCCTAAATTCGTTGAACGACTTAATCACTTTTACAGTAAAAGTCGGGATATTTTCAGAGATAATTAAAAAATAACTGATGAAATACAATTGCATTAAAAACGATAACCAAGTGGGATATGATTACAATAAGACTAGCACCATCTATAGAAAGATTGAAGCAGCCTAAGCGGTCCCCAGCAAGTGAATCTGCCCCACACTGAAGAACTATCACACCAGGTTGATATGTTTCAACAACCTTTGAAATTATCTATAAAAGTTGAAAATTTGAAATGAGGCCATAACGTTATCAATGTATTGAAAAACCAAAAAAAAAAAAGTTATTAATTTCGAAACTTACTGTTTTAAACAAACGAGTAAAGCTGTTGTCATCTATGCCATCCTTTAAAGGAATATTAATTGCATAGAATTACCTTCTCGTTCTCCGATTTCCTACAGAATCAATGAGATGCATGAATATCGTTCTAATTCAGGTTTAACAAGCTCCTAATGTTTTGCACTTTAGGCCTTTAGGGCTAATATATAATCATGCTAACCCAAAATATTCAACGTAAATGAGTGTGCTTGAATGAACTTATCACTATTCATAATTAATGTTTCCTCTCTTATGTCAACCATACCACACAGTAATTTACATAAACATGTCTAGGCAATCAAATGAACACCAGATTTGCTATGTAACCCATTTGCATCATCATTTAGATCAAATTTGGGCACAAATTTATACAGTTGTTTCGTTAGTACATAGTCCATATCGCTACATATATTATTATGAAACTATATATTTTGTTCCAAAAAGTCTAGCTTCAACCCATTTAGTCATTTGTCATTTTCATTGTATGGGTACATTTATATGTGTCAAAGAACATTGATTATTCTTAAATAGTAAGGTTTATATTTAGGAGGATTAAGAAAAAAATTGACTTTATTCAGTTACCCATATCAGGTCTATTTGGTTTACTTAGATTGGTCCAACTTCCAAGTACTGTGAATAGATTAAGGTGATTACCCCAATCTGTTATGGTATGGACATATGGTGTACAAAGAAATGAAAATGTGACTGGGTCCCATTCACTTGATGTGATGTTTACTAAAGACAAGAACCACAAAATTATGGAGAATCAAGATGAATGGTATAAATAAAACTTCTAATAGTCTCAGTACAAATTCAGGACAAAAGAAAGAATATAAACCAATACTATACATATAAACAGGAAAGCATATCATAGTAATTATATGAAATTACTAATATATAGCAGAGTGTGGAATACCTTAACATCACCTGATCCAGGAAAGAACAAATTTCCATACTTGTGAAAACTAACAGTCATCACCCTGTATAGTTAAAAGCATCATGAGGTCAAAACATGT
Organism: Flaveria sonorensis; assembly: GCA_025506505.1. Lineage (NCBI taxonomy): Eukaryota > Viridiplantae > Streptophyta > Magnoliopsida > Asterales > Asteraceae > Flaveria > Flaveria sonorensis. The sequence continues at coordinate 4,636,842 of CM046423.1, forward strand.
GCAAGAGACACAACAATATATATGTAAAGTAACACATTTAATCAAGTCTCTACAAAAGTAACAAAACATTTTGAAATATGAAAAGGGTAGATAATTTGACTTTAAGATAACTAGATGATGTTACTTGGTAGCTGAAGCTGCGTATCCCAGTTTTCAGCTCATTTTTTTATTTAATAATCAATAAATCTTACATATAAAATTTTTTATTCCTAAAGTGAAACTGCAGAATATAAGAACAATGTTACCTGTCAGTGAAGTAAAAGGCTTCTTCTACTCCATCGCCATGATGAACATCTATATCAATATAAAGAACCCGTGCATGATACTTAAGAAGCTCCAAAATGCCCAAAACCAAATCATTGATATAACAAAATCCAGATGCCTCGCACTTTTTAGCATGGTGTAATCCCCCAGCCCAATTTATGGCAATGTCACAAAGTCGATTGTTTAATCTGCGTGCAGCATCTGCTAGCAAGCAAGGATACATTATATGCACAAAATTTGAATGTCAACTAAAATTTTCTTTAAGACGAAGCTTACCGATTGTTCCACCAGCATATATTTGGCAAAATTCAAACATGTCATCGAAGACAGGGCAATCTTCTCCAAGCTTAACTAAATATCAAATAAGAGTTAGATAAAACATAACAGTAGAAAAACACTATATACCCATTAAATCATGCATTATAAATATCTGATCTGTGTCATCAAACAGATCTCTTACACTTAGCCATTTCTTCTGGAAACAAATGTTGTGTGTCCGGGTTTATTCGCTGCAAAAACTCCACATAATCCGCTGAGTGAAACTGTGCTAGCTCCACTGGATACGCCTTGTGAGGCCTCTGTATTTAATAATCACACATTAGCTATCATCAAGAAAACATATCAACCACCTAACCGAAAACCAGTAAACCAAAGAGGCAAAAGACAAAGAAAGAAACTAACATAAATTTCCATCTTCTTGTGAAGATCATACGAAAGCACCAAATGATGAGTCATACATAACCGATGCGGCTTCATCGGATGATTTGGTCCAAAGTAAACATTACCAACATCCCCTGCAATAATCAATTACCCCAATTTCAAAACCACTTCTCAATTCCATAACCATTTTAAGCCAAATAATCACATACTAATTCATTCATTTACTCCGTTAAAACATACAACTATCCTAACAGTACACAAAGTTCTAGGGTTTGAGATTATCACGCAAAAAAACAACTAAAACAAGCTAAAAACGATCTACAACAACTGAATTAGGTTATTGCAATGATACTAACTCAATAATGGTGTCTGTATCGGTAAAATCGAAGAGGAAACACATACCATCGTAGAAGTATGAGATTCTGTCTTTTGACCGCATTTTATCGGCGAAGAAGACCAAATTTTTAAATAAAAAGCAGTGAGATCTGAGTATTGAAACTTAAAATCACCATTGACGAGGGTTTTCATAGCTGTTGAGAGCTTGAATGACGGTTGTTGTGTAACAATGGCGAATGTGATGACTATCGTTAAGGTTTTTTGAGACGATTTCTATAGGATGATGGGAATAGCGAGAGAGTTAATAATATCTTTTGGCGTGCTGAACTTTTAGTCCCTGTAATTACACTAGTTTGTAATTTCTCTTGGTTACGAGAGGAGTTTCTTATTTTTATCTGAATGGTTATTTTATATTATATGAGATGTTTGTGAGTGATTGTGAGTGAAGAAGAAAAAAAATTATAGGGGTTGTATCGTGATTCCTCATATTTGAGGAATGACGGTACAACCCCATAAATATTTTAATATTTTTGAAAGTGGTTGTGTTTGGATGATATAAAAAAAAGATAATGATAAAAGTACAAAAAATATTACTTAACAGAAAATGAGAGAAAAAATTGAGTTTTTAATGTAATTATAAAAATGAGGATGAGGAATGAAGTGTGAACGCTCTGAATATTTAAATTTTATGATCTATAAAAAATAATTTTTTGTAAGGGTGGGTTTTATTTAAAACCGGTCTACCCATTGAACCGGTTCATGGGTTTAACCACTATCTATGAAAGACTATTCAGTTCAATATTGTCTGTTCAAACCATACGAATCGAAGAGACTAGAGGTCTGATTTTCATTTGAACCATATGTTATGATTCTGATTTAATTTGAACAACATTGCTTATTATGAAGATGAGATTAATCATTAAACTTGTTTATCGTTTATTTTTATTTGATTTTGATATAAGTTGAGAAGGGTAATTTTTTATTGAGCTGATTTTAAATGGGATAAAGATTTTTGAGTATTTGAATAGAAAAAGTGTTATCTTTAAATAATAATTTTGTATTTGAAATTTTTTTAATTTATAATTGATATTTTTTGCGGAGTTAACATTATAAGTGGTTATGTATGTTAATAAATTATGTTCAACAAGTTGATTAATTTGTTTACAGATTTTGACATCCATAACTTTAGTTGAAGAAAAACTTCTTTAACAAACCTCATTTTAAACCTTTTAAATTAATCCAAATCAAGTATGAACCTAAATGATTTTAAGAGTTTTTTTAACTCTTACCATTAATAAATCAATAGAGAGATTTATACCTTCAAATTAATCTTCTTCATTTATTGATAATTAATAATTAAGAGATTTAAAAACATGGACTTCTTTTTTAATACAAAAAATTATAGTAAATTTTTTTTTTTCTTCCACTTCTTCTAAATAAGGTATTTTCATAATAGTGTTGTATTTTTACGACACTGTACCCAAAGACTAATGTAATACTGACATGAAATAACAAAAAAAAAAATACAAACTTCGAAATGTAATAAAACAAGAGCGAATATAGAAAATATTCCAAAAAAGTACATGAGAACACTAAATTGATCTAAATAAAAAATAAAAAATAAATGAACTGGAAAATACGTCAACTAAATTAAAGTTCACAATTGATTAACAAGATTCTAGGAGTAATCATAACTGAAATTAAACATTTAGGAAATTAACAACTTAACCAACCAATAATAATTGACAGTTTGCCAACCAGCTTACCAACAGCTTTGATTATATAACAGACTCATGCTCTTGTTATAATATGATAATACGGCAGTATAACAAACTGCAAACAAATAACCGAGTGCTGCTATAAAAGTATAAAATCACAATGCCAGCAACATGTTTGTTATCAAATATTTATTTAAGGTTCATTAAAAAAAGCATAAAACAACATAAGAGTCGAAACACGAAAGGAAATTTCAAAAGTAGTAAACCGTTTATGTGCCTTTAGTAGGGCACTTCATAAATCGTAGTCTCATTCTTTCTTGCCGATCCCATGAGACATGTTGTAGACTCCTCGTCCCTGTACAAATATGCAAATCAACAGCTACTTGTAAATGGGTCGACATGGGTTGTGACTTATCTTTAGGTCAAATGGGTTAAAACTTAAAATACACCTGAAGTGTATTTTTAAACATAAAACCTCTTAAATCATTATATTCAAGTATGTCATTCTTAAAATAATACAGGTGTGATAATATCTGACACGCTACTTACTAGTTACAAAAATTTAGAATAATAGACATAAAAGTGTTGCGAGACAGCCCAGCCCGTTAATCTCAACCCACCCATTTTGCCAACTCTAGGTGAAACGGCAGGTAGAACTCACAATGAGATACAGGCAAGAACCAGCAAGAGCAAGAGGGATTGCAACAGAGGTGACCTTGTCCATTGGGCCTTTCAAATAGGTGTGTTTGTGGATGCTTTGGAACAATCTTTGCTTCTCAATAAGCTTTTCTCTTGGTCTAAAAGGTGCTTCCTCCACCATCCTATAATGCTTACGCAATTTTAAAAAAAAAACATATACCAATATTGAACTCCCTAATAAAAGACAAAGATATTATGCATATTGGTTTTCAAATCATGATTTGAACCCAAGAAGTAAAATCAATGACAGCTTAACTTTTTTAAAAGGAACATGTATGATAATAGTAATATGTATTAACAGCTAAAGGGGTATGTTGTAAAATAAATAAATGAGTACCAAGGTTGAACTTTAGGTTCAACTTTCATTGCCAAATATATCTATGTGAAGGGAAAGAAATAGTAATATGTTTATACCATACAAACAATAAAGAACTTCCAATGTGTAGTGTATGAGCAAAACTGCCTAACTGGTCACAACTAAGTCTTGCATATAATCAAATTAGATTGAAAATTAGTAGTGAAAATTAAGTACTTTAACCAACAACTAACATATGTTGTGTATCGCAGTCAACAACTAAGTTGTACAAATACTAAACAATGAAGATACATTTGAACCAAATTCAATGTCAGTATCAAGATTTTCATGTTTATCACAGATAATACAGTAAACAAAATATATAAGAACTACAAGAAACAAGGATATGCTTTTGAAAGCTAGCCATTATGCCTTAAATTAGACCAAACAGTGCTCTTTCGGTTTTAAAAGCTTACCCACAAAGGAAAGATGATAAATTTGTTTAAGAATAGGAATCAAAGAAACAAATCAGATCTCCGTCAACTCAAGGCGGGTCCATGGTAATGTTAACACAAGATATCTTGATAATATTATAAACAAGTGATGGTATTCTAAAACATGAAAACTGATCCACAACTTGCAGATCTAAGAATATGTAAACATAATTGCGTAAACTCAAAGATGGTGTATAGTTTTCTACTAAAAAAGACTTTTTTTTACATAACAACTATCTTCAGCGTAGTGGATTAAATTATGGACTATACAACTAGTAACGACTCCTCTCATATTATGAATTGTTCTTTTACCTATTATATTTTGCAAGGCGCGCTATCAGCTACTGAATGAGATTTTACCGGGTATGTTTGTTTACATGGTGAACTACATAGTAAACCACAGATCTAGTAATAAATCATCTCATACTACATATTCATTGAACAAACAAAGCCATTTGTAACAAATGCATTACTATCAACAACAACTATTTAAAAGCTGCATGCACATATCAAGTATCAACGATGGCTATAAATGACAACAATCAATAACCAACACAGGTCTAACTTTCGTAAGAATGCCTACTATTCCACTTGCACTCATACTCCGAGTACATCCTGCAACAAGCTAACAAAAGTTAACATTTTAACTCATACTAATCAATTACAGTCACCACAAAATCCAATCCTTAACGAACATATCATGTCAACTACGATATATCAATAATACTACCATACACAAACTTAATATAATATATACACACATACACACAATTTTAGGTCAACAACATCGGGCAACAATTTCCAACGCTCGATAAAATCCTGCAGCTAATCATGCTAAAAGAACTCACATACAATCAAGGCATCCTCCAGAAATGAAGAATTCGAATCAAGACGACGTAAATCGAATATATAGTTACAAATCTAACTATATGACCCTAGAAATCAATAAGCATATAAAGTATATTAAACTCATACGATGCAACTGAAATATGTATTCAAGTGAGACGAAATGAGTTACCTGAGGTTTGATTGAGTCTCGAGTATTCAAACAAAAGCAGAAATGGAGAATCGATGACCTAGAAATCACACAAGAGACGAGGGTTCAAAGAGATGAACTAATGAAGCAATCGTTCGAATTTGGGGGTGATGTTTTGGGCTTGGTTTAGTGGGCTTGGGTTTACGTTCGATCTGTTTCACTTTAGAGTTGTTATTCTCCAAAAAGTGAAGGATTTGAAACAAAGGAGTTTTGTAAGTTTGTAAGACGTCCTTGCTAAACTTATATCATGGGTCATACGGTTTGTAGTTTAGCGATATTATGGTATGTAATAAGTGTGTTTATTCTTACGTGATTAAGGGTTTAAATTCATGATGAATATTGATGTAGATTTAGTATTAGTTTAGAGGGTTTGTGAGTTGGTCGTTTTAAAAAAACTTAAATTCTGATTTAATACGATAAATTATATGCTATAATACGGATAGGGGGCTATGAAATTATACAAGGAATTGGGGCTCGTTCAAGAGTTTTTCATTTCTTACATAGATGAGAAACGAATCTAAGGTTTGCATATTTTTAAGATGCCTTGGGCATGCCGGTAACAGGGATGTCGTTTATTTAACTGATGTTGTGTCTGGTTGACAAGAGCTCATATATTTGTCTATATCAAATAAAGCAATTCTAACATGATAACTATACAAGTCAAATATATTATCATACACTAATAAACAAGAGTAAGTTGAACCATGTGTTACTCCCAATGGATGATGAGAAGTGAGTAGTATAACGTAGATGTAGTTTGTTTTTTCAGAAGTAAAATGTCTGCAGTTTATGGATCATATCTGCAGACATCTGTAGAAAAAAAAGTGGATCAAACCTTTTGCACTCTGTAAAAAGAAGACTGTTTGGTTTTAACTTCTACAGTGAGTTCGCGAGGCGAGATGGGGTGTGCGACGGCAGTGGGTTCGCGAAGGGTGTGGGTTCACGATTGCTGTGGGTTCATGAGGATTAGGGTTTGCGACGGTTGTGGGTTAGCGAGGGTTAGAGTTCGCGACGGGTGTATGGGAAGCGCCGGAAGATGGTGGCCGGCGGGAGTGTGGGCTCGCACGGCCGGCGACGAAGAAGATGGTGGCCGGCGGCGAAGGGACGAGGGTGGGGTATGGGAGGCGCTGGAAGAAATGGTTGAAGGGTTTCACAAAAAGGTTGAGAAGAGTATGGGTTTGAGAAGGAGTTTGAGAAGATGTTTGAAGTGATATTTTTATGTATGCACCAAGAAGACCACGCGCAAACGTTTTTTAATGAAATCTCTTTCGAAAAAACAAACAGTCTGCAATCACTCATGTCTACGCGATGCAGACAGAAAAGACTTCGCAGATCTTTTTAAAGAAAACAAACACCACCGTATACACTATGTAGGCAGAGCGAATACTCGCTCAATCAAAGAGTGTTATACCTTCATAATTGTGAGTGGTAACTGAGATTAACTTTTTAAAAACTATTTATTAAATAAAAAGAAATATAAAGATTAGTATTAATCATTTGTAAATAACTGTTTATAGATATAAATAAACGATTAATTTTAACTAAAGGATTAATTTATACTAATCTTCAGTTGGAGGTCTAAAATCAGAAGTTAATATAGGTTTGTTCCCGATTGCGACATCGTTTTCACTTGCTAAACTGGATTCTCATTACGGTTAGAACTTTTGTTTGGAGAGCAATGCTTGACAAGATCCCTTCTTTAGTGAGTCTAGCCAAGAGGAATATTCCGGTTGAAAATACTACATGCAGATTAGTAAAAAAGTTATGGGAGAGCATGCAAAGTTGGTGAAGGTGCAACTTCAATTTGATTCGAATGTGAAAGGGCTCTTGGATTCTCCTCAGCACATCAATGGAAATGGAGGAATGACAAATGTTTCAACAGAAGAAATCTTGATTTGGAGTTGGTGTTCGGAGACATTGTTGTGTCATCATATATGTGGGTTAAACATAAAGGCAAAATTGTATTTTTAGATTAGGGTCGTTGGTGTGAATTTAATTCGACTGCCTATATATTGTAATCATTTTGCTAGCTTCTTGTTAGTTTCTATGAAGTTGCCTTTCGCCGTTCGAAAAACTAATGTTTTTAAAATTCCCAACACATTTTGACCCCGAAACATGTTTGCATTCTCCCTATGAATAGCTTTTATAACCTTAACTCGTAAGGCCATTGGGTTATTAACAAACCGCCATATCCACTTCTGAAGCAAAACCAAGTTGAACCCAACCTATCTTTTTCACTATTAGCTAGCTCAAATCCCATTTAACCCATGCTATTTTCCTAGAATATGACCCCGAACCGAATTAAAAACAATAGATCGTCCCCCAACGGAAGACATATTAACTTTCCACTTCGAAAGCCTCGAACCAAAGATATCAAAGATACATTGCCATCCTGCCCTCCCCATAGTAGAGCCTCAGCCAACTAGAAGACCTAAACAGCAGACGATTTTTTTTATTTTATAACAACACACATCAATTAATTCAGTTTTGTAGATGTATATTGATAGCAAAACTGAAAATATCAGTTATAAAAGAATAATGATCGGATCATTGGTTTCTAATTTCTTCAGCTATGTAATTTTGGTTTTTCTATTATTTTCAGGCTAACCGATTTCTTCAGCCTTTTAAGCTTGTTTTCAAACACTTGTCTCTAAATACTTCATTAGAGCCACATGCATCTAGCCGTCTTTGACCTCTCGGCTCCTAGCTCTCTTTCAAAATCTTCGTCTTCTTGATACTTAACTCTTGGATCATCTCTTAGAGCATCTGCAGCGGATCCGTTTAACTCAACTCTCTCATCTCATATACTTACAATCATATGTTGCAATCGCGTTTAATTCAATTAATTTCAGTAGATAATTATTAGCTATAAACCCGATACAAATACACTGCCATACAAGAGGATGCCATGTTTAAATTTGTGTTTTCTTTTAGTTTATGTATAGTTATACTTTATAAAATATTATATTATATAGTATAAATATAAATAATAATAACAATCAAGAAAATTATTAAGAAAAAGAAGCATAAATCATATTCCATCGGATCCATATCTTATCAAGATAGGGTAGCTCGCAAACAGAACAAAATACAATGTTGAGAATATCTCCATCATACCCATTCATAAACCCCACATGCCTCTCGAAGATATATCAACATCATTCCACATTTCCACACATACACCACCTTTTTAGAGCATCAATTATTAACAAAGCTAGAGAAAATTATTTTTATTATATACCCTTAAAAAATATTAATATATATGATATTTTAAGTTTAAAGTCATGTGTAAGCTATATAATACTGTATTGTATACATTGATGAATACACTACTAGATATAAAAGATTTAGGTGGTGATGGTATCGTAAATGACTTAACATTATAAGTGTGGATTATGTATTGCTGAATACATTATCTTTGTTACTAATTAATACTTTTGTGTATGCATTGGTGCATACACTATGTAGAGTGGAGCATGCATTGCTAAGTAACAATTATCTTTGTTATTAGTTAATACTTTAGTGTATGCATGAATGCATACACTATGTATACATTGATGCATACACTAAAGTATTAACTAATAACAATGCATTGATGCATACACTATGTATGCATTGATGCATACACTATGTATGTATTTCTAGCGCGGTCTAGTGTATGCATTGATTCGTATATGACTCGGTGAATCCTAACGATAATTTGGTTTATGTAGTGGTGTGTAATTGAGTGGAGTATAGGGAGATGTATATACCCCACACTTGATATGTCACGTTCTAAATTGTTGCAAGCGTATAGTCTAGAGACGCTCCACACGTGCAACCAATAATTCAATTCCAATTATTATATTCATATGTCATTATTTTGAGAAAAAGTATATATTCTTTTACCCCACTTTTATATTGCAGCATGACTAATCTTTGTAAACTGATAATATGCAGTATTAATATGTTATCATGTATATAAAAATGTTACACATGTTTTAAGTTCATAATCTTTTTTTTAAAATATAGTTAAAGACTTTAGATTAATCAACTTTAGGCTTTTATTTGCGTCATTAACAAATAATACGCATTCTAAATTGCATTCCTAGAGTGATTATATGTATTCCAATTGTTACATTTTATTATAAGCTCACGTTCAAACCGGATTTATGAGATACAATTTATTAATGGATATTTTTTCAATTAATAGAAAAATGGAAAGCAAGCGTGCACACGACAAAGAGGGGCAAGGTCATATCACAATCCGATGATGCTTTGATTGTCCTCTGTCTAGACGTACATTTGGCCACTTTTGTTATAGTTATGATAAGTTAACATCTAATTGTAAACCTTTGTTACGCATAAGAAATTCGACTCACATAACTTACAAGTTAATTTTTAAATATATATATATATATATATTTTCAAGTAATCATTCAAAATTCTAAGACTGCTTATCTGCATTTATCTCTAATTCATATAGAATGCTTAAGATGTCATGCTTGAGCTTTACTTGAACAGTTTGTGTAGATCATACGCACTTGCAACAAAGTCGTATTGTGCATCAAATTATAATTCTCTTACGTAAATTATAAACGACGAACACCCTCTCCTAAAATTTAGTCCTAAAATCCACCTTTTACCTATTTTTTGGACTTGAACACATATCAATTTGCTGGAATAAACGCAAGATAGTAAGGTACAACTAGGTTAAGATGCCTTCGAAAATCTCTTACGTATTTCTTCCTTAATTCTCTCCAATCATCTACTCTTTAGACATTTATTGCTAACGTCTAAGAGTGACGCGTTTGAATGTTATCAATACTCATTTTAAGCTTTATTTTTATAATCAACAAAGTAAAAATAAAAAATATATTTCAGATTATGCACCATCTTTGATTATATACATTAGCAAAAGACAACCAACGAAAAGAGGAAATGAAGCTATGAAAGGGTGGTAGATGATATTTTTTTAAGTAAATTACTATTTGCATCTTTGACGTTTGTCAATTTTAACTACTTGAATCCTTAATGTTTAAATCTATCTCTTTTCCCCCTAACGTTTCACTTTTGTCTTCGTTTGAGTACATATGACTAACACCATTAATATTTCTGTTAAAACATTTGTTAAAAAGACTAAAATACCACTGTCAATTAAAAAATAATAAAATTTACACATCCACACACCCACTTCTTCTTCTTCTTCAATTAACCCTAAATCTTTATTTTGTTTCACCAGCCAAAAAAGATGGTCATCAGTTGACCATAAACCCCCCTCCACTTGACTTGTATGATATCTGGCGATATGATGGTCTAATTAGTACATGTGGTTAATGAAGTGTTATATGTAATCAGTTTGAATGTTAATCATGTGTGATAGGCTGTTATGCTTGTTTGAATGGAATCTCACCTATAATGTCACCAACGGGTCAAACGGGTCAACTGGGTCAAATGTGTCTTGTCTTCTAAAACTTTGAGTTCTTTGGTTTGTAAAGCACTTAGGGTTTCATTATGATTCTGTGAGCACGTACTTATGTACTCTTATTATCTAGGTAACCTTTGAAGGGTTGCTTTGCACCTATCACCAGTTCTCTTTAGTCATTATCTTTACACACCAGGTGAGTTCATGCCCCTCTATTTTTATAAACCTTCTTCTTGGGGGAGGTAGCATACTTGTACTCAAACGCTATTTTATTATTATAAGTTGTGTATGTTTTAACATCGTGCTTAATACCTGAAAAGTCCTCACACTTTCGGATCGTTAATAATGGTAACTAGCGGGAAATCTTGAGTAGTACTACTGGGTCTGACGAGCCCCACCTGTGCGACTCGAGGTCAAACGGGTGCAATATTGTCCTAGACACAAATATCGTCACGACCTAGTAAGTCGTGACGGGAGGCAACAAACGCAACACAATCAGCTTCGATCGCAAAATCACTATGGTTATTACTTGTGAATATAGATTAGCTATCTATTTCAATGCACTTCTTATGTTATGCAAATGTTATTGTTTATGATAAACGCAAACTCTTGAACTCACCAACCATTGTGTTGATATTTTAGTATGCTATTCTCAGGTTGTTAACTCTGCTTGCCATTAGGAGCACCACGCGGGTCTAGCATGCATTCTAAGACTCTATTTTAAAGACATATTTGTTGGTATCTATTTATGAGTGTTTAAATATTTTGGGTTGGCGCATGTTTTGCCAAATATGCATTTTAATATTTTGGGTTTGTCTTATTTACAAAACGCTTCCGCATGGTTTTAAAGTTTGAACTTTGGTTGGTTTTATTTTTAATGTGGCATATAGTGTCGTTCTAAGTAACTACTGACTGTGATCCTGGTTTGTTCACACGCCTCACGGTAAAACTCCGCACGTGGATTTTGAGGGTGTGACACACCATAAGCGTTCTCGGAGCTACCACACTTCATCATTTCCAATGCAAACGACACCACAAGGTCAACTGAAGAGAAAGAGTATATGTGTGAGGGAGAAAGGGGGAGAGTGTGGAGAGAGAATGTGTTAGGTGAAGAACAAGATGGGGAGGCTACGGTTTGTGGTGATCGACAGATGTGGTGGTGGTGATAGGGGTTGTGGTGGTGACGATTTGGTGGTGATTGGGGGCTGTGGTGGTGCCGATTTGGGGTGATTGGGGGCTACGATGGTGTCGATTTGGTGGTGATGGGGGTTGTGATGGTGTCAAGTTGGTGCTGATGGGAGGTTGTGGTGGTTGCGATTTGGTGGTGATTGGGGGCTGTGGTGAATTTGGTGTTGATGGGAGATTGTGGTGGTGACGATTTGGTGGTGATTGGAGGCTGTGGTGGTGACGATTTGGTGTGATTGGGGGCTGTGGTGGTGGCGATTTAGTGGTGATGGGGTTGTGGTGGTGTCGATTTGGTGCTGATGGGAGGTTGTGGTGGTTGCGATTTGGTGGTGATTGGGGGCTGTGGTGGATCTGGGGTGATGGGAGATTGTGGTGGTGACGACTTGGTGGTGATTGAAGGCTGTGGTGGTGACGATTTGGTGGTGATTGGGGGCTGTGGTGGTGGCGATTTGGTGGTGATAGGGGTTGTGGTGGTGTGGATTTGGTGTTGATGAGAGGTTGTGGTGGTTGCGATTTGGTGGTGATAGGAGATTGTGTGGTTGCAATTTGGTGGTGATGGAGGGTTGTGATGGTGGTGATTGGGGGTTGTGGTGGCGGCGATTGGCGGGTGTGGTGGTGATGGGTGGCTGTGGTGGTGGTGGTGGTGATGATTGAAATAGGGGAAAGAGAGAAAGAGTGTGTGTGTGTGAGAGAGAGAAAGGTGGTAATGAATCTGGTCTAGTTTATCAAGTGATGGATAGGTGGATGGGTAATTTTAAGGGTAGTTTGGTCTTTTTAACAAATGTTTTAACAGAAACATTAACGGTGTTAGTCATATGTACTCAAATGGAGACAAAAATGAAACGTTAGGGGGAAAAAAGATGGATTTAAACATCGAGAATTCAAGTAGTTAAAATTAACAAACGTTAAAGATGCAAATAGTAATTTACTCTTTTTTTTTTCTCCATAAAAAAATAACAATATTAATAAACACACAACAAAACAATTAATATATCGAATTTTAATAAACCATTTGCGTACAATAACATTTGTTTAAAAAAATAACAGTACCAACATGTCAAAAGTGTGAAAAAGATCAACAATATTATATAAAAAAGATTTTTTATTAATGCTAATGTAAAATTGACCAGTCAAGATGTACAAGTAACAAAGCAAAACGTACAACAAAGAAAAGCACATCAACCCATGTTGAAACTTTGTCATGATTCCGACACCGGTGTCGGTGGGTTTGACTGTGGGGACGCAGCGACGGAAGTGCTGACTTGTGGTTATTGACCCACTTGTACATTTGCTTTTCGTGCATTGGGGGGTTGTACACTCCGAGAATAATAATTCAACTTTCAAATGTGTGTCAGTGTGTGTGTCACATGTTATACGTAGAAGCCTAAGTTTGTTTGTGTATATAACATATTGTAAACATATAGTGTTTTAGGGTGGTGGTGTTGGTGGTCGTTGGTGGCGGTTTGTGGCGGCAGATGGCGGAGTTTGTACACTTGGTGGTGGTGAAGTTCAAAGAAGAGGTGGTGGTGGAGGATATCATCAAAGGGTTGGAAAAGCTTGTTTCTGAAGTTGGTTGTGTCAAATCCTTTGTTTGGTAAGTCTAATGTACAAATGTTAATGCACGAAGTTTATGAATATATATTATTAAGGTACAACTGTTTATGCATTATGTACACGTTCTTACATCTTTGATTGATGGTTTCAAATTGCCAAAACGGTCTAATCCGACATGTAACGATTAACATATGTTGCAAATGTTACAAGTTAGCGTATGATTATTTATCATTATAGTTGGAGCAGCATATTCGAATCGTAATTTTTTTGAGCCGGATTTTCCTCCTAAACTGTTAAAATTGTTACTAAATACGTTTAATACAATGTATTATTTATTTAATACATTTAAATGAGTTAATAGTTACGGGTGTATGTGATTGTTTATTTAATTTGTTTTTCTTTGTCGAGACACTAAGTAGGCCGTCCAAATAGCTCGTGGCTCGTAGCTCGTTCGAAGCTCGCTCGGAAAAAGCTAAAAAAAAACTCACTCGAAATGGCTTGGTTTTAAACTGAACCGAACCGAGCCGACTCGGTATGAAAACGAGCTGAACTCGGCTCGTTCGTAACGAGCCGAGCCGGCTCGGTTTAGCTCGCTTGTTAGTTCGGCTCGGTATGGCTATGATTGTTTTACTGGTAATATATATGTTTTTTATGTATATAACATATATCATTGTATTTACTTATTTGTTAAGAATATAATATATTTTTTAACTAATCTTTTTATCAAAATATTAACTATAATGTTTGTTTTGGATTGTTTCATGTTATGCTTGTATATTTTTATATATCAGAATAAATTATTCAAACATACTTTTAATTTATTTACTAAAATATACTATTAGTTGTATGTGTGTTACGAGTTTTATTCCTTCAATTTAGATAATAATGAAGTTATTTGTATTTTGTTGAAGTTGAATTAATTTCTTTAAACTAATTCATATTTTGTGAAACTTGTTATAAACCGATAACGAGTTATGTAGTATTTTAAATTTATTTTGCATTTGATTTTTTTAATTGTGTTTATGAAATTAAAACCGAGCCAAAACGAACCGAGCCGAGCCAACTCGGTTAAAAACCGAGCCGAGCTCGAGCTCAGATTTCTAGCTCGATTTTAAAACGAACCGAGCCGAATTGGATCGGTTTAAATTCAAGCCGAATTCAAGCTTGCCCTGCCTCGACTCGTGAACAACCCTAACACTAAATTATTATATATGACTTATTAGGTTTCAATATAGTAATAACCTATGTTATAGGTGTTTGGAATCTTCAAGTAAAACCTTTTTCTCTTGAAGTTATTCAAGTCAAACGTTTCGATATAGTAATACCCTATATTATAGGTGTTTGGAATCTTCATGTAAAACTTTCTCTGAATATAAGTCAAATAAAAAAAATTTAAACAGATTGTCTAGGATTATTTATTTATAAAACCAATAAGTATACAAGTACCGAGTAATTTTAAATGTATATGCTTTGGTTGAATAAACTTCTACTCAGTTTTTTACCGGTCTTATCACTTGACTCAAACATGAAATCATAACCACTAATTTACATAATTTAATTTCATAATGTACAAATGATAGTTTGGTAATATAATCATTAACCAACCCTTGCACTTAATGTCACAGGGGAAAGGATATTGAAAGCATGGAGATGCTAAGGCAAGGGTTCACTCATGCTTTGATGATGACATTCTGCTCTAAAGATGATTTCGATGTTTTTCAAACCCACCAAAGTCATATCGAATACACCGCAACATTCTCAGCAGCGATCGAAAAGATCGTGCTTCTTGATTTCCCGGTAGTCACAGTCAAGCCTTCGACTGCTTGACACGAGGGTGCCCCAGTATTTGTCTATGGAACACGAGTTTGGAAATATGAAGAAAATAAAAAGGTTTATAATCATTCTAGTTGTGTTTTCAAAAGATTTGATGATTGTATGAGGAAATTATGGTTTTTTTTAATAATTATGCTGGCTTTATTCATAATAATGTATTATTTTCATTACATGTGGTACTAATAGATATGGTAGATAGATAAATAAAAATAACTAGTAAAAAGGCTATTTTGTTGCGGCGAGGACGTAAAACCATTTCAAGTAGCATCAATGTCACACTACCGTTAGTGACCACAAACACAAAAAAAGTCCGTATTAAAAAAAGAAATAGAAACAAAAAAAAACCGACGGCGAGCAGATGTAATGCTTATTGTACAACCATTGATGATCGTTGAAAATTAGTAATACTTAAATTAAACTAGTTGTTAATTACTTGGAAATGACATTTCAACACATTATACCTTGAAAATAGACAAAACGAACACTAGCTATAAACCCAATTGAAATGATCGATAGAGTATTATTATTATTATTATTATTTTTTGAAAGGCAGATGCAGATATATTAAAAAGAGTTAAATCCGATTAAACTCCCTGAGGTTTGATTAAAATAACTATTTCCCTTCAAAAGATTAAAAACATCAATTTACGTTCAAAAGTTTCATAAGTAGATAGAAAATAGAGATCACCAAAAGAAGATACAAAAGCACAATTAAAAACTAAATTCACACCAATCTTTTCAGTTCAAAAAGCCTAGCTTTGAGCAACTCTCTGTCCAAAAAAACCCCATAAGTTTTTAATTTTCAAGCAAAGAGTTTAAAGAAACCCTTCGATTACTTAACACAACATCATTTCTCATCTTTCATATACTCCAAAAGTCTACTAGGACTATCAATTGTATAGCAAAGCTCCTAATTGGCAGCTGGACAGGTTTAAAGAGTTCTAGTAAAACTTTAAAGTACCTAAATTATTTATATTATACTAAAGGTTTTAGAAAATTCGAATTTAAAATACGATAATTTATTTATCAACTATAAAACTGATATAAATAGATAATATATTCAACAAACTTCTTTTTGAAACTTATATGGTGATATAGTTCCAATAATCATATTCTTTTAATCATACTAATAACCACAAAAAAGTCAAAAACATTAGGGTAAGGAGTTATATACTCAATTTTGCTCTAGCAGGGATAAAACAAATTTATAACTACGGTAATTCTCACACATAGCAAAATTAATGGTAGGGTGTAGAAGGGATGAAATAAGACAAAGATTTAGAGGCTGTTTGGTAATATCTCAATCATTAAGTGCTGAACCAGTAAAAGCTCTAAATGGTTAAGAGGCTCTGAACCAAAAACTGCTGTTTGGTTGAATTTCTGAATAACTGTGCAGAATAACTATTTTACCCCTCTGAATTATTTTGTGCTGAATAAAATGTATCTGTTTGGTTAGATGTCTTAATGACTGTACGTACTGAATGATCAATAAGTAAAAAAATACAATTCATTATAGAAATTATTCCAAATACAAATAATCCAAATACAACATACTAAAATTCAAATTCAAAATATTTCAAATACAACATACTAAAATCCAAATACAAAGTAATCCAAATATAACATACTAAAATCTAATTACAAATAAATCCAAATATTAATCAATTGAAACTAATTGACTAGCTATCTCATCACGCAAATTATTTATATAATTAATGCCTTGTGAACCCAATTCTATATCATGAACGAACTGGTCATCATTGTTACCACCTTGTGCTTCTGCAAACAGTGTGTTCTCGTCGTATGCAATAAACAACTGATCACGAATGTTACATTTCTGTAAAAAATTATAGACGGCGAAACAAGCAATAACTATGTCTCTTTGAATTGTAAACCAACACATGATACTAACATATCTTCTACCAGAAAACAAACTAATTTCACCCATAAGTCCATAACAGATCAGCATATAACAAGTCTTTGTTTATCAAAGTTTAACAAACCATAAACCAAGAATTCAATAACCTTAAAGTTCAATTATTATATTACTAGTAAACCAAAGTTCACAAACCATAAACTAAACTTTTCAAGCAATATCAGATCAAGTAAATCCACATATCAACCATCCTTATGTACAAAGATGAAATAACAAAAATCAAGCAACATCAAATCAACATAACAAAACTTCAACAATCTGCTACATATCAACCATCCTCATGTATAAATATGAAATACCACATAACAATTGATCAAACAACATCGGATCAAGTATATCCATGGCTTAGAACAAACAATTTCTTTAAAAGTACCAAAATTTTTCAAGTTCATGAAACCCTAGAAAAGTATATATACATCTTATATAATAATAACAAGATTATAAAATTTTCACCTAAAAACATACAAAACCAAGCATAAATATGGAATTCTACAACAAATTTTGAATGAAATATGAAGAAAAAGAAGGAAATCAAACCGGAGAAGGAGCTGCGACGGGGGAGGCGGAGGTGCGACTGCGGTTCAAACCGGAGAAGGAGCTGCGACGGGGGAGGCGGAGGTGCGACTGCGGCGGAGGAGCAAATGCGGCGGCGGAAATCAGCGGCTGGTTGTCGATGGGTGTGGGGGAGGAGGTAGATGACGGGAGTGAAAGAAATGGGTGTGTTTTGTGAGGGTAATATGGTCCCAACTTCATTCAGCATTGTTTCATATCTAAACCATTCAGCACTAAATGCCAAATACATAAATAACACAAAAATACGAGTATCAAATTCTATACAACATATAATTCTTCTACCAGTATCATATATGCATCCTGAAACTAGAAGTCTTCATCATCTTGTGTTGGCCTGGTGATGGGGATTGACCACCTTCCAAGATGTGCCGTATAATTTATGCATCGAACAACACCTCTCCCGAAAGCCCCATCAGGAAAATCAATGACAGTAATGCTACCAGCATCCAGATGAAACGATCCCATCCAATCCTTAGTTAGATTTAGGCAATGTGCTAATAATCCAATGTTAATGATCGGATGACCAACCGTTACAACAATGTTGTCTGGTTCAGATTCGTTAGATAGTTCGTCTAGTAGTGACTTCCAGGCTGTTCCAGATCTGTCCCATATTCCTGTTAATAATTCATCTTCGAACCCGTTCACCCACCCGGACTGTAGGCTTGATGCATCGATTGATTCCTGTTAAAGAAACAAAAAGGGAAACTGTTATTTTTCAAGAAATCAAGTTCAACATACGGCCCATGAATATTATAAAGATTACATCAAAGCACTATTTACAGAAAAGTTTTTGAGGTTTAACCAAAAAAGGAAATCTTGCAGATGGAAAGAGCATATCACGTTGTATGGTAGGGCACACCCGAGGTGGCAAATGAGCGTGTTGAGTACCGGTCAAAACAAGTTTAGGTTAAAACGGAGTGTTTTAGTACTAGTTGAAATGGGTAGTGTCATTGAGCAACACACATTTTTCCAATTGTAACATCCAACCCTCGTGCCAACCAAAATTGTTCGCTTTTGTTTGTTTTTAGTTCCTGAGTGGAGACTTCTTAGGAGGTCACCCATCCTAGAATTACTCTCACCCATGCACACTTCAATGTAGAATTCTCTTATAATTCATAGCTAATGCATCCAAAATGCATTGGTGATATTTCAGGTCAAGCCTGTATCTCTACTGTCCACAACCTATGTGAGAACTTTGTCTTAACAACTATCCTTAGAAGGTTGTAAGCATTTAGAATACATGTTGGCCGGTTTCTTTGCTTTTAGTCAAGTTTTCATGGTTGAGTGTTAAGGATAAACTATAATGCACACTCATTGACACCACAAAAGGAACTAAACACTTCTGGACATGGATCTTAGGTTACTTGCCTTTTTTGAGCGATTAAGGATATCATGAATATCCAGGTCTTTCATCTGCTTTGTTTCCACATATCGTGGCACACAATCAGCTCCAAGACAATCTGCAGCTTCTTGAACCTTTGATATTATGAAATTACCATTTAATGATGTAAAAAACGAATGATTTGATGAACAAGATAAGAAATCTAGGAATGAGACTTACACGAGAAATTGCATTAGCAGTTTCAATTGGCGCGGTTCTAGGGCTGCTAATTATTGATTTCACATTCAAATCAAGAAGCAGTTCTGCTGTTTTTTGTGACTGTTGTTTACAAAATAATGGTTTAGACTATACCCTCTTGCATATAGTCAACTTATACACAAAGAAATCTGTTTACTTGAATGGTACCAAGCATGTTCATTGATGTGTCACCAGCATCGGAATTGCTAGCCTGTTAATAGGAATTTTTAATATTAGTCATATTGCAAGTTAGTACCAAAACCAAGTCTGCCATGCTGTAAATATAATGATATCTTAGTGCAAATATATTGGGATCTTTAGTGAATAACTACAGGATTCTTGTAATGCTATTACTGAATATAGTTATTTCGACCTATATTTTCAGGTTTATTAAGAATAATGTCTTTAACATTTCAAGTTTCATAATGAGAATGCTAAGAGAAGTAGCACACGGAACTGATTAGAGGTGGGAAGAAATGGCAGGTCTGGAATCACGTCAAAATAGGTATTGGTTGGCCAAAAACACTCTTTTCTCCATTTTAAGAACTAATTAGTTTGTTAAGCATGGGTTAAGAGTAATATTATTCAACGTTAATCTAATTTTCTGAATAGAACGATTAAGGAGGTTTTATGAGTTAAAAATAAATTTTGCCACTTGCTTCTTGCTTGATCTGTTTCCTTTAACACTACATTCTAACGGTGTTTTACTTGTAATGCCAAAATACTTTCTCATTTGTCCCAAATAGGGCAATTTATTGATGTTTGTGCCTTAGGGTCATTAAAAGATTGTTGGAAGCCTTTAATCAAGATCAATCCTTAATCAAGTCAAAATAGAAAGTCAAATTATAAAAAAAGTCAAACTGTATATGTAAAAGTCAAAGTCAGAATGTCTGGGTCAAAATTGGAAGTTAGTTTCCCGTCAATTAACTGTCAAATACAGTTAGTTAACTGTCTATATCGATGGGTATAAATACCCTGCTGTTGAGTCATTTGAAGTTAGAACAAAATAGATAATATAGTGTGTTTGTGTGTGTATTTTCGATTGTTCTCATCAAGACTTTCACGGGTCCCTGCACAATGTGCAGAACCCTAATGTTCATCCTATGTTAATCGATCCTGGGCACAACAAAGATGTCTTCCTATTTGAGTCATCCGGAAGCCTCAAACCGGGTAAGCATGTCAAATGCTGAGTTGATATGGCGATGAGTCATTTTCTTTATTATTTGGCAAATCTTGTTATTTAAACATGCCGACGTGACAAACCTTTTGTTATGTAAAAATCTGGTTTGAGAATGCCATATCAGAATTTTCAGATACTTGTAAGTGCCACATAATCAAGAAAATGAAATCAACTCAACGTTTAGACTTGTTACACGTGGGTTCCAAGCTATAGGCTGACCCAGACAACAAAAAGCCATCATTTTGTCATCTTTGAGGCACAAAAATTAGTAAATTTTCCCTTTAGGACAAATGAGAAAGTACATCAGTATTCTATGTAAAAAGCATTTTTCATTTTACTCCTTGATTCAGAAGTAAATGAGCCGAGCTTGTCACATCAAGAACCAATTAACTTGGTCAAACACCAGCCCGAAGGAATAGATGGTCATGTAACTAAACAAGTTTTTTGATTTCACAGTTTTTTTTCCCTTTTGTAACAAAATAGGTGTTAAGGGGGGACTGGATCGCTAGATCAAAGTATGTTGAATGTTTTTGCTGCTCTGTGCAAGCTATAATAAATTCCATAAGGAAAAGAATGATAAGCAATCGGTGTTTGATCAGAGCTTTTATGAAAAACTATACTACCTCAGGATTTACCTGAGTTGACCCATGACAGACTAGTACGATCCGTTTACTGGCTTTCCTGCCTGCAGAGCTTCCAGCAGCAATTGGAGAGCTTGGAGTCTGCATAATATACTTCTTTTCTGTAAATAAAATACTATGATAATGGCTGGAATTGCAAAATAATGCCAGATTAAGTGATTATATATGAGCATGTTGCAAAGCATGCTATTTAAAAAATAAATGGAACTGGACAAAAGTAAACTGCACAAAAATGTTTTGCCTATTCAACCATAAATTTTTTTCAATTTTAAAGCAACATCTCGCAAACTATCTACCAATGAGAACACATATGTTTTTAATGACTAGAAAATTAAAAAAAAAAGAAGATATCTTACCTGATTTAGCCGGTTAAGACATATATATGGAGATCCACCCTCAGGTCGTGGGACGAAATCTAGCACACTAACACCACAGTTACTTTGAAGTAAAAGTCTGAAGTACTCAGTTCCGAAGCCTGAAGATGAGATGAGCAAAAATTAAAAACTAAAATAAAAACACATGGAAATTACAGCCCATTTACTAGAAAACATGTCAATTTGGGTTATCTTTTAACAGGTCAAATGAGCAAAGTTTAGAATTTTAAAAATATAACAGATCAAGCAGGTTATAAAGTATCCCAAAATGTTATTAGAATGTTCTCAGCATCCTAAATCAAACTATGTAGATATTATTTTGATCATACAATCTTGTAATTGTATTAGTTACATAAGTGATATTTAGAGATCTTTAAAAAGAACTAATTGGTCCAACTGACCAGACCCATTTCTACATTTCACCTCTGAAAATAAAGTTTACTATCACAATTATAGCCGCATGCCATACCACTTCGGTAGTTCAGACACAAAAAGAAAAGAAGCTTTACCCATTGCTGTAGCAACAAGAGCCTGATTAACAGCATTATGAGCAACCACAAGAACAGAAGTGCTGTCATGAACTAATATTTTCTTCCAGCAGCTACTAGCACGATCCCACAGTTCCCTCACCGGATAGTGACCATCTAAATTAAAATTTGGAGCATCTTTTTGCCACTGCCGAAAAGCGGTACCATACTTTGCTATACCTTCATGCTTTAGGAGACCCTATAGTACAGAAAAGAGATTATTATACGACATTAACCTATAGTTTACGTGTTACAATAACTATGAAAGATATTGCATCTTTAAACAAACTCAAACTAACTTGAAATGAATACAGGTCAATCTCCCTTAAGTCATAATCCGTAAGGATCTCCTCTTTCCGAGAACCCCATATAACTTCAGCAGTTCTTTTTGACCTCTTCAATGGACTGCAAGAATATCCATTTATTCATACGTGACAGATAGAATTACCTCCATCTCAAAAATAAGGATGAGCTTGGTACCGTACCAGTACTGAACCGGTACCAACACAACCCAAATTTAGTGAAACACATACTGAATAGAGTACTGTCGTACTGGAATTGTCGGTTCAGTACCAGGATTTTTGTACTTTACTGCTTTGGTACCGCTTGGGTGTTTTTCCTTTGGTTTTTATCTAAAAAACCAAAACGTCTCACAATTGTACCAAATACATTCTTGATCATGAAACCATTATACCAAAAACTTTCTAAATGTCACAAATTTGTATTAAAAACATTCGTAATCTTGAACTTAGAATATCTAAACATTCTATATGTCCCAAGAAATTGTATCAAGATGGTACAAAAAAGCATTTTTCGGTACTCTGTACAAAATCAGTATTTTTCAGTTTTTCCCGTATAATTTACAATTGGACTAAATCAAATATTGGTACCGGTGCTATATGGTATTAGTACTCTGTACAAAACGCTAAACAAAGTAGTAATAATATCTTCAATCACAGGGTTTCCACTAATTACTGTTGTAATAAAAAAACTGAATCAGATCCAAACCCTAATCCCCCAAAACCACCACCATCCCCTCAAAACCTTGAAACCAGAGAAATGAAAAAACACAAACCTGGAGAAACATACATCAAACGAATCATCAATAAGCATCTGGCGCGAAGTCTCCGCCTGAGCCTCTCCTTTCTGCGTAAGTATCGAGAAATCGGAGCTCCCTTGGATTCTCCCTTCCGCATTCCACGTGCTCTGCCCGTGCCTCACCAACACCACTCGTTTCGCGCCCTTGATCGGAGGAAACGACGGTGAAACGATAAGTGTCGAACTCAACTTCCGATCATCGTCCGCCGTTGATGGTGAAGTGTTGAGATCTGTAAGGGTTGTAGAGGAGGATTGGAGTGTGAAGGAAGTGGTGGTGATTGGTTTGTAAGTGCGGCGGAGGTTGGGGGTGGTACGGTGGCGGTGGCGGTGGTGGAGGAAGAGGTGGTCGCCGCCGGCGAGAGGAAGTCCGCCGGAGAGCATGGTTTTTGGCGGTTGGAGAAATAATAATAAGAAAAAGAATTGTATGGTTACCGTTGGTTCTATCGGTGTAATATGTTATGTATCTATCGTTGTTTCTTTGTTTTCATAGGCTATCCGATTTTTCGTTCTTAAATGAAATAATATTTATTATAATATTGTATCAAATTCCCCCGAGAACATCACTAACAAGAGAGGGTGAAATACAGGTTTACATGGCATCGGTCTCGATATTTTTTTCTGTTACCTACTTATAATTCACAAGATACGTCTCTCTTCTCTCTTTTTCTTTCTTATTACATACGGGACAAGTCATGCTCTTAATCATAAACTTAAACTCATTCTTTTTTTTTCACATCACATCTTTTCTCCTCCACATCATCTTCTTTCTTTTTAAAAACATCAAAAAACTTCTCTGTCAAAGATGATGTTAGTTAAATCGGGATGAATAGTAACTTAATCAATCAAAATCTGTATGTGTGTAACTTTTACTTACTTTCGCTTTTAAATGAAACACAGATGAAACCAACGGAGCTGGTTGCATGTGTGATCATAATATTCATCAAACAAACTTGTTTGAGTTTATTATGATCTTCGGTATTAGATATTCATTGTTTCTTATGAACGAAAACCCTAAACAATGGGGGTTTCAAGAAGACAACGCCATCTTGGCAGGGGTCCAAAGGCAACGCCCCTTGTAGTGGGATCTAAAAAGCAGCAACCCTTGACGGGGTCTAAAGGGCGACAACCCCTGGGAGGGTCCAAGTGAATTTTCTCATGTGAAATTTGAGGTAAAAGTTGCTCGATTTAATTCGAGATAAAAGTTGCTTAATTAGTGAATATTGCTTTATTAAAAATACATTAAAATATGATTTTGTCAAAATTTCACATGTGAAATTCGGGTAAAAGTTGCTCAATTTTAAGCATGAAAAACTGCCTTTGGAAGTTTGCCTCATCCTTGCAAGAAAAACGAATTCCTACACATTTAGTCTTCACTGTTCTTCTTTTGGTTCAAGAAACTCAACACAAATCATACATCGTTCATACTATCATCCAAAACCCTCCAAATAATTTCAAACTAAAAACGACTCGCGGCTCTTAACTTGACAAGTTATTGATGATCAAAACATGATTCCTCTACATATAATTCACTTGAATTTAAACTTAAACAGCATTCTTACCAAAACAGTGTTATGTCAAATAGTATTCCTATCAAGTTGTAATAAGTGTTATCATGGGAATATGATATAGATTCAAGAGTAGTTTTAGTATTTATGTAAGTTCGACTTTAAAAAAACTAATGATCAATGTTATTTCTTGAAAGCATTTTAAACTTTAAAAACTAAAAATCTGATTTCACCAATACAAAAAGAAGTTTGTACAAATATCTAGTGACGACTCCCTCACCATTATTTGCAGCAATCCCCCTGGCCCCTTGGATAAATAAAATAGAGAATTGTTCTTTTTTTCTTTAACAAGAACTCACACGCCAATGTTGACCCAACTCGGAATTTGACCCTCAACTCTTGATTGTTGACCCAACTCGGAATTTGACCCTCAACTCTTGGTTGAACACGGTTTAGATAAGATATATAGAGAGGGAATTACATATTGAATCCCAATAGAAACAAAGCATAATCTAAGGCCTAACCAAATTCAATATTCAAGTAATCATGCCTTCTTTTGTTATGATACTGACCTCATCTTTGCTCACACAACATTTTGTGCACTAGATAACCATGTCCATCGTCGTTATTTGGTCTTTTTCAAATCGAAGTACAATCTAGCCTGCAAATAAAATTCCAAACACCGAAACATATATGCAAATTTGTTAAAGCTTTACCAAATTAAAATTAAACACTTCAAGATTATGTATTGCTATCAGCAGTAGACATTAACCAAAAAAGGTTATACACGCTTCAAGATAAGGCCTAATGCACATTGAATCTCATTTGAATAAGCACCCAATAATAACTATTTGCTATGATTGATGGTGTGCACATTACTAAACCCCCAAGCCATATTATCCTGGTAATTTGCCACCACTCTATGTTGCAATATTAGAAGCCAAAAATGGCTACCAAACCAGCTAGGAAACACATCCTCTTACTCTAATCATTTCTTGCATTTTGTCATATGCAAATGCTATTGTAATTAAGAATGCAAGGTCTAACATGAGAAAAAAGAGTCTGTCAAGTTAGCGAAGGAGTGACTGCCTAACAAGCCAAACAAGGTGTTACAACATCTATCACCTTGTCTTGATATAAGGCAAGTCATCCTTGGCTACCAAACAAGACTCTTCTCTTCATGTAAGAACCTCTCTTCTTATTGTCTTATCAAGTTTACCTGCAATAATTGCGTGAGGAAGCCGTCTATTAATAGAGTATCATTTATCAGTGGTCCTTGAGATTCTGATAATATCATTCTTCTTTTCCTTTTCATCTTTCCTACTTACTTTGAGATATGGCACCCTTAGGAATATATCCGGTTGCTAGATTGAAAGACGGAACAAAATAACAAGTAATAGGAATTACATTCTTCGACAAGTGACCACAATCTTGAATTAGAGTTGACTTCAGCTACTTGATGCCTCCTTGAACAATTATTACAGATATCAATAGGATTCCATTTGGCTATTCGATCCACATAAGTGTTATTTAATCGTTGATCCCAAAGAACAGTTTTTTTTTGTTCGGCAGTTGCATTCATCACCTTTAAGTCCTATATTTGAGTTACTAGCTACACAATATTTGTTTGTTATTTACATAATGCATGTGACGAGTAAACAAGTCCGTTTATATCTCAAACGTTCACAGAGTGTTAGCATTTGAATATGTGTTGACGTGCAAGAAAACTGTAAATTAAAGGAGTATCATCAGTTTGATGGATCTATCTAAAACATAAAGGTTATGTATATGGATCATGAAAAATATTTATAAATTTATATTCGCAAGAGCTTAAAATTAAGAATGCTTTGAGAAGCATAAGCATAACTTTCTGAACAACAATACCTCATTCGCGGGACACACAAGACTAGAAGCACAAGCATATGCCCGTATTGATTTTTAACATTCATCTTGAAATCAATTTGACTTTTTAGACATACAATATGCCACACACATCTTTAAACAAATCTTATTGAAGATTTCATGATGATTCTTGCATTTCTATTAAAGTCAAAGGTTCTGATGTTGTTTTACATATGTCACATATATGGACTAGAATATATGCATGCACCTAAATATCCTAACAGAAGTTGAATTATTAGCCTTAGCATCCAAGTAGGTCTGAGATGTTCTTTCTATAATCTCTATTTGGTTTGAGCACTAATTTTGATGGGTTAATCTTGAAGGGTCAACTTAAATCACGAGTTAGCATGAGTCTTTTAATTTAATGTTTCAAGTTTAATTTATATTTATTCACATGTTTTTTTTATGTTTTACTAGATCATGGGTAGTTAGCAAGTTAGTGGGTATAGTGGTGATGCGTGTATTTAGGAGTACATGTTTATTTTCAATATATTTAAGTTTTAAAGTATGAATGAATGCAAGAGTTTGTGAGTATGTGATCTTGGGTTTGAACCAACACGTTTTGTATAAAGATTGCAACTTCTATGTAGGCGGATTAGGTTCTGTGTCCCGAGTCGATTTATTTATTATTATGATATAAGCCCCCATTGAACCTCGCCCCTCTTTGTCGTGCGATAATTCATGTGTGTTATCGATTGGTTATTAAGAGTTTGAGGTACTTACTGATAGTAGTAGAAGGAATATGGATTATGTGAAAATAATCTCGCTAATAGAGATAACAATGGATATGGGTTGAAAGAAACAAGATATACACATATCAAAGTAAAAACATAATAGTGTTTAAAACCCTATCTTGGCAACACAATTATCCTTTTTCTAGTCACAATAACTTTATTTTGAGTAAAGCATGTTGATATATTTTAAGTTACTAAAACAAAATGGACGTACCCACTGCTTGACTTAGCTCACGCTTTGCACGGGGTCCGGGGAGAGGCCAACTCTCTGATATGCACAACCTTATCCTACATTTTGTGCAATAAACTTTTTCCCACGACTTAAACCTGTGATCTTAAGGTAACAAAGCAACAACTTATTACCAAGGCTCACCTTTTTG
The DNA here is from genome assembly GCA_025506505.1 of Flaveria sonorensis. Taxonomy (NCBI): domain Eukaryota; kingdom Viridiplantae; phylum Streptophyta; class Magnoliopsida; order Asterales; family Asteraceae; genus Flaveria; species Flaveria sonorensis. Next base: position 4,664,749 of record CM046423.1, read on the forward strand.
CATTTTGATATAAATGCATAAACAAAAGAGCTTGACATGAAAACTAGAGCTTGCCAAGTTAACTAGCCTACTAGCCTAGTGTGACTCTAAACTAGCTAGAGGTTGTCAAGTTGATAGAGATGGTTAACTGTCAAACAACAGTTGAAAAATAAAAGCAAGCAAAGGTCTTTAAGAAAGTCTCTTTACTGTATATATTATTATTTTGGTTAATTCACCAATTCCTCAGCACTTAGTTCAGCTGTATGAATTTTGGCTTAATCAACCAGCTTAGCATACTATTCGCAGGTTTTTTAAACTGATAAGATCAATATTATTTAGCGGACACTACTCCTTCAACGTAATTAAAATGTTATTTATCATATGATTATCAAAATAACTTATCCAAAGATTGATTCATTTATAGTTCGATCTCCAAAAACTTGCTATGTGGTTCGATGTTAAACACATTTTTTGTTTCCTTCAGAATGTAAAGAGGTTTTTTTCCAGCAATACTGATTTTGGCCATGTGGTTCAATGTTAATGAATTTACATAAGTTATTCATAGTACTAAACCTACACTCATAAGTAGGTCCATACATAAAAAGTAACTACACATCTCAGTTTTATATCTAATTCAATGTCAGTGTTAATGAGATAATAATCTGAGATGGTTTGGAGTTAACAGCTACAACACTATGCTTTAGCCTCATGGATTACATTGTTTTTTCGATCACATATAGGCATCCAAGATATGCTATTGGCGTGCAAAGAGATAAGTGCTTAAGAACCATATATATTCTGCTATATATTCCATACCAACATGATCGATTGATATAAACAAATGAAGCAACCACTATGAATATCTAATGAAATATTAGAATTTGATTGATAGTAAATTACATGATAAATTCAAAACAAGGAGTAAACTGTAGTTCTAATAGCTTTACACATTCAATCACCTGTCAATATACAAAACTTCGCATTCACCTCCTGTCATGCCTCAACTTGTCTCCTTTTCTTGATCAACTTGGCCGAAAAGGCTACATGGTTTAACATGTTCTACAATAACTAAATGTAAAGGCCTTGTGCCTATTATTTCAGGCAATTAAAGATATGTTCATATATTAATAAGTTGATGATACAATAAATAGTTACCTTAATGCATCTATACTGCATATCGATAAAAACACACAAAGAAAGGAGGGCTTGCTACGAGTAAGATGAGCTCGTGAAGTTGGCCAAAGCGTCTCTACGAAGCAAATTAAACAAAGGTATCATTTCTGACCAATTTGAGTTGTTCGATGTGGCAAGTAGTGCTTGGCCACCAAACAAGAGTTAGAACCACTTATTGTATGTGCTATCATTTTATGAAGATAAGGTCTAACATGAGAAAGGAGCGTGTCAAGTTAGCCACGTAGTGACCGCCTGATAAACCAACCAAGGTGTTATTTCTATCACCTTGGGTTGGGATGAGGCAAGCCATCCTTGGCTACTAAACAAGTGCGCTCTTTTCTTCATGTAAGAACCTATATTCTTATCCCCGTATGAATGTTTAACATGCATTCCTTTTATGAGGAAACTATCTATGTATACACACATGGACATTGAACTTCCATCATATTATTCTTAATTCCTTGACCTTTAAGGATGCTAATTTCCACTTGCTAGACTTTGTGAACCCAATTTGAGTGTATCTTTATGAAGAAAAGAGAATGTACTATAGAGAAAAAGATCAAAATTCTTTATGTTAATTTGGAATATTTTGAAAATAACACACACATACACACCCAAAAATAAAAAAGAACAAATGTGTATTTTTGAGATCGATTCTTAAGAAAAAAAAGAGGCATAGAATTGGTTGATTCCATGTAACACAAAGGTTTGAATTAGTCACGCTGGCCTATTTAGAGTCGCAGTTGTCAAAGGTGATGTTTCAGTGGTGGTTATCAACAAACCAAAGAGGTCTCATGACGACCCGGAAGGTAAAGACAACTATATATTACGACACCAGACAAATTTCATTTGAGACTAGAAAAATCCATACATACCAACACCAAAACTTTGTTTCTCGTATACCAATTACCAGACTACCGTGTTGGTATCAAATGAACATGATTTCTGGTTGCTAGAGATGGATTTGCTCTTGTCTTCGAATTTCATTTATTAAGCTAAGCAAAAAGTTTCTTAAAAAATGAATTATATTCTATTTATCCTTGTAAACTTAGTAAATTCAATAAACTTACATTGATACGATATATTACCCGTTGTTTTATTGTATCTAGGAAGTGTTCATCATAAACCCAAAGCGCGTAGTTCAATTAAATGGTGAGAAAGAAATTATTTTAAGGATATTCATCACTTGCCTTGAAACAATAAGTTATAGTTACGATTGTTTGTTCAATATACTTTATTCATTAATTAGAACCCATTAACAACACCTTTACTAACTGGTTTTATACCTGCCCGGTGACCGGAAGATTTCATGTCGTAATGTAATAACCATCTCTTCTTAGATTATAAACAATAACACTATTAACGTGTTAGTATAAAGACAATTAAGCACATACAAAAAAGTCTTTTATATATGAGAATAGATCATATGATCTTAAGATTAATATTAGTTTTTGGAAAGCACGCATCCAAATAAACAAGTCATAAAAAAAAAAGATTCATCAGGTTAAGGATCCCAAGACAAACATTATCAACAACGTCAACAAAGTTATGATCTAGAAAAGGTAACACCAAGATTGTGATATTCAATCTAAAAAGATCCATAACAAATCCTACTTAGATAAACACCAAAACAACGTTCTTCCACCAAATCTGCATCCTATAACAGAAAGAAAAAAAAAGTATTAATGAAGATCATTAATATAATTGAATAAATTAAATAAACATAAACATATAACATATAGAACAATTTTTTGGAGTCATCAAAACATAAATGCAAGAACTTTAGTACTACAAGCGCTTAGGCCTCCTTTTGATCCTTCGCGGTCTTGAATACTACGACTTTTCATGAGGTTTAGCAGGGCAATCAACCTCAGCCAAAGTAGAAGGTTTGGCTGTATCAACAATAGATGTATCTAAAACATCCTTTGTAGATCTTCCCTCATTATCATTATCAAATACAACAAAATACAATAAAGAACATAAAAAAAATGAAACACAGGTAAATTTATACGACAATAAACACTTATAGCAAAATATACCAATAATGTTGTTGATGTTGTTGTAAAAGAAGAAGTGTGTGGTCCCCATAACGCCTCAATAGCCATATCTCATTCGTCACTTGTTTCTAGAAAAAAATTCAACGCCTTCATCATCCTCCTCAGTGCAGAGAATATCGGTTGTTGGAGCACCAGTGCTGCTCCATCAGTCGACATGTGGGAGTGATTATTGAGTAAATTCACATCATCAAGTTGCAAATGCCTAATTTAAGACACATATACGGAAGAAATCAACAAAATAGTAGCACTTTTTTAAATAAGATTAATAAAATATGAATTTATAACCTTGTAAAGAAGATCACTCTACTCGTTTCTTTTTAAATTGAACATAATTTGCATTGAAATATGATTTGTAGCCCAAATCAATCGATTAAGATAGAACTGTTGAGCCGAAGAAGCTTTGTTGATGATACAAAACAACACAAGAGGCTCTAAAAAGATAATTTACACCTAAATAGACTGAATAAAACTTTCCAGATTGGATTATTAGTGTCATCTCTCGAAAATAAACAGTAAGAATGATGATAACCTTTGCATTAGGATTGAAAAAGATGGTGTTGCTGCAATGTTAATAATCGAATCCAAGGGTAAATTTGATTGATTAAAAGTTTAGGTGTTTACGATATTGACGATTACCAAATAATCTTCCTCCAGTGGAACCTTCACAAATATGTTTCTCAAGAAAAAAGCATCTTTCTTGTACAACAAAGATCTGATTTCTTTGACTTAATTTCTCGAGCTTCTTTTCGCCATTGATATATTAATCTCGAATTTAAAAATACAACAAAAAACTATATGAATGTTGAAAATGTTGTGTAAAACTTAATTTTAGTGAAGATTTTACTTTTATTTTTGGCCATGTTGAGCTTCCTTAACTCACTCGGCTTATCACAGGTTGCTTCAGGATCCAACTTTCTTTTGATTCTTGCTTTGTTGGAATTCAAATTATCATCCTCTTCTTCTTCACTTGATGAATTTTGATTTGTTTTGCTTGTTGTAAAATACTGTGAAGAAAAATCAAATAACGCTGGTGGTCTAGATAATTGTTCAGCTCCATGTAAATAACCTGACCATTTTAAAGAACAATATCAGATAACAATAAAAAAAATTATTTAAAACACAATACAAAATGTAAATCAACCTCAATAGAAACATGCCATACGGTCGAGATTTATTAATGCAATTACAGACTAATCCATTGTAGTATGGCCAAAAACACGTGCACAAAACACAAATCTTCTTTCTAGTAAAAACTAAGAATTGGACTACCTCTAATTATGAATCAGTAGTCATTCACACCTAACTGAACAATAACATTGGTTTGAAGAAGAGTGTAAAAATCTTGTTGACTTAAAATCTAAAAGTTCATGGCACATAATTGAAATTGACACAAATGTTAGTGAAGTTACAGAAACTTACCCTTGATTTCACTATCTTCTTCAAAGTTCCCTGATTTCAAGAAATTTGTGAAGCTTAGATCTGTAAAATTAGGGTATCACGATCTTATAACCTATGGAATATACATGTTCATATCTCCTCCTGGATTTGAAATTACAGCTTTGAATATAGCACAATACCCATCAAAAACCCAATCTCTGAATCAATGATGAAAACATTTGAGATCTAAGATCAGCAAATCATCAAGTGTTCCTGCAAAATGGGAATTATATTTAACAAACAATGGCATTTTAATATGTTAAATCAACAATGAATCCATCAATGATTTCATCTGTATAAAACAAATCCAAAACAAATCATCTTAAAAAAGTTCGATTGAAAACAATCAAAATTTTCTAATCGATTCATGATTTTAAGAACTAAATCTTCATATCCACCATCTAACTTTATCTCTCTGCCTCCATCTATTTCCAAAAAGTACCTGCAAAAGTAGGAGAAAAAAAGGCAACCCATCAGTATCGTAACCATCCATTGACCTTGCATCTTAAAATTAAAAAATTAAACCCAAATATCATAAGGAATCTGTGACAAAACCCTAGCACCAATCAAGCAATTCATCATACAACTTCATAGCAATTATACATGACGTATTTTGAAGTTTTGAAACGTAGATGAAAGTTGAAACGGATCGTGTTTTGCAAAAGAAAAGCAGAAAACCATTGGCCTTAATATTATAACTTGTTATTTACCTCGGGCTTTTCATTAATAATCAAGTCCTTGATGCAGTAAACATTTGCAATCTTAATTTAATGTACTCGAGTGTGTTGAAGTAACGGATGAGTAGAACTTAAGACTACATATTTGTGGAAGACTTGGTAAAAGTTTGACCAAGTAAATTGGAAGCAAGCGTGCATGGTTGTTAAACAAAGCAATATTATGTGGAGATCATGGTGCATTGGGATTTTTATTTGTTTTGTTTTTCCTTTCATAAGCATGTTAAAGTCTTAATTATTATTCACTTTTGTAATCGTATTTTTATGTTCAAGAAGAATATCACAGAAATAGTTTCAAATTGTGTGTTTGTGTGTGTTTCTAAAAGGTCTGAACCAACAGAGTGCGTTAAAATATGTATCATCTATCATTTGCATATTAATTACTTTCCTTTATCTTTTATAGTATCTGACTTTCTTCCCATGATGTATATATGCACTTTCATTTGACCTATCCTACCGAATAACATCTAATGATTTGAGATACTGAAGATGTCACACACATTTTCTAACGAATCTGTTAAGTTTTGATGAATGGTGGTGCTACTTGAAATGCATTTATAGTAAGTAAAGTCAAAGAATTTGACACATGAACATGCATTGGAATATATATGCATTTCAAGATGCTCAATGTTTGCCTTCTGGCCTTAGCTAAAAGCCATACATGCAAGACTATTATCAAGTTATCTTAAATGATGCTTTTTAAGCTTTCAAATATCATTTGTGCCATAAATCTCCCCACTTCTAATTAATAAGCACCAGAAGGTCTATGTTACATATAGAAAAATTTGAAGTAGGATTTAGTTAGTAAAATAGTTAAAATGATAACTTTTATAAAATTACCATTGGAAAAGAATGTTATAAATTAAAGCAAGCATTGTTTTTCCAAGTGGAATATGAGGTGCCCAGTGACACATAAAATCAGCCCCACATAAAGATTTGTAGGTAAGGGATTGTGCTATACTCATGAAAGAAATAGTAGAATATTGCAGCAAGATACGAAACGTTAAGATAAGTTGCTATAACAAATAAAATAGCGAAAATATGATCACAATGTACACATTAACTACTTTCAAAATGTTTTGGTGTTGCTTTTCCTGTAATAAGATATTTGTATCATTCTATCCTTCATGGTAGCACGTACCCCTTGTCCTACTCTTCGCTTCCCTTTCCTTCTCAGTGATCTGGTAGTCAAGACTCGATCAAAAACAAGTTAATTAACCGGTCTTAGTTACGTTTATTGCGTAACGGTAAGTAAGGTCGTATACACAGGTAATTGGTGAAAAGTGTTTTAATGAAACTAAAACTAGATTACATATGGGAAACTTGAAAGCAAAACTTAAAACTTTAAATGATTTGTAAAAACGTGATCAAGAAAGCAACAAACTTTTAGAGAGATTTTAATAACTAATAAGAAAGTAATCACTTCTGGGTTTCAAGTTTCGAAAGATAAACGGTTATTAAGTTTAACTTTGGGTTGCATAAACACGACTTAATATTTTCGCTTTTGATTAAAGTGTTAACAAAGGAATAATATTTTAAGATCCATTTATTCACAAAGTTACCAATTCACCTATATCAAGATATCTATTTTTCTTAATGAGCTAACGGGTGCAAAAAATCCGAAAACTGATGATAAAACAAATAACTTTGTTTATGAACAAAGTGTTTAACTCAATCAAAACCTTCAATTACATTCAATCATAATGTGTTCAACATAAAACCTTAATCTAAACACGACTAACCGTTTCACTTAGCAAGAACTCTCCACCCGAAAGCAAACGCGAATGATTTAGCCACGCATGATCTTCATTGAGTCTTCAATCCACGTATAGTTGATGGTTTTTGATGAATTGAGATGACTAGAGGGGATTCTAAGAGCTGAAATTCGTCCAAGAACTCGTTCTTGAGGCTCAAGGAATGTGTCCCCAAACCTTAATGATTGGGGTTTAAATAAGATCAAAAATTAAAATAATCCTTCAAATATCGTGTTAGACCATAACTTACGGCCTATAAGGCCTACCTTCAACTAGAGGCCAAACCCACTGTCATACGGGGTTCCCAGACGGTCAGTGGCGGAGCTTGAACTCTTCCGTAAGGGGGGCGGGAACAAAATTAAATTTTTTAGGGAGGGCGAACTCGATATTTATACAAAAAATTACACTATCGGGACAAAAATTTACACTATCGGATTAAAATTAACACTACCGACAAAAAAAATAGGGGGGACGGCGGCCCCCTAGCCCCTATGATGCTCCGCCAATGCAGACGGTCTCAGCACATGGTCGTAACTTACGGCCTCAGGGCCGTAACTTACGGCCTCCCTGAATTTTGCATAACTTTTTTCATTTTCAACACCTTTCAAGCTATAGTGTTGCTATCTTTTGTATCATTTTCAAGTAATATATATTAAGCTCTATTTAACCTACATTTCAAACACGTAAAAAATGACCCTATTGAATATCAAAATTAGATTAAAAACATAGTTTTAAACATTTAAAACTAACACATAACACCAACACATCACTCAGGCTTTTCGGTTAGAAGGTGCATCGGATCTTCATGATTCAGTAAGTTGTCATGTCTAAATCCTACTTGTTCTTCCATATAAACTTTTGAGTTCAACCTCTAAAACCATTGGACTTACAAAGTTCAATCGGGTGCTAAATCACCGTTTAATTGTTAATCACTTATCTTTTATTTTCATATACAAATCATTTTATAAAATGTTAAATGAAATTCAAATAATAAACTATTTGAATGTTAAAGCCTCTTAATTTCATTTAGATGTGTCGCATTGTAATTAATAAAACAAAGTAAATGGTTTTGGATTTATTCTTTTTATATATATATATTTAGGTATTTTATAAAGTACATTTTAACGTAACATTTCAACTTAATTTATGGGACATTCTTATCTTTATAAAATTTAATATGCATATACAAAATATTTATAAGCTATGAAATATGATATGCAGCATCTTGAAATTACTAATATATCCTTACATATATATATATATATATATATATATATATATATATATATATATATATATATATATATATATATATATATATATATATATATATATATATATATATATATATATATATATAGTTTAAAATCAAACTAAATAAATAGTTGGGTTTTTGTTGTTTGTATTTTGATCACATATTTTGTGAGTTTTTGTATTTTGGTCCTCCATACCCGCCTTCAGAAATCTTTTGGATAGAAGAACAATGTAACTGATGGTGCCGATGGTGGTGGCCGGCCGCCGTATCCTCGCCTCCCGTGTGCATCTTCCCTTGATGGCGATCCTTTAAGTGGACTTAAGATTAGTGAATTGGAGTTGTTCTAGAAAAACAAGGTGTAACCGATGGTGTCGGTGTCGGTGACGGTGGAGGTGGTGGCTGACCGCCGTTTTCTCACCACCGAGGAGACCTACGATCAACAGATTAGAGTTATTCTGGACATTATGTCGTCTCTTGCAAGAAACATAAAAAACATTCATCATGGCGTCCATTTCGATATAAATACGTGACATACCAGCGTGGCAACACCCACATGGTAAAATACTATTCCTTTTAAATAAGTTAAAAAAATATTTCTCCTTTTGAAATAATACATAACTAAAATCCTAATGAAAATTGTATTTTGTAAAATCCTAATGAAAATTGTATTTAAGTGGACTTACGATCAGTTGTTCCGGAAAAACAAGGTGTAACCGATGGTGTCGGTGGCGGTGGAGGTGGTGGCTGACCGTCGTTTCCTCACCACCGAGGAGACCTACGATCAACATATTAGAGTTATTCTGGACATTATGTCGTCTCTTGCAAGAAACATAAAAAACATTCACCATGACGTCCATTTCGATATAAATACGTGACATACCAGCGTGGCAACGCGCACATGGTAAAATACTATTCCTTTTAAATAAGTTATAAAAATATTTCTCCTTTTGAAATAATACGTAACTAAAATCCTAATGAAAATTGTATTTTGTTAAATAATTCAAATTATAAAATATTATTCATAAGATAAAACAAATATAATAAGCAAAGTTCTAATATAATAGAAAATACAAATCTTAATACTTATTGGAATTTACAGTAAAATGAGTGTTCATGTATCTTTCTTGAGACAATTATCTATATACTTAATTATAAGTGTCCCTGAAGAGATAATTTAAATGGTTGTGGGTTTAAATTTTACTGTATATATACAGTTATAGTGAATATTTTTCTGATTATAAAATTGCTGTTAAAAATTTTTTATAAGTGTTTGTGAGATTCGTACACCCACGTGACAGGTTCTAATTGGTTCACACCATTGAGTGTTTTTATTTTAATTTTTCTGACATTTGTATTGATTAAATACTATATTTTTATGCCTCTGTCACACATGTGTTTAGACTGTTTCATGTTTTTGCAAGGCATGTGGGTTAGAACTTAGAACCTCATTGTCAACATTTTTTCAGGCGTTTTGTGTTTTTTCTTTCTTTCCAACTCTTTTTATTTTTTACTTTTTTTATTATTCAAATTATATATTTTAAAAAATATTATGCCATAACGTGTGACAAATAAGACTGTTTTATATTTATGTTTCATTTTCCACAAACAAAATGTGTAACTTCATACGTTCTTTTAGCATTTTATACTCGTCGTGCCAACGTACATAATGAATTTCGCAGACACTCCAGATAACCACATTAGTGTTATCTTATGGTTATGTCACGGCGCACACGGCATAATCACGTTAATGTACAATATGCAACATATGTAACGAAGTTTGTAAACGCGCGATCACGCCATAGTGCATGGGCATGTTCACGTCACCCTAACAACTTTAGCAAGCAGGCCATTAACCACGTAAATGTTATTTTACGGCACCGCCGCAAAACGATGTGACTTTACTCATTTCATCTCATGAGGCCAACGAAACATAGTGTGTATTTTTTAAAAACATCCTATTTTAAGGCTCTATAAGTTACTCCTAATCAAATCTAGATCGTCTCAAAAAGTTTTTAATTCTTACTGGTAGTGGTCATCGACCCAAGTGACACGAAGCGGTTTATCTAGTTGATCAAGGGCATCAAGTATCGGCACAAAGCACTTGTAAACTTAATATGCGTGGTGAGAAAATTTATGACATGTCAAACAATCCGGTGTTCAAGAAAAAGTTAACATATATATAGAAGTGTACTCTCATTTCTCTTAACTATGTCACAATTACAACTCACCATGTTAGAAATGGAGAGAGGAGAAAATACTTTAATATATTTTCTTGATGAATAAAATAGCGTCAGAAATTCTATTCGTTTCTGAAAAAAAAATCCCTACAATGAAGAAAACCCTAATATAGCAACAAAACACCGATGTTGGAAGATTTAGACATGTATCTTACCCAAATAAGGTACGAGACTTGCGTTCCTAAGTGGAAGTGTTGCAAACTCATTAAACGCAATGAGAAGCTTGACTAGAAAATGAACGAATAGCAAGGGAAGCAATGCAAAAGCAACAGGATGAATTAATGGGTTGATTTAATTTGTAATATTTCTCCCTCGACGAATCCTCCACCATAGTTAATGTTTGTTGTCTTTGTGGTTGAACTTGTAAACATGAACCGATCATGATCGTGTTAGATTTTGTAGGGAATGCCTAGGAAAACAAGGTGCCGAAAATGCCTAGGAAATTAAAATATGGTGTTAGAAATGCATGTGGAGCTAGGAAAATGTTGTGCAGGGAAATATTGCGTAGGAAAAGTTTTTGTCAGAAATGTGAATTTTTTTTGGAAATTTGTTGGATATATTTTCTAACAAAATTGCTTTTGTTGGAAAACCGTCACTAAATGTAGTTTCCTATGCAATTCTCATGAAATTTGCTGTCGGGAAAGAAACTATTTTCCAGAAGTGATCATCACCAAAAAAAAGTCATGCACATTCATGATATTTATATAACAAACAGTAAATAAGAAAACGAACTAGTTTAAACTTGGAGAGTGATAGATTTTTAATCTACATTTAGGTGAAATAATGTACTGACCGCATGCTTATATATACCTTATATTATTTTGTTTTCCCTTTGTACAAACAACAAATTTCTCTCTTGTTATCTCTGATTACTAGAATAGCGGAATACATTTGATTTCCGGTTATACATTGTGGTTGCTTCCAATAACATTCTATTAGTTAATTCATAGATCTACTGCATTGGTTTAATCTTATTTTGATTTTGTGGTGAAGCAAGCAAAATTAAGAGAAAGAAAAAGCTAAATGGATGCCTAGGTGATTTATAAAGGGAAAAGAATGATGAAATAGAAGTGAAAGAACAAAAGCAAAGTGGAAATATATGGTAGTATACTCTAATCTCATTGCTTAAGGTTTCTGCATACATACACAAAACAAAGAATGTTTAACCTCGAAGCACATGCATTTGGGATCATTCTAAAAATTATAAGTGAGAAAAATTGCCTAACATTAGCCAGAAGATCACGTCAAGTAAGCCAAGGAGCGACTGCCTGATCGATGAACCAAACAAGGTGTTACTTTTTAACACTTTGAGGTGTGCAGATTAGGCAAGTCATCCTTGGCTACTAAACAAGATCACTCTTCTCTTCATGTGTTTTAATTTTGTTTTGTTGTGAACTACCATTAGTCAACCTGCCTATTTATAGCCGATGCTAATTGAGTGGCCAATGGAACCACATAATACTTTCCCTTATTCATTTAGTATTTCTGCCTTTCAACCGTATACATCATCTTTTAAGAGAATATATTGTATGAACCTAATTCCTTATGTTGGTAGAAAGAGAAGAGGGCAATACATATATTGAGTAAAAAGAATACCATTCTTTAGTCAATGGCCAAATATAGCATGGGGGAGTTGACTTCATATATTCGATGTCTTCTTTAACGATTAGCTGAAATATTCGGTAAGTTTCTGTTAGTATATCATACTCGTGAATACTTGTTGGATCATCGGTTTCAATTCCAAATGTTCACATGTATGCTCGTGAATTAGAAGAATGTACGTAGTTTGGAATCACAAGCACTTGATTTGCATCTGAAGTTGAATTTTGAATTCTATTACATATGCAACATAACACTTATGCTTTGGAACAAATTTCCCTGTTTTTTTAAATAGACACCCTTTAAAGAGTGATAGAATTCTATAACATTTTTCACGCACACCAATTGGAATATATGTATGTACATGAAGATTCTTAGTGCATTTGTTCTTGCTTGAGTTAATTAAGTTGCGTCTGCAAGTCAATGTACGTATCTCGTTTTCAACATTCATATAATGCAATAATGAGATGTTATCATGCTCTTTGGCTATAGATTCACTCATTTTCTATGAAAAACTGAATAACTAGATCGTAACAAAAATAACCAAAAAACCAAAACCAAAATAACAAACCAACTGAGAACTGATGGGTTCGGTTATGGTTTTTATGATGTCCTATTTTATGCTGGATTATGTGTGTATAATCAATTATATTAGCCAAACTAACATTGATATCAACCTTTCTGTATTAATATTCTATAAATACTATGTTATTAATAAAAAAAGTGTTGTTATAATTTTTTGATAAATAACTATTAGTTGTAAAATGTTCTCTTTATTAATTTAAAGTTTGATATGTATAAGTGTTTTAGTTTCCAATGTATGCACTAATTACTGAACCACTTATAACTTATTAAAATCTGAAAACTAAAACACTGTTATAGGTCCATTTTTAGCCCATAATCAAACAGTATCGACTCATGTTCACCCCTACCGCCTATGTAGCCTTAACTAGTACAAGCATTGACATTGTGTTCTTTTGTTTAGTAAATAAAGAGAAAGCGAAAGACATGGAAAGAAATGCACGTACAAAACCAAATATAATTAGTAGTCTCGTATCTTTTCTTTGTGCACAAAAGAAAGGAACCAATGGGAAGTGTTGGGTAACTTATATCTACACGATAGGTGGTAATGAGCAACAATTTATTGTCTAGTTTCTTATAGAATTTTGTCTAAATCTTGAAACAAACCGTGTGTCTAGATAAGATTGTGTGATTTTGATATCCCTTTGAAGTGTGCTCATGGTAAACCCCAATGAATGTAAAAACTGACTAGTTCCACCAAGGCCAAGAATTGCTTAATATTACAAGGTAAGTGAATCACACAATATCATGACTATTTGAAAAGCCATGAATGGCCTCCAAATACATGCACCCATATTCATAGCAAAATGAAGGTGTAGAAACGCAATACATGTCTCTATATATTGAATTCTAACGACCTAATCTTAGGGAAACGAAGAAGACAAGTTGACACAAGGGTTAAGCGGCGGATTAGCTAACATACTTTAACGTCTGTACTATACGTTGAGACACTAAATGAAGGTGTAGAAACACACAATACATGCCTCTAATATATTGTTATCATGCTATGGAGTAGTCTTATTGGATTTTAGGATATGCAACCATATAATAGAAACGACTAGTTAGAAATATAAATCTGATCATTTTAGTAAAAGTACGGTTGCGTGCATTGCTAGGATACGAGATAGGGGATACAAATGTTGAGTTTGTAAAGCAAGAAGAAATGAATAAATGAACCTAAAAGCTAGGATAAATATAAAGATAGGGGATACAAATTAAATGAACATATTTTGATGCCTCGATCAATCACACCATCCACACTTTGCAATTTGACATTCCTCAATCATCAACTCACGAGCTTGTGGGATACAGATTATATGAATATATTCACTTAGCCATATGGACCCATTAAAGGAGTTGTGGATGAAGTTTTAGATACAATATTTTGCAAAGCTGATGATACAATATCTTGTTGTCGTGTTGAATTTATCTAGGATGGCATACTACTAATGTAATTATTTTAATTAACTCGGAACACTACTCCATAATGCTATTACAATGTTCAAACCATGTACATTATAGAAAGCTAGGTCTATTTTTATGTAATTATTATATTTCAAATGTTCTGGTAGCAGTTAATTTTAACTGTATTTATATTGTTTAAATCATCAGGGTTTTACTTCTTGTAGTAGTGACTTTAGTTTTGTCGTCAAGCGCAATCACAACGCTTATCTATCCGATTATACTTACAAGTATATATATGCAACTAGCATACTGTTACCTCAATACTCTTACAGTAGTTTTCAGCTTATATGAACAAAAATAGATGAGTATTTTGCTTTAGGAAATGCGGGTTTGAGAACGACGTTGGCATGTATATGTATGTATATGTATATATGTATATATGTATATATATATGTATGTATATGTATGCATGTATGAAACCAACTTCAATGAAATGTGTACTTAATTAAAGTGAATAACCATAAGAAATAGTGAAATAATTTACTTTGATTTCCTTACCAAGTACAAGATAAAGTCTGAAATAAAAGTGTTGCGCCAATGTATTATTGAGCACAAAACTAAAACGCTTTCGTCTCTTGTTTACTCGTTCAAATTCCAAATATATCAGATTTAAAAGGACATGTTTACTAGTCTATTTTATTATTAAAATAAAAACTAAATATCGAGTAGCTAGTAACTCAAATCAAGATCTTAAATGATAGTGTTTGCAAGAGGTATATATGTATCGCCCCATAAGGTTCCAACTTTGATAAAAGAAACCATGCATTGGGGTCACAGAACAACAATTATGTGGATTGAATAGCCAAATGAACCCAAATGATATCTCAACTAATCTTTAAAGAGGGCATCAAGTAGTTCAAGTCAACTCCAATTCAAGATTGTGGCCACCTGTTAAAGAATGGTATTCCTTTTACTCCATACCTTGTTCTGATTTCTTCTTATGGGTGTATAGAATAGATTCATTTAGTATAAAAACTAGATATATTCTACGAAAGGTGCGTTATAAAATTTCAAAGATGAATGATCAAAGGTTCTCTATAAATAGACATTTTGCTTGGACAATGAATGCATAGACAATTGATAAGAGAATAAGAAACGAGGTTCTTACATGAAGAGAAGAGCCTTGTTTGGTAGCCAAGGATGACTTGCCTAATATCGACACAAGGTGATAGTGAATTATAACACCTTGTTAGGCTTGTCAGGCAGTCACTCCTTGGCTAACTTGACAAACTCTTTTTTCTCATGTTAGATCTTGTATTCTTGATTACAACAATTGTTGTAGATGATAAAACGATTATAATGTTGTGACTTGAAAATGTAGTGTTATCATTTACCACATTGCAGCTCAAAGTGGTGGTGATTTCTTCTGTTTCATTTACCATGAATGAAATTAATCAGGCAATATTGGCTAGTTAGGAATGTACATGCCACCAGTCTTATCAAATAGTTATTGCTGGGTGCTTCTTTGACACTGGAAATTATAACTTGTGTTCATTGTGCATATGATCTTAGAGTCTATACTGAAGAGCCACAAAAAAATGTGTAGTGCTTATATATATATTACATTTTAGTACTTATGACTGAAGTGACGTACTATCTTGAAATGCTTAGTTTTAGCTTGTTAAAGCACTAACCAATTTGCATGTTTTTCGGTGTTAGGAAATTTTTTTTGAGGCTAGAGTATACTCTGATTAAAAGGAGACCAAGTTAACAGTGAGCATAAGTGTTTTACTACTTTATATAGTTTTTGAGAAATAACAGTATTCATAAGAGATATATAGGACCAATTGAGGATGATAAGAGATTTTTGGGAACTTAAAAGTAAATTTTTCTATCCTTCTCAAAATGATCCTAATTAATTTCATTCAAGCATGTTTTATCTAACTAATATACAAGGATATAGCGAAGGAACATAATCTAACCAAAGATTGGCCTACCCAATTACCTGAGAGCATGGTTGCAGAACTCGCTAGCCATAGCCAGGTCGGTTGATTGAAGAGTTGCGAGTACTCGGTACTCTAGGCGAGGGAGTACTCGGACGTGGTAAGTTATAAAGAAAATTAAGTTTCGGGAAATTATAAATATATCAAATATCATAAGCTTACTAATATTTATAAAAAATACGTGAATTGATATATAAATCAAAAGATGTTCACATACTAAAATATTTCAAGAATTAACATTGATTTTTTATTATTATAGACGTAGTAATCATTTATTTATTATCTTTCAAGGTATTTCCATGAAAAACAACAAAAATCCAACAAAAACAGTGAAAATAGTTGAAAAATGGCGAAAATCCACCATTTATTGTGACAATTCAAGTGCTACACATTACTCCGTCAATCCCTTTTTTCATTCAAGAATGAATCACCTCGCCCTAGATTTTCATTTCGTGCATGAAAAGGTTCATGACGGAACAATACCAGTAACTACATTACCAGGGATGACCAACTTGCAGATACACTCACAAAGCCCATCATTAAACAACGACATCAGCTCCTTTTATCCAAGAATGGACTTCTTTCACAATTGTCCATCTTGCTGGGGAATCTTAACACCAATCTAGTTTCCACCAACATTCCCACCAATAGCTTTAAATTATTTTGAATTGTTTGCTATCTTTTACTTCTTGGACTATCTTCTAGTTTGTTATACCTAATACCTAGTCTTCAGGAACTATTATGTATTTATATATATATCATCAAACATCAATGAAAAATACACTGATTAGTACGTTTATAACAGAATCTTATCAACATTGTACTTTACTCCTAGTGGTAAAAAGTCGATTAAACTTATAATTAAATATCAATATTTTCAAAAGCCAAAGTTATTATTCAATCCTAACATGCATGGTTATTTAGAAATTAGGAATAAAAGAAATAAGGTGTGGGTATGTGGTTTCTCATGACATTTCTAACAACCCGTGTATTACACGGGTTAAAAAAATAAAATATCAAATACAAAAAAAAATTATTAGTTATAAAACAATATTTTTAAAATAAAATATGGTTGAAATCATATATAAGTAAGGACTATAAATAAAATAACAATGATATCAACTTTTAAATTTTTTTGTTTTTTCCAAAAGAAATTATAAATAATTTTGTTTCAAAGCAAACATTTTAAAAATTCAACCCTTTGAGTCTATACCGACAAAGGCTATAGCGACGACATATGTCGTTGGTAAAGGAGGCTCTGTGCCGACGACATGTCCTCGGTAAAGCTAAAAGTAAAAATTCAACCCTTGAGTCTATCCCGACGACATGTAGTCGGGACATAGTTGCGCGTGCTACCAAAAAAAGGCGGTATAAAAAAACTTCTATCCCGACGACTTGTAGTCGCTGTAGGTAAAAGTTATTTTCTTTTTTTTACCTTTAGCTTAAGAAAATAAAACAAAAAACTTTGTGTTCTCTTTCCCGACGACAAGTCTTCGGGATAAGTAATATTAAATTTATATGTTTTCTTTTTTTATCATTCGTGTACGAAATAAAACAAAAATAAATGTATTATTTGTCCCGACGACATGTCGTCGGGATAGGGATTTTTTAATTTCTTTTATTTTGAATCTATAGGGACGACTATTTTTACTCTATAGGGACGACTTGTCGTCGCTATAGAGTGCAGATCACTTAAATCGCATTTCAGACCTTCTGTCCCATTTTTCAACCAAAAAAACCCCACTTTTTTCTCCCGATTTCATCTCGGTTTATAGACTTATTTGGCATCAAATTGGAGTGTTTGAAGGTAAGAATGGTGTTTCTTTTACTATAATGAAGTTATATAATCTTGTTTTTATAAGTTTTATCTAAATTTTTGTGTTTTAGTTGAAATTAAAAGATTTGAAGATTTTTAAGGTATGAAATTCGTTTAAAGCTTATGATTTAAGTTGTATTTCCATGTTTTATAACACCATAGATATGACAATTGATAAAAGTTGGATTAAATTGCAAAATCGGAGTTCTCCGGAATTTATAAAAGGTCTTCATAGCTTTCTAGAAATTGCCAAGAACCATGTCGACAGTTTAGGAAAAGCTTTTTGTTCGTGTAAATGATGCTGCAATGGGTGTCGGCAGGATCTGGATATCATTTATGCCCACATACATGACAATGGGTTTCTACAATCATATACGACGTGGACTTATCATGGTGAGAAATATCCACATGCTTCAGAAATAGAAGATGAGTTGATGCAAAATTGTCCGATTTGTAACGAGAGTAGATGGGTTGACAAAAACACAAAGGGGAAGAAAGTACCTCGAAAAGTGTTGCGCTACTTTCTTTTAACTTCCCGACTTCGACAAATGTATAGCTCAAGATTCACAGCAAAAGAATTGACATGGCATTATACTGGACGCTCAACGGATGGTATGATGCGTCATCCAGTTGATGGGAAGGCATGGCAAGACTTTGATGAAAAATTTCCTGATTTTGCCAAAGAACCCCGAAATGTACGTTTGGGTTTGGCTGCGGATGGTTTTAATCCATTCGGTTACATGATTCAATCTTACAGTATGTGGCCAGTGGTGTTGACAACATATAACACACCACCATGGTTATGCATGAAAGAGTCTTCTTTTATGTTGACCTTGCTTATTCCCGGGCCTAAATCTCCTGAAAGAATATTGATGTTTTCCTAAGGCCTTTAATAGATGAGTTGAAAATGTTATGGGCCGAAAGAGTTCAAATGTGAGATGCATCAACCAAAACTGTATTCAGGATGCATGCAGCTCTATTATGGACTATAAACGATTATTCTGCTCGTAGCTATATGTCTGGATGGAGTGGTCAAGGTTATATGGCATGCTCTACTTATAACGTAGACACACCCTCGTGCCCTATAACAAATAAAATAGCTTTTATTGGTCATAGACGATTCTTAACAAAAAAGCATAGTTTGAGAAATGATTTTTTGTTCAATGGCAAAAGAGAGACAAGAGATCCTCCTAGACGTTTGAGTAATGCACAAATCTTAAAACAACTAAAAAGCCTCCCTGATCATGTTCTAGGGAAACATCCTACACATGGAGGTGTGAAAAGAAAGCGTGCTACAACCGAGTTGAATTGGACCAAACGAAGTATCTTCTTTGAGCTGGAATATTGGTCTTCACTCATTTTAAAACACAATCTTGATGTCATGCATGTAGAGAAAAATGTTTATGAGAGCTTGTTGGGTACTTTGCTAATAAATGAAAAATCAAAAGACATGCACAAAGCAAGACAAGACTTGCAAAATATGGGTATTCGACATGATTTATGGCTAGTAAAGAAAAACAACAAGGCCTACCAACCACATGCTTCTTAGGTGCTGTTTGTTTTTCCTGAGAAGTACTTTCTGATCTATTTTGTCTGCGCTGCGCAGACCACGCGTAGAAGTTGAGGTCTGCAGACTGTTTGTTTTTTGAAAGACTTTTCATTAAAA
Source organism: Flaveria sonorensis (assembly GCA_025506505.1). NCBI lineage: Eukaryota > Viridiplantae > Streptophyta > Magnoliopsida > Asterales > Asteraceae > Flaveria > Flaveria sonorensis. Next base: position 4,684,445 of record CM046423.1, read on the forward strand.
AACGTCTTCCTGAGGTCTGCGTGAAGAAGACAAAACATATTCACTTCTTACCTCTTCTCATTCACTTCTAACATAAACAGCCCCTTCACCCTCTTCTACCCTCATCTTCACCCTCTTCTACCCTCATCTTCACCCTTTGTCCGACCATTGCTCTTCTTGCCTCCAGTCACCCCCTACAACCCCATTGCGCGACGCAGCACCCAGTCGCCCCCTACCCTCATCTTCACCCTTTGTCCGACCCTTTGTCTATCGCCCTATGCTTTTTGATCATGTTCCAGTCGCCCCCTACAGCCCTACCGTCGCCCTATGCTTTTTGATCTTGTTCCCGTTGCCATTACCGTCGTTTTCTCTACCTCACCGATTCAGTTTTGTGATGCTTACAAGCATATTTTGATTTTGAAGTTTGTGTTTAGTAGATTTATGTTTGTTGATGTTGTTCGATTGATACGCCCAGATTGCTTCGTATTTCATGGTTTAAACTGTTTTTAGGGTTTAATTTATTGTTTAAACTATTTTTTCATTACCTGAGCTATCAATTCCACAATCAATTCCACATTCTGTTTTTAGGGTTTAAAAATTAGGTTTATTTAAATTACAGTCTATTTTTGCAGTCTACGGATGTTAAAAAACAAACAGTCTTCTTCTTGCAGACTGCAGATATTTGGTTCACCTCTTCTCTTGCAGATGTCTGCAGATATGGTCCGCAGACTGCAGACATTTTGCTGCAGAAAAAACAAACAGCATCTTATTCTTTCACACCTGGTGATCGTGAACGTTTTTGTCAATTCGTTAAAGGAGTGACACTACCTGATGGTTTTGGTTCAAACTTTAAAAATAAAGTACTTTCTAATTATTCAAACATAATCGGGTTAAAGTCTCATGATTATCACATCCTAATGCAACGATTGTTAACGATTGGGGTGAAAGTTCGTCCCCCAAAAAATGTGTCCACAGCAATCATTGACCTTTGTATATTTTTTTAGAAAATATGTGCAAGATCAGTAAATGTGAGTGATGTGTATAAAACTAATAAGGAAGTGGTAAAGATATTTTGCAATTTGGAATTGATATATCCTCCAGTATTTTTTGATATAATGGTTCATTTAGTTCTTCATTTACCTGAAGAAGCTATTCTTGGTGGTCTCGTTTATATGAGATGGAAGTATCCTTTTGAAAGATACATGAAAAAGCTCAAAGCATATGTTAGAAACAAAGCTAGACCTGAAGGCTCAATAGCAGAAGATTATGTTGGAGATGAGGCATTAATATTATGCTTTATGTATCTTGAAGGTATGCAAACCAAATTCAACCGACCCGATAGAAATACAGATTCTAGTATCCCAAAGAGACAATTTCATGTGTTTTCATCACAATGGCATGTGTTTTCATCACAATGTCGACCAATGTCTAAAAATAAAATCATTGCGCTATGTGAAGATGACTACAAATCATTACATTGGTTTGTAATAAACAATTGCAATGAAATTAGTGACTACAAATCAGAATTTGAATCTAAGTTTCCTGGATGTAGTATGAAAACAGAATTTTCTTCATGGTTAAAGTATAAAGCTAATACATTATCATCATCATCATCATCATCATCATCATCATCATCATCATCATCATCATCATCATCATCTTCTTCTTCTTCTTCTTCTTCTTCTTCTTCTTCTTCTTTGTCTCAAGGGGGTATCAAAGAATTAAAGGCATTGGCACATGGTCCTTTAAACGCATATTATTACACTGCTTGCATAGTCAATGGTGTTAGATTTGTGGTTCATAGTCGTGATATTCGACACACTACTCAAAACAGTGGTGTTGTTTTAATAGGAGAAGACGATACTCCATCTTATGGTCAGCTAGAGGAGATATTAGAGTTGAACTACATAGATGGTTACTCGGTTGTACTATTTCGTTGTAAATGGTTCAAAACATCTGGTAAGAGGCTAATCAAGCAAAACAATGTCACTGTTATCGAACTCAGTGACACATGGTAGATGATGATCAGTACATTTTAGCCACACAAGCTAAACAGGTGTTTTATCTTGAAGATCCTTCTCGAACCACCGATAATTGGAGGGTTGTTGAAGACATTCACCATCGAAAACTTTGGGATCATCCAACTATGAGTGTTGTTAACGAGATAGGTATATTGCATGACACCCAATCATCTTATTATAACTTGGTTGTCGACTCAGGCTGTGAAGTTGGTGAATCAATTGCACAATTCATTGATAATGAGACAAATGTCTTACAATACGCGCAATCAGATAGATTTGGTAAATTGGTAGTCGACTTAGGCTACTTGCCCATGAAGTCAACTTTAGATGTCGGTGAATCAAGTGCACAATTCATTGATGATGAAATTTTTATTGATGATAATGAAGAAGATGAAGATGAAGACAAATACAATTCTAAAATTTTTATTGATTATCTTTGCATAGGTATATTGTTAATGTTTATTGTCTAATTTTGTTGAAGCATGTCAACATATATTGCTCGAGGACATGGTGGGGATGGCGGGGATCTACCTCCACATGGGGATCCAAATAGGATCCCAACAGGTTGTTAGTCTTGTAAGTTATTTATTAAAGTTAAAATATACATCTTTATGTTGAACATAATCTCTGTTTCCTAACTTTTCAATTGTATGTATTAATGTAGCACAACCAGCAAGAAAAAGAAGATCAAAAGGAAAAAAAAAACATTAAATTATTTAAAATTTTTGAGCAAAATAAAGGTCAACCACTACCGATTGAAGTTGAAAGCAAGGAGGGCCAATATAAGTTTGTTGGAGAGAACAGCTTGGATTTTATAAGGCTAATCGCTAATGAGATTTGTAAGGTTGTTCCTTTCCATTATCCCAGTTGGCAAGCTGTTCCCGATGAATTTAAAAGAGCCATATATCTCATACTTTTTGTAAGTATACAATGTTATGTTTTTATTGTATTTTAATTATATAAGTGTTACATGTTTTCTAATTACATGCTTTGCAGGAATATTTTGATCTTGCTAGATGGAGGGAATCCGAACAGTGGGAAGGCATAAGGTTTGGAATCACTGCCGAGTGTCAAAGAGCCTATAAAGATCGAAAGCAAGATCTAAAATCTCATTTTGATGATGTGGGTGGTTATGATGACGTGGAAACAGCGTTGACTTGTCCTCCTGAGGGAACTGACCCGCAAGTATGGGCTCGGGTGATTAATGAGTTGTTCTTAGATCCCGCTTATAGGAGCCGATCTGAGGCAAACAAATTAAACAGATGTAAACAACGCTATCCGAGTTTCCATTGAAGCCAATCATATGCACAAAAGAGACAGATGGAGGTAAAAGTATAATTGTTAGTATAAAAATAAGTATTAACTATCGGAAGATGCATTTCTAAGAATTTTTACTATTCACAGGGGAGTCGTCCGATTGATCTTTTTTAGAAGATGCATTTCAAAGAAGGCATGGGATGGGTGAATGCAACTGCAGAATCGGACTGGGTAAGTTTGAACTAACTTTTGAGTGATTTTAGTATGTTTAAGTGTGTTTGGGTCAAAATGACCCATTTGAACTAACTTTTGATTGATTCTAGTATGTTTAAGTGTGTTTGGGTCAAAATGACCCATTTGAACTAACTTTTTGTGTGATTCTAGTATGTTTAAGTATGTTTGGGTCAAATGACCTATTTGAACTAACTTTTGATTGATTCTAGTATGTTTAAGTGTGTTTGGGTCAAAATGACCCATTTGAACTAACTTTTGATTGATTATAGTATGTTTAAGTATGTTTGGGTCAAAATGACCCATTTAAACTAACTTTTGTGTGATTCGAGTATGTTTAAGTGTGTTTGTGTCAAAATGACTCATTTGAACTAACTTTTGATTGATTCTAGTATGTTTAAGTGTGTTTGGGTCAAAATGACCCATTTGAACTAACTTTTGATTGATTCTAGTATGTTTAAGTGTGTTTGGGTCAAAATGACCCATTTAAACTAACTTTTGTGTGATTCTAGTATGTTTAAGTGTGTTTGTGTCAAAATGACCCATTTGAACTAACGCAGGAAAGAATTCAAGAGGAGTATGTGAGATCCTCTAGTGACACCGGTGGAAACTCATCTGTTGTTGATGAGATTCAATGCATTGAGCGTGCCTTAGGTCAAAGGCGAGGACATATACGAGGTGTTGGTCGCGTGGTTGATTTTTCTAGCTCGCAACCTCCTCCAACACAACATTTGCAAGATGAAGTTGCAGAACTTAGACAACAGCAGCAACAAAATCAAAAAACTATACAACAACAACAACAACAAATACAAGAAGTGCAACGATTGCTTCAAGAGCAGATGGAAATGATACGCTACTGGCAGCAGCAACGACCAACTGGTGGTCATTAGCGTTTGTATTTTTGTTAGATTTTGTTGAACTTTAAACTAATTGTATGAATTATTTGTTTGTTAAACTTAAATTTGAAGTTGTATGAATTATTTGTTTGTTAAACATGTATTGGATTTTTATTGATTATATGTTTGTTAAATTTGTAAAAAAAAATTAGGTTCTTGCATAAAATGAAAAAAATTAAATAAAATGAGATCAATAACGATAACATGTCGTCGCCATAACAAGAATTTTAAAAAATTAAAAAAATATGAAAAAGCAAGACGTCGCTATAGGTCATTTTTCTTAAAAAAAAAAAAAGAAAACGACCTGTAGCGACGACATGTCGTGGCTATAGGTTAAGGTTTTTTTTAATTTTTTTATTCGGTAAAATCAGAAACCACAAACACTTATAGGGACGATTTGTCGTTCCTATAGACGAACTTGTGCCGACGATATCTATCCCGACGACACTTCTGCCTATTACGACTAATTTATGCGAACTAAGTCTATAGTCTATTTCATTATTAAAATAAAAACTAAATATCAAGTAGCTAGTAACTCAAATCAAGATCTTAAATGATAGTGTTTGCAAGAGGTATATATGTATCGCACCATAAGGTTCCAACTTCGATAAAAGAAACCATGCATTGGGGTCACAAAACAACAATTATGTGGATTGAATAGCCAAATGGACCCAAATGATATCGCAACTAATCTTTAAAGGGGGCATCAAGTAGTTCAAGTCAACTCCAATTCAAGATTGTGGCCACCTGTTAAAGAATGGTATTCCTTTTACTCCATACCTTGTTCTGATTTCTTCTTATGGGTGTATAGAATAGATTCATTTAGTATAAAAACTAGATATATTCTACGAAAGGTGCGTTATAAAATTTCAAAGATGAATGACCAAAGGTTCTCTATATATAGACATTTTGCTTGGACAATGAATGCATAGACAATTGATAAGAGAATAAGAAACGAGGTTCTTACATGAAGAGAAGAGCCTTGTTTGGTAGCCAAGGATGACTTGCCTAATATCGACACAAGGTGATAGTGAATTATAACATCTTGTTAGGCTTGTCAGGCAGTCACTCCTTGGCTAACTTGACAGACTCTTTTTTCTCATGTTAGATCTTGTATTCTTGATTACAACAATTGTTGTAGATGATAAAACGATTATAATGTTGTGACTTGAAAATGTAGTGTTATCATTTACCACATTGCAGCTCAAAGTGGTGGTGATTTCTTCTGTTTCATTTACCATGAAATTAATCAGGCAATATTGGCTAGTTAGGAATGTACATGCCACCAGTCTTATCAAATAGTTATTGCTGGGTGCTTCTTTGACACTGGAAATTATAACTTGTGTTCATTGTGCATATGATCTTAGAGTCTATACTGAAGAGCCACAAAAAAATGTGTAGTGCTTATATATATTACATTTTAGTACTTATGACTGAAGTGACGTACTATCTTGAAATGCTTAGTTTTAGCTTGTTAAAGCACTAACCAATTTGCATGTTTTTCGGTGTTAGGAAATTTTTTTTGAGGCTAGAGTATACTCTGATTAAAAGGAGACCAAGTTAACAGTGAGCATAAGTGTTTTACTACTTTATATAGTTTTTGAGAAATGACAGTATTCATAAGAGATATATAGGACCAATTAAGGATGATAAGAGATTTTTGGGAACTTAAAAGTAAATTTTTCTATCCTTCTCAAAATGATCCTAATTAATTTCATTCAAGCATGTTTTTATCTAACTAATATACAAGGATATAGCGAAGGAGCATAATCTAACCAAAGATTGGCCTACCCAATTACCTGAGAGCATGGTTGCAGAACTCGCTAGCCGTTGCCAGGTCTGTTGACTGAAGAGTTGCGAGTACTCGGTACATGGTAAGTTATAAAGAAAATTAAGTTTCGGAAAATTATAAATATATTAAATATCATAAGTTTATTAATATTTATAAAAAATACGTGAATTGATATATAAATCAAAAGAATACATGTTCACATACTAAAATATTTCAAGTAACATCGATTTTTTAATGTTATAGACGTGGTAATCATTTATTTATCATCTTTCAAGGTATTTCCATGAAAAACAACAAAAAACCAGCAAAAATAATGAAAACGGTAAAAATCGATGAAAAATGACAAAAATCCACCGGTTATTGTGATAATTCAAGTGCTACACATTACTCCACCAATCCCTTTTTTCATTCAAGAATAAAGCACCTTGCCCTAGATTTTCATTGCATGAAAAGGTTCATGATGGAACAATACAGGTAACTACGTTACCGGGGTTGACCGACTTGAAGATACACTCACAAAACCCATCCTTAAACAACGACATCAGCTCCTTTTATCCAAGAATGAACTTCTTTCACAATTGTCCGTCTTGCGGGGGAATCTTAACACCAATCGAGTTTCCGCCAACATTCCCGCCAATAGCTTTAAATTATTTTGAGTTGTTTTCTATCTTTTACTTCATGTATTATATATCTCCTAGTTTGTTGTACCTAATACCTATTCTTCAGGAACTATTCTGTCTTTATATATATCTCATCAAACATCAATGAAAAGTACACTGGTCAATAAGTTTATAACAATCTTATCAACATTGTACTTTACTCCTAGTGGTAAAAAGTCGATTAAACTTATAATGAACTATCAATATTTTCAAAAGCCAAAGTTATTTTTCAATCCTAACATGCATGGTTATTTAGAAATTAGGAATAAAAGAAATAAGGTGTGGGTATGTGGTTTCCCATGACATTTCTAACAACCAAATATATCTAAAAACAAGTTTTGTTACTGGTCAAAATGAGTTTTATCTCAATCACACAAAAACATGGCTGTTTGCGCACCGAACTTGTGAATGTTGGTTGGATATTGAAATAGTGTAAAAACATCGCAAATTTGGAGTTAACCGAAATCTAAGACGCTATGCTAAATCCCAGAAGAAGAATCAACACAATTGAACCAAGTATGTGAAAGTTATGAACTAGAGAATATAGACCAACATTCTGTCTGAAAATTTTAGTTTAAACCTTTGTTTTCGTTTTAATTGTTTGGAGGACGAAATGATACCATATTAAAGCAAGATCACTTGGGCTGGTTAGAGGATTGTTTGAACTTATATTTAGACCTAAAACTAGACTAATTGGACTTCATATGACCGAGGTATGATTTGTATAAATTGACAAATACTTCTGACTGATTTCTATCCAAAATGTAATCTTTGTTCAATTCACCCAAAACCAAAGTGATTGACCATGTTTGACCAGTGCCTTAACCCATAACCTTATTTTATGTTCGTTTTGATCCATTTCTGATTTAACCTATATTATATTAACAAAATCACCTTCATTTCATGGAACAATATCTTAATCACCTGTCCGCGTTCTATATCTTTTTTGGCATTAGGATTCGATTTTCAACGTATCTATCCACGTATCATCACTAGTATAGCATATATTATGTCGTTTATAATATGAATTCCCAAGTTGATCATAATAACCATCATATTGTATAGAGTTAATTACATAAATGGTCTCTGTGCTTTATCAAAAATAACAAGTTTGGGTACTAAGAGTTTTTTATAACATGTTAGGGTATTATGTTTTCAAATTAGTAATAAGAATGGGTACTAAGACTAACTGACGTTAATTTTTCTGTTAAATTCAAATAAAATGACTAAAATACCCTTTGAGGGACTACTTTTGTAATTTAATAACTCCTTTTATCCGGGGACTATTTTTGTAATTACCTATAACTTAAAAAACACCAACCCCCACCCACCCACCCCATCCACGTCTCTTCAAAATATCACACCACCACCACAACTGATTCACCATCAACACCCACCATGCATCGTTGCCGTCGACCACCACCATGCATCTCTTTCAAAATCTAGACGATTTAACCCACCACCTGGTCCTATCGTCGGATACAATGTATGGATGGGATTTCAAGATTGGAATTAGGGTTTTTGTAAATTAGGGTTCTTGGTGTTTGTTTTTGTAAATTACAAAGGCAGATCAGAGAATGAGTTGTTTCAGGCGACGATGGTTGGTTGTTTCCAGTTATGGTGGCTCTGTTGACAGATCTTGTGGGTGGTGGGTGATCGGTTGGAGATTAGGTTTAACATTTGAAAAGGAAATGGGGATTTGGTGATGGTGGTTGATGATGATGATGAGGGTTCAATGGCTGCAGATGGTGGTGGCGGTTGTTGGTGGGTGGTGGGTGATCTGTTGAAGATTAGGGTTTTACAGGGGAAAGTGAAAGGGTTTTGGTGATAAAGGTCGATGGTGATGATGAGAGGAGTACAAGAGATGTGATGCGTTGATGACCGGCGGTGATGGCCGGTGGTGATGGTCAGCGGCGGTGACCGGTGGTGATGGTAGGAGGTGCTGTAATTCAATATATATATATGTGTGTGTGTGTGTGTGTGTGTGTGTGTGTGCATGTGTGTGTGTGTGTGTGTTTAGAGAGAGAGTGATATAGATATATTATTTTAATTAATTACACAAATAGTCCCACTAATTTACATAAATAGTCCTATAACATGAAAATACTAAAAATGTTCTTAAATTTAACAGAAAATCTAACATCTGTTAGTGTTAATACTCAACTTTGTTACAAAATTAAAAGTGAGTACTCAAACCTGTTACTTTTTTTGCTTAGTACTCAAACCTGTTATTTTTCATAAACCATAGGGACCATTTATGTAATTAACTCTATTGTATATTACAACCAAAGCAACATAACAACGAGGAACAAAACGTCAAAAACTAGAAATTACCAATCTTTTGACGATCCAACCACCGAGTAGTGCGTTTCCTCATGATCAAATCCACAAATAGATATTATATCGCTATTAGATAGTGATTGATGATCAGGAATGGAAGAACACAAAAATCAAGTACTAAAGATGTACAAAACACCAAAACAACGTATGATGCTTACTGGATCGTGTAGATGATCAAGGATTTCACCAATTCAAGCCTTAAACACTTGAACTAAATCAATATGATGAGGAAGATAGTGCTTGATCTTGATGAATATGAGAGGGAGATGATGATGAAGAGGTTTTGTAACTTTGAGTGAAATGAATTGCAAAGAGTTTATGTGGTAAATGAAAGAAATCAAGGGAAACCCCATTCTCTTTTGGGGTTCTTAGCCAATTCAAGGGGTAGGGGCATGGGTCTCGGGGCCCGGGCATGTCCTGTTCATTTCAGTTTGGCCCGTGACATCACGCATGTCCCCCATTTTTTATGTTTTTTATTCGTTTATGTTTTTACGAGTTTTACGAGCTCTTACACGATATGTAAGTCTTAATTCCATGGTTTTTGGTTATGGAATGATTATTTGGTAGACTTTAGGTAAAGTCTACTATTGTTCAACTTTCCTTACGTTTTTAACACGATTCTATGTACTTTTAAAATTTCTAATTTTTTGTTCTTAATTACGATGCGGAATCATTGTGCCACGTATGTAAATCTACCAATGTAACAATGTGTAAGCCTAATTTGTGTCCATAAGGCCTTTACTATACATCTCTATGTACAATACGCGTCTAAGTCTCTATTCAAAGTTAAAGTCAAAATCAACGCATCAGCTTGGTAAACTGATGTCACATGGAATAAGCTTTGAACAACTTTCTTGTTCTCTAAAGGCTTAAACCAATTTCTTTTTTTTCTTCTTTTGTGTAGGCTTAGAGTTTTGTTGCTTTTTTTAGTCCTTAACAATCTGGTAAGAGCATTCAAAAAAGAGACTTTATCTCTATCTCCATTTAAATTATTTAGAGATTTTTTGTATTTTACATCTTCATCAGCATCTCCATCTCCTCCTCTATCTTCAAATTTTAGAGTTTTTTGAATAGTGATTTTCTAAACGTAGAAATTCACTATTCACCAGTCTCTATATTTTTATTAGTGTATAAGAGAGAGAAACAATAATAAAATAAGTGTTTGTGAGTGAGATAGAGATAAAGATAAAGAATTAAATGTGAGATGTCAAACAAAGTTAAGAGATAATTGTAAGGAAATATGAAAATTTAGTTAGAATATAAAATAGAGAAGAAGATTCTGCTATGAATGCTTTAATTACTATCCACCTTCAATTGTAAACATTTGTTTTGATTCTTGATTTATAACTTTTTTACTTCTTTGATTATATGTAGTTGTGCCATTAAAAAAGAAAAAGACAGCTCACATGAACGAATCATATTAAGAAACTATAGATGTTCAAGTTGTAATTGTTATTATTAGAATATTTATAAAAATCAATTTTCAAATGCAAAGTCTGGGTAGGTTAATTATAATAATACTGAACCATTTTATTTTAGCTATTTTATTATTATTATTATCTTTTTAACAATTTAAGTAAGTAATTTTTTAAATGATTAAACATCAAACAAAATAATTTTTAAAATACTAAACTTTGGTAGGCGACCGGAATAGATGTTTTATTTGTTGCTTACATGATTTATATAGCTTTAAAAACGCATAATATAGATATTAGGTAATGATTTTGTAAGTAAACCTTTTTGCTTTTGTAATATATAATGTTATAAATAATTTTTTTTTACTAATACATTTTTCTTGTAACATAGTATGAGTAGACTCCTTTATAAGATTGACATCCGTATTTTGAAAAGGCAAAGGCGGTAAAAAAACCCGTAAAATAACCAAACCATAGGGACCATCATGTAATTAACTCATAGTCATAAGATGATGAAAGTAATTTAATAGTTTTGGAAAACAAAGGATCTAGATGTAAAAGCTGTTATAGGGTTGAGTTTAATTGGTACTGCGGCGATGCATTCTTAGATTAAAAAAGTGGATTAAAAAACATTATTGAAAGTTGCTGCCGTGAAGTTTTGAGGTATAAAAGCCCTGTCTTGATTATTCTTAGGTTGATAATGTGTTTTTATTTTAGCATTTTCAGTCAGTTGGCAGTTAGATTCGTATGTATTGGGTGTCTGGATGCGTGATTAAACTCATAATTCTTTCCATACAACCTATTGAATCTGATTTTATGGTTTTTTGAGGATGAAAAGAAACCGATTTGGGTACTCTGTCTCAATAAAAACAGGACTATTGTCTTCACAGAAAGAAGGATTGTTAGTTTGTTTTTGCTCTGAACAATTATTAGTTTAAAGATCAAGGTTTGTATATTAAACAGAAGTAGTTTTTGTTGTTCAAGATCTCAATGAACACACAATTGAATCACAATTGATCAAGACACTTGAACTTTAAATTTGATAAACACAATGATCTACTTTTCAATTGTTTACAAACACACATATATATACATGTTGGACGGTTTCTAACTTAGAATATATACACATTAGACCCTTTGACTTTATATAAATACATAATAGACACACAACACACTTTAGACTATTTACCTATTTGACCTATTGACTTTAAACCACATTGATTTAGAAATTATAATCCAACATATTCCCCCCTAATTTCTTAATCCATGTCTTCAACGTCTTCATCTTTAATATCTTCATTCACGAACATATTGTAGAAGATCCTTGTCTTTAAACTTCGGTTTCCTACCCGTCCTTTGCTTGATTTCTTGATCAAACGTTGCAACACGAACTCTATCTTGAACATGAACACAGTCTTCTAGAATATTTTCTTTGACACCTCCAACTCCACTATCTTGAATCTTCAGAGACTTGTCTCTTAGTGGTAAGTCACCAACTGCTTCTTGCTTCTTCCTTTTGTAACTTGATTCAGCATCTTCGAATATCTTGTTTTCTTTTGATAATACATCCTTTGATGATGTATCTTGATACTCCTTGCATCTTCTATCTTCTTGAACATAGTCACCACCCTGCTTATCTTCTTGGTCTTCTCTTATAACATGACTCCTTTCAGCGATTAAACCAGACCATTCTGGTTTTTCATAATTAAAGTATTTAGATAATGAGAACAAAAATCATTTTTCTTTTCAACTAAGGACGTATTCTCATATTTCTCATTATCTTCAATAACTGCCATCAAGAGAGTCGGTTCCTCGTCTTCATGCACCAAGTTTGATTCTTCTTGTGCTTGTTTTTCTTGAGGACAATCTCTTGCATAATGTCCAAACTCATGACAGTTATAACATTCAACTTCCCTAATATCCTTTTTCAGTCGACTTTGACTTTTAGGGTAATCTTTTTTCTTTTGCTCATATGAAGGAACTTTTCCTTCCTTTTCTTGAGCAGACTTTCTATCACGCCAATTGCCTTGTGATGTATCAAATTTTCTTTGCCCATGTCTTTCAAAACGTTTTCCATGACTCGACTTGTCATGACGTGTGAACAAAAGTTTTTCTTGATTGTTCACTGGGCCTTCATTCATTAGATTGATCCTTTCTTCAAAGGCTTTCAACCTTCCAATTATCTCATCTAAAGATGTCGTTTCTAGATCAACAAACTGTTCAACAGTTGCAACAATTTGAATAAACCTTTTCGGTACAGAACTTAAAAGTTTACGTACTAAGGTTGGTTGATCAAACGTTGATCCAAGACCACTTGCCCTCGTGACAATACTATTGAGCTTTGCAGTGAACGAATCTATAGTGTCTTCCTCATTCATTTTCAACATCTCAAACTCAGTTTTGAGTGTTTGAAGACGTGCTTTCTGCACTCGATCCACACCGACGTGTCTTGTTTTAAGTGCATCCCAAATCTCCTTTGCACTTTCACAATTTGCAACTTGTAATATCATCTCTTCAGGTAGTCCTTGAAATAAATACGCAATCGCCGCCATATCTTTCTTTTCATCAGGCTGCGTATTATCACTAGGTTCTATCACTTCCTATAGTCCATTTGCCCTAAGTATGGTTTTCATATGAATAGACCATACAGGATAATTTGTGGCTTTCAACATAGGACATTTGAATTGAGAGAATGAACTAACCTCTTTATGTATTACAATTGCATTTTTATCCATTCCCGATGACGACTCTTCTGTCATCTTAACTTAGATTTTCTGCAAAAATGCTAAGTTTTCAAATAGGAACAATTTCTAATTGGTTTTTCTTTTAAAAAACCAAACGGTTTTCCGAAAGTTCAATCTAACTTTCCAAAGGAATCAATAACAATTTTTTAATCCTTTTGTTCTTGTGATGTAACAAAAATACCACTTTTGTTACGATTCCAACTTCACACAAATAGGCAACAAATTTGCACTCTTTTTTTTTTTTGTCTTCTACCTTCGAACACAGCAATCAATAAACAAAACTTTTGATTAATAAGATAATCAAACAGCCCTTCGGGTTTTTGGATTATTCGAGCAGATACACTAATGACACCACCAAATTAGCCTCGCAAATGCCTTTGATTTGTAATTGGCCCACACAACCGAGTAGTTCTCTGCGGTATTCGATTCTTTCCGATAAAATTCGGACAACAAACACAATTTGCCTCCGTCTTTTCGAAACCAAACAGCACAATCACTGCCTCTTGCGTGATCAAAACTGGATACAGGGATTTCAAACACCCTGAGTGATGATCGGCTTCCCAAAACGAAAAAACCAAATCAAACGATTAGATCCTCTGGCTCTCGGTTCCTCCCGAATGCACCAGCAAGTAACAATAAAACTAATTTTGTTGACTGTTGCCTGAAAACAACTTTTGATGTATAATCGAAAAACAACAACACAACAACAGAACACGATCTTTGTTTCTGTTCTTTCTCGATTTTGTCCCCCTTTTTTATTCTCTAATCTTCCCAACACCAAAATGAATTGATGTTTAATCAAAAGCACAAACGATCACCCCTGGCCTTTGGTTTCTTGCGATGAAAAACGGACAACGATAATCCCAGATTATGTTTCTATTTTTTGATTTCAAACAGCCTCACAAAATCCTTTGATGGTCATAACCGAATACGCCTCTCGTTTCGGATTTCAGTGACAAACAAGAGAAAAACAATCAACACTTTTTTTCTTCTATTTTTCTTGAATTGTGCAGTCCACACCAACACCAATTCAACCTTTTGATATCTAAGATTAAAACAAGTAGCAACGATCAACCGCCTGTGATTGGCTTCTTCAATGCAGACAACAAAAACGCTTTTGTTTTCTGTTAACAAGTAATGAACAACCCAAAATCCCTGATTTTGCGATTGATCTATACAACCGAACCTCTGTTCTGGTCTCGCTTCCTCTTGAAGCAACAGACAACAAAAAAACTTTTTATTGTTTCTGAGATTTCGATTAAACAATGATCGGAACAACAATCAACGCTTCCAATCATGATTGGCTTCTTCCGATTAACACAGGAACAACAATCCACGAGTTCTATCGTGATTGGCTTCTTCCTGATTTCAATTTCTTCTAAACAACAAGAGCCCCTTGGCTTTGATACCAATTGTTGCCCAAGATCTCAATGAACACACAATTGAATCACAATTGATCAAGACACTTGAACTTTAAATTTGATAAACACAATGATCTACTTTTCAATTGTTTACAGACACACATATATATACATGTTGGACGGTTTCTAACTTAGAATATATACACATTAGACCCTTTGACTTTACAAAAATACATAATAGACACACAACACACTTTAGACTATTTACCTATTTGACCTATTAACTTTAAACCACATGAATTTAGAAATTATAATCCAACAGTTTTTTCTCAAACTTTATTACATATATACATTTTTGTGGATGGATAATTTCTCAAACTTGGTGATTGTTGCATTAATTAAGTTTGAAAACTTACTTTACGTTATGGATGTTTTCAGATGGAGCAGAAGCATGTTTGTGCTTCCATATGTGATCACTTACCCACCCTGTCTGCAAACCATCAGTGGTTGGTTGATCAGAACCTTGAAGATGACAACTTCCATGCTACATGCAAGCAATGTCACTTGGCAGCACCTATTGTCCGATGGAGTAAGGGAGGGAAGTTGAAGAAATATTCACTAGTTTCACCATGGATGATGGTGTTCGACAATGAGCAAGGTTTTATCTCTTTTACAGATCCGATGTTTGGTGATAGGTACTTTATAAAGACACTCGAGAACTGATAGGTGATTTTGAAATAAAATGTTCCATGAGCGGTTGGTTGCTTATTCGTAGACGTAAGGGACCCTTGATGTTCTTTAACCCCTTCACAAGTGATATCCTTGAGCTTCCAGACATGCCTAATTTAGACACCTATTGTTTCTCAGCGCCACCTACTTCTTCTGATTGTATGGTTGTCGGATCTACAACGCGTCTTGCATGGCATGCTTACATCCACTTTGTAGCTTGAGAATATTCTTAGCGTAGAGTCCATCTAAACTATTCTGGTGATGACTCTCGGTCCTTTTATTTTGCAACACCCTATGGCCGAAATCGGTACGCTTAATATAACAACGAAGGACTTGATTTCATAGATATAGGTAACGAAAACTATAGTTGGCGGAGAGTCTTAGCTAAAGGCCCGAGAAGTAGTTGCGGATCTTCGAGACAAAATTTCCTAGTGAAATGTGATCAGCAGCTTTTGCTTGTCATCGTGGGTGAGTTTGGAGAACCTGTTGAGGTATTCAAGTTGAATGATTCCATAGAATGGGAGAAGATAGAGAGTTTAGGAAGGCATGCGATTTATATTGGTGGTAGTACATGTCTTTGTGTCGAATCCAAAACACTAGAAATGGAGAACAAGATCTACTTTCCACGCGAATGTTCTCAGAACAGAAAGGTAGTGTTCTATTCTCTTGAAACAAGAAGGTATCACACATTCAATGGAAAGAACATGGAACAAAGTTTTGGGGATTTTATGGGAACAAAACATCATCTCAACCCTCATGTGTGGATTGAACCAAATTGGTCGTAGTAGCTTTCTTATTATGTTTTATTAGTGTCACTGACATGTCATATGCATCTTTATAATTATTCTATGGCTATTGGCTACTCAGCTAAATTCAGTAGACCTGTAATGTTCACGTTTTGGGTTTTATTGTTTGATTCATATCATTTTTTTCTGCTACCCAGAGACGGAAATGCAAAAAAAAAAGAAATAAGTAATGGTTACTTGTTGAATTATCCCATCAAAATTCCTGATCTGTTTAATTTGAATCTGCATACCGCAATCACAAACTGGAGGCATCAAGCTGAGGGTTATTTTGGCGAGGTTTGAGGGTTACGGCTTTTGTTTGTGGTTCCATTTATCATAGTGGTACAAAGTAAATGTATATTCTAGTTAAAGGTAAATTAAACAGGTCATAAAATCGTTTCTGTTGTTAGTTAACTAAATTACACAGGTCATAGCACATTATTTAGCTAAGTTGTTGAATAGGTCGTATATTAGCATGACCTAATATTCTATGGGGAAAGTGAATATGATGCTGTCTCACATCTAAGCTTAGATTCGAAACCTTTTAAAACTACATTCTTTTGTTTATTTAAATGAGAACTAAACTAAAAACAGCTATAATCAAAAGTAATTTCTTACAACTTTTGCTGGAATCAAGAATAGTGAAATCGAAAAACGACATAACAATTAGACATGAAAGCATATGGTGGATGCCTTTCAAATTAAACTATAGAAGTGCATTTGAAAACTATGAATTTTCCTGTGAGCACTTGCCTTCGTCCTACTGTGTGGTTTTAAATTGTTTATTTGTTTTAAATTCCAACGATGGTAGTCAAAATTACTTTCGACATAAACTAGTAGTAGATCCAGCGAAAGTAGTAAAAAATTACTTTTGATTATTAGTTGTTTCTACTTTATTTTTTATATAAATTAACAAAAGGATGTAGTTTTGAAGAATATTAACTAAAACTACGTAGCTTTGGTTTCGTGTCTAATTTTAGCCTTTTAGGTGCGTGACAGCAATATATTTACTTTTCTCGTATTCGATTTCATACAATAGAGTTGCCATTCATTGAAGCTGGACAAATAGAGTTTTTGTTGGGATGAATTTCTAACTAGTTCTTATTGTTAAAATTGTTGAATAGGTCATATATTAGCAGACTTAATCTTATATTTCATACAATTGAACTGTCTTCTATAGTATGATTATCTCCAAGCCTGCAAGTATATAATTAATTTCTTTTAAGGTTTTAGCTAATATCTCACCATCTTTATATATTGTGCTCACATTTTTAAGAGGTCTGTTGGATTTTTAAAATTAAAGAGACAATAAGAATGGAGAACTCAAGTATTTTGATTAGCATTTGATGATGAATGAATACAGAAGCCGGAACCCAAAACATTAAAAAGTACGAAGAACCCAAAAGTATCTAAACTAACTAACGATTCTAAAGGTACGTGGGTGAACCACTTGACCTATTATTCATCTAACAAACAAATAGAAACACAATAATAAACACGTGGATTAACCGTGAGCCTTGACTTATTAAACACACCTTCATGCAGCGACGTAACAGACTTGAGTTCTCATGCACGTGACCAGTTGAGTCATATTTCATCATCCCTTCTTGACTCAAACTGTCTAACACCGAGCTGCACTTTGAAGTACATAAATTTTTCTTTAGTCAGTGACTTAGTAAGAACATCATCAATTTGATCATATGTTCCACAAAACTCCAATAAGACCTCCCCTTGTTCCACCATTTCCCTAAGAAAATGATACCGTAGTTGAATGTGCTTTGAGCGTATCTTCAAGAATACGACGTAATCAAATAGCTTGACAAATAGCTCCACTTGCAGCTATGTATTCTGCTTCTGTACTGGATAACGCAACAGTGGGTTGTTTCATGGAGCACCATGAAACAGCACCACTGCCCAAAGAAAACATATAAGCGAAAAGACTCTTTCGATCATCAATGCAACTGGCCCAATCACTATCTCTGTATCCAATCAGAGAAATATTATCTTTCTTTGAGTACCAAATGCCATGATTGATTATACCAGCCACATATTTGAGAATACACCTAGCTGCCCCATATGAAGTTTTGACGGATTATGCATAAATCGAGAGACTATACCGACACTGTATGCCAGATCGGATCTAGTGTGAGTGAGGTAGATGAGACAACCAACCATGCTTCTGTAGATCTCCCCATTAGCTCTTTCAGCACCACATTCACAGATAACTTTTCATTGTAATTCATAGGGGCTGACTCCACCTTGTCACTTGGAGAATAAAACTTTTTAAGCAAGCTATTGGCATATGCAGTTTGATGCAAGAAAATCCCATGTTCAGTTTGCTCAACTTCTAACCCAAGAAATAGTTTGAGTAAACCAAGATCCGTCATATGTATCCTTCATTCCTTTCTTGAACTTTTCAACAAGTGTATCACATGAGGCAGTGCAAATAATATCATCTACATAGAGACATACATAGATGATGTTACCTGAGTCAGCATGTTTAACATACAAAGTGGGTTCGGTTGTGGTGTGTATAGGAGACTTATTTGATTGGTTTATAGGGTCAATGTTATTTGGATGCGTGGAAGGTGATGGTGATGGATCATTGGGTTGAAGGTTGCTTTGTGAATGGGTAGGATGTACTGTATTAAGAGAGTGGGAGGCATTTGTTTGGTAATGGTCACTATTTAGGTTAGGAGTTGTACTAGGGGTCACATCATCATAGACAAATGGATCAATGAAGATGTATGGGGTTTTAGTTGATGTGTCAGAGGGAGTGTTGTTCCAAGACCACTTTTCAGATTCAAGAAAGTCAACATCACGTTTTACACTAAATTTTTTAGTGTGTGGGTTGTACAATCGGTACATTTTATCTCTGTATGGTGAATACCCAATAAATATAACTCTTTCATATCTATTATCCAACTTTCTTCGCAATTGACTAGGAACTGCAACAAGAGCAACACATCCAAAAATTATCATGTGAGATACAGAGGGTTTCAAACTTGTCCAGGCATGAAGTGGAGTTTGATTAATAAGAGCTTTGGTGGGTGATCTGTTGATAGTGTATACTGCAGTGGTCACAGCATCAGCCCAGAGGAAAGTAGGTAGTTCTTTTTCTTTAAGCATGCTTCTTGCAAGGTTTATAATTGTTCTATTTTCCTTTCCACAATTCCATTGTGTTGTAGTGTATAGGGAACTATCACTTCCAGCAAGTTCACAAAAATTGTTAAATTCTTGAGAACAAAACTCTCCCCCTCTGTCAGATTGGATGGTACAGTTGCATTCATTTTCGACCATAGCCTTGAATAGATTAAACTTTTCAAAAGTGTCACTTTTTTTTCTAAAAAATAGACCCAACAGATGCGTGTAAAATCATCAATAAAGATAAGGTAATATACACTATTACCTAGGCTAGGTACTTGCGGGCCTATTTCCCAAGAATTCAAGCTTCACAGTGCATGGAAGTCTTGATTTTGGGAATTCCTTTTACAAATCTCTTCGTCATGCAACTGTTTAAGACTTTCAAAGTTTAAGCGACCATACCTGTGATGCCACCTTAATGCTTCAACATCATGTTTGTTGCTGAACTTATCTTCCACAGCAATCAGGTTCATAGCATTAACAACAAACATGTTATTAGATGCCATAGTGATATCCATGATGATTTGTCCGGAAGTCTTGTTTTTGATAGAACATTTATCTTCATCAAAAAGTAAGGCATAGCCCTTCCTCATAAGTTGCTCGGCACGCAATAAATTGTATTCTAGCTTTGGAGGATAGTATACACTTTTGAGTACCTTGTATGCATTATGACCAATGTATATCTTCACTGTTCCCGTGCCTTCAACATCAAGCCTCTTCTTATCACCCTAATGGATCCCAAGCTTGAAGCTTTCATCTAGATTCAAAAAATTAGTTTAAACCAGTAATATGATTCGAACATCCCGAATCTAGGAACCATAAATGGGACTTGTCGGGTACATTTTCACGGAGAGTCATCAAAGATAAGTGATCCGGGATAGCTTCATGGAATGCAAGTAAAATTTGTTGTGGTTTCTTCAGAGTAACCGCAGTTGATTGTCGACTGTTAAGTCGTTCCTCTTGTGACTGCAGAAGGCCCATAAGCTTCACTAGAGTCACATCCACTAAATCATACACAACCTCAATGGAGGGTATGATATAGTCATATTTTGTTGAAAGGCTTCGAAGAATCTTTTCTACAACCTTTTGATCGGTCAGTTCTTCTCCATAGGATCGTTGTCTTCCTACATTATCCATGACTTGGGTGAAGTAGTCACCCACGGCTTTATCATCCTTCATAGCATGGTTTTCAAATTCTCATCTCAGACCTTGGAGCTTTACTGATTGTACTTGTGAATCTCCTTGGAATTCAACCAGTAGTGTATCCCGTCTTTTGAAGATTCAGATGCAGTAATTCTAGAGAACAAATGATCATGTACTCCTTGTTGTATAATTGACATGGCCAATGCATCCTTCTTCATTTCTCTGCGATTGGTTGATGTGTCAATAATCACAGTTGCACCGAGATAAACCACATCCCATAACTCATGTGACTTGAGTATGGTCTTCATTCGGATACTCCAATGTTCATATCCTTCTCCTTAAAGACAGGGATCGAGATAGCATATGAGGAATTCACGTTGGAGGTATAGTCAGCCATGGGCAAAGCAAGTTAGAGCACAAGATAAACAGCAGGATCGAAGGATCGGATCAGGAACCCAAAACAGGATCTAATACCAAAACTGTTGGATTTTTAAAATTAAAGAGACAATAAGAATAGAGAACTCAAGTAATTTGATTAATATTTGATGATGAATGAATACAAAGCTGGAACCCAAAACATTAAATAGTACAAAGAACCCAGAAATATCTGAACTAACTAACGATTCTAAAGGTAAGTGGGTAAACCACTTGACCTATTATTCATCTAACAAACACATAGAAACACAATAATAAACACACGGGTTAGCCGTGAGCCTAGACTTATACAGCTTCATGCCGCGATGTAACCGACTTGAGTTCTCATGCACATGACCGGTTGAGCCATATTTCATCAGTGACACTTAAATTTTTATCATATAATTGTCTTACATTAATCAAATTGAAAACTACATAGCAACATGTTCTAACATTAGTGAAAGATGTTTTTCATAAAACATGTTGCCTTTGCCAATAATTTTTCCTCCTAGGTTGATGCTTCTAAAAACAATGTAATCACCTTCTTGCTTGAAAAAACCTTTTTTCCCCTTGTTTTGAGCATCCACCATCAAGATAACTTTTCACCATACTTTTTTTAACGACAGATATACGACACTACTTCGGATGATACATATTATCTTAATCGGGGTTCGCCTATGCGTTTTATAATCGAGACCGCACTCCCAACTCATTTAAAAGAAAACTCACAACTGTAAAAAAAAAAAAAACCTACCCTATTCCTAAACATTTTTGCTTAAAGTAAAACTCGAACCCAAAACCCCTTCATTTTCAACAACTTGGTTGTTACCTAATTCAAAAACATTGTGTACATGTGTATGATGTTATGCACGCAAACTAAGAAGCCATTTTTGTCCAATGACGCTAACAGGCCTTTCATTTGAAAAATATAAACAAAACAAGAATTTAAGAACGTGTGTTGCCACGAGTCTCTTTTGGGTTTGTTTTTTTACAAACTTATGATTCGTGTCGTCGCTACGAGTAAAAAATGCTCTGTTGAATGACGAAAGAGTAAACGTCTTTGACCAAACTTTTTAGAAACCAAAGTTTAAGCATTAGTAAACATAAACAAAAATTAACGTAAATAAAACCATTAAAAGGAGTGATAAGTTCGTAGAAAATGAAATTTAAAAAAAATTAAAGAATTCAAAATTTTTTATTTGTGATGCTTTTCAAGATTTCATCTAAATAGTGGAGCGCTTTTGGCATCAGAGTTTGTACTTTCAACTCCCGGTAATATTCTACCTAGTAAGAAATACCAATTGCAAGATCTAGCAGATGTACCCGATCTTGAATTTCTTTCATTTAAATAAGGAAAGACCTAAAGCCATGTCGTCTAAGCTTACTATTTACTTTATGTTTTTTGTATGCAAATCCTCTGAACTTTTAGAGTTTCAAATAGAAACCCCCGAAAGGAATCTTGGAAAATCAGCCTAAGAAAAGAAGACGATGTGAAGAAAAAACAAAACGATATTTGAGTGTTCCGAGTAGATTGAATGTTCACTAGCTAACTTGATGGAACGTCAAAGTAATAAAAAGAGGTTATGAACTTTTTTTTTTTTTTTGAAAACAATGAATATATGTGTGTCTTTTAATCAACTTGCACATGTAATTAAGTTGGGTGAAGGTGTCGATGTCTTTCCCTATTCCAATTTCCACAAATGAACTTTCTATGCTACTTTTTTTTGCCTTTGTTAAAGATGAAAATGACTGAATTTATACAGGATTGAACTATTTATAAAATAATCCTTTTGAATATTTGGGAAACGATTCTTGTGAACATAATTAGTAATATTACTATTCTTGTTTGTCAAACAAAAGACTAATTCATGTTAAAATATTTATAATGTAAAAAAAACTTATACCAGTAATTAAAACCTTTGTAATATAATCAGATTCATAAATAGGAATGTTATAAATACACCCATGAAAATATCTGGACACCTAGAATACGGCCTGTAAGGGCCTTTGTCACACTCCGATGGCTTAATCGCATGAGGGCAACGAATGGAACAACATGAACACATGGTATATAAAAAAGAATGCTAGATTAAATTAATCTGTTTATAACATTCATTAGGTAAATGAAGTGTTAGATTTAAGGCTCGCAATTTCTAACACGATGTCTTTAAACAGCATGACACAAGACGAAGTTAAGCAGGTTTGGATTTGAGCTAAACGGATATGGGTCATAAACGGGTTGACAATCATGACACGATTAAAACCGGGTCTAAGTGGGTTTAAACGGTCACGATTAGAATCATGTAAATAATTAAATATATAAACTTAATAATTTTAGATTCAAAATTATCAATGAGAAGTTAGGTATTATCCCTTTTGCAACTTCCATTTTGATTCAAAGGTTTTTGAATAACCTTCTCCAAGCTTCTAGTCAAATAACCTTTTCGTTATTATTTGTACTTTCCTATTATTATCAATGACTGAATCAAGTTCCGATTGAGTTTAAGGATATTATAAATCGTACGTTTTGAGTTTAATGATATTACAAATTGTACATTTTGGGTTTCAATTTTGTTTTATGATAATCATGTTAAACAGGTCATGTCGCGTCGTGCTATTTAAACGGGCCGTGTTCATGTAAAGTTGTTAATAGGTTCGTGTTTGTGTTTGGGTAAGTGACATGATTAGTTAAATGGGTCATGTTCATGCTTGGTACACGTGTTAATCATGACGTGCCGTGTCTGACCCATTTAACACGATTAGACCCGTTTTGCCAACGCTAATTAGGGTATAGTTCCTGAAAGATGATAATACATAAAAGAGTGATCAAACCTAGTTGCCTTAGTTTCATGAAAAACATGTTAGAAAACGAGTCAAATAATATTTGTGAGCACATAAGTTTTCAAGACAGACACTCATTAGGATCATGGAGTTGTGTGAAGAGAGCTTGAGAATTTTGAGAACTTAAATGATACTTGTGACGAATTAGATAACAAGGTCATCGAATATTATTTGTAAATCAAATATTTAAGTATTCATGGAATTATGTTTTTGTTGTGATTTCTGTAATGGTGATATGCCAACCCTAGCCGAATTGGGGTGTTACAGAATCAAATTGGAACCACATTCGATAACAAAGGAAGTGATTATCGATTTAGACATCACCAACAACAACAATCAATCATGAAGGATCCTAATTAAAGGCCCAGAACCTATGCAAAGGTTTCAATTGGAGAAACCAGAATTCTAGCGAGACACTAGTGGAGTTAGAAACAAGAATTTGATATTAGGATAGGCCACAAAGAAAATCAAACGAAGAAGATACATATTTCTGGAAACCATGATGGACTAATGGTCTGCCTAACTTTTAGGCCATACGGGACAAAGGGAAGCAGAAGATCAAGAGGATCAAGGGAAAAAAAGTGACTTTTCTTTGTGCATCAAAGATTGGAGATCTTCAAAATGTTTCAAGTTGATTTCAAACAAACAAGGAAGAAAATATACTACAAAATTAGATGAACATAAGCAACTTTAAGAATATCTTTATTAGGGGAGTGATTGTTGGAAGATTTAATCAAGTAATCTATGTAATTTAGTAGTCAAATTTGAAGTCAAACTAGAGGTCAAATAACGTAAGTCAAAGATTTGTATTTATTAGTTAGTCACAGGTCAAACAGTAGTTACCCTACCCGCGTGTTAGTTAGTTAGTTAGTTAGTTAGTAGGAAATGATTATTTAACCGCCAAAACCCTAGGTAAATTCTCCTGCTATGTACCGACATTTAACTTATTAATAGAAGTGTGTGTTTCTGTTTTTCAGTTTGTGTCGTGAGTACTCCCTGCACCTTCATGTGCAAATTACTTAATTCTTCATCCAAATAAACAAGATAGCTCCCAAGCCCGTAATTTGAGCTCGTTAAGATAAACAAGTTGGCTTAGCTTGGCTCTTTAAACGAGCTACCTGAGCCCACCCACCTCGGCTCAGCTCGGCTCATTTATAGTCCTAATCTACACGTCTTGACTTTTCAATTTCAGTTTGGTACAACTTCAACCAATTCATTTGCATGTTTTTGTGTTTGAAACTTTATATGCATGTCAGACTATACTCTTGTTTGAAAGAGGCCAAGTTATTCCCAAGCATAGATGAAGTTAGTTTAAGCCATAAGAATTATGTTAGGTGTTGAATGCACTCACAAATCACACAATAACAAAACAAGAAAGAATTTAAAAGGATGAATGAAGATCTAAAGTGATTTGGTCACTGTGACATACGTCCGATGTGCTCCAACTAGGGTGTATATTATTTTGGTGCTCACAAAAATTGAAGTACATAATTAAGACTAGTGTATATATGGCTAATCTTCGATTAATCTTGATTAACAAGTTAACCACAACTAGGCCTGATCATTATGGGCCTCGGCCCGACCATTGGCAAAAGGCTCCGTACTCGACAAATTTAGGGCATATGGAGACTTGGTCAACAAATTACTCTAGAATATAGGTTAATTTTGTAGATTTGTTTAGGGCTTAGATTAAGCTTTGTTTCTGGGATTCAATATGTAGTTCCCTCTTATATATCTTATCGCATGTGTCTTCTATCATGTGGGTTAAGGACTTGAGGGTCTGAGTTGTTACAAAGGTGTAAAGGGTTTGTGAGTTTTATCTTAAAATAATAATTTATCTCTGTCTTATGTAACGGGGGAGCCAATGATTGTACTGAAGTACTATCTTGACTTTTCAATTTCAGTTTGGTATGTTTTTGTGTTTGGAACTTTATAACCACGCTAGACTATACTCTTTTTTGAAAAAGGCCAAGTTATCCCCGAATATAGATGAGGTAAGTTTCAGCCATAAGAATTATGTTAGGTATTGAATGCAACCACAAATCACATAAAAACAAAACAAAGAAGAATTTAAGAGAATGAACGAAAACCTAAAGTGATTTGGTCGGTGTGACCTATGTCTAATGTGCTCCGACTAGGGTGTATATTATTTTGATGCTCAAAAAAATTGAAGTACATAAGAGTAGTATATAAAGGGCTAATCTTCTGTTAATCTTGATTAACAAGTTAACTACAACTGGGCATAATCGTTACGGGCCTCAGCCCGATCGTTGGCAAAAGGCTCCATACTCGACAAATTTAGGGCATATGAAGACTTGGTCAGCAGGTTACTCTAGAATATAGCTTAATTTTGTATTAGATTTGGCTTTGTTTCTTGGATTCAATATGTAGTACCTCTTATATATCTTATCTCATGTGTCTTTTATCAAGTGGTTAAGGAATTAAGGGTCTGAGTTGTTACAAAGGTGTGAAGGGTTTGTGAGTTTTTTTTTCAAATAATAATTTCTCTTTGCCTTATGTGACGGGGGAGCCCTCACAAGGTATGTGTATAGGCTCGCATTTTTTACTCATATCAATATTCATTACTTTATTGGTTTCTGTGGCTTATGACCAAAGGAGAATGATAACATTCTCTCTGCCTTAATGGTTTTTAGAAATAACATTATTCATAAGTGATATATATGACCAAAGGAGAATGATAAGAGATTTTTGGAAAATAAAGTAAACTTTTCTATCCTTCTCAAGATCCTATGTATTTGAATGATCCTAATTGAGTTCACTAGGGTATGTTTTGTCCAATCAAGATACAAAGGTATTCGGAAGAAACTGAGGATAGGATCGCCACGCCTAACTGTGTGTTCTCGAAACAAATAATGTATCAATACATTGAAATGAATATATTCACAGTCAAAAAAGAAACTATAAACCCATGATGTGCCTATATAAATACATGGTGTCCCATGCATAGTTCATCTTATGAAAATTTAATTCATTTGACCCTAACATATATAATTGAGCAAGGTTGATAACAGACATCGGTCAAGTCGATTCAAGTATTTGGGAAGGGTTTGAAATAACATTCCTCGGATATGTAGGTTTTTTGGGATGTCTTGTGTTCTCGCCTAAGCTTGACTATCCAGCTTGTTTTTCTCTATGTACCGTGTGTTAATGGTGTTCGTTCCCATAGCCAAGTCTGAGGAGGGGCGGGCTAGAAGACCGTTCAGGGTCCACTCGCTCAAGGGGCCCAAAAAATTATAAAAATTTTGTGTTTTTAATTTTTTTATTATATATATTAGTTTTACAGGCCGCAGCAGCAGGAATAGTTATAGCCCATTCAACCCAATTAAAAAGTTTAATCTAATTTTTTAATCCAAATACAATTCTTCTTCTTAGTTGTAACTCATTTTTATCAACCCAACTAAAAGCCCCTTTTTAAAATAACCCAAATCTCAATTCACGACCAACAAGTGATATAAGGAAAAAAAATTCCAACTTAAATCGGCGCTAGCAACGAAGTCGAATAGAAAGATTTATCAGTTAGCTATTACGTTATGACATTCGAATACTATGATTTTGTTACGTTTATTGATACAACATATGTTTTCGTTTAAAAAATTAGTTTATGTAATTTAATTCGTTAGGACCCAAGGGCCTTTTTTTCAGTCCATTCAGGACACTACGACCGGCTCTGTTCGTTCCATTTACGATATTGTTCCTGCTACGTGTACGTCTTGTTATATCTAGAGCGATGCTTGCTAGTCATTATAGAAAAATATCGTCAAAAAGAATACAAGAAGCATCACCGAAGTGTAAAAAGATTGTTATTGACTTAGTTCCACTGTTCTAAATATAGCTCAAAGTCTACTACTAAGTGCTATAAGACAAGTTGTGGTGAATAAAATCATTGCGTTTTGTAGTGAATAAAGTCTCAAGATAAAATGAAACCGAATCCCCTGTTAATATTGCAATTACCTCCTAGTGGTGATAAGCCGATTAAACTTATAACGAATTATCAGTGATTTTGAAAATACTCTCATCAAAGATCTCATGTGAGTTATGTTTGACATTTAAATATCTAAAAGTAAAAGTCAAACTTCAAGCCAATATGGATAAACAAAATGGTCATTAATGTGATTATCCCTTAGGTTGCAATGTTCAAACTTCATGAAAAGATAAAGAGAATGAACATCTGTTAATTAAAAGGAGTACTTGATTACTACCACAAGCACTAGTATAAGAAGTATAAATCTTTGTGGTTAGTATTGATGCAATGATAATGTATATATACAAGGGAAAATGCGGGTAACCGTAAAGGACAACTGTTGCAACAGTTGAATATGGCGCCGGTTAACAGCAATCATAACGATTCGCATGTTAACGGCTTCTAATTTGCGTTACCCGACAATAATACTAATAACAAGTTTAATTTAATATCTAATAAAAAGAACATAATGAATATTTCATTACTGCATTATGTCAATGAAGAAAACCAAATATAGCGACTTGCAGGCATGGCTTGATTCAATCAGATAAAAAGAAACATTGAGGATCTTCATATGCATATATTCCAATTGGATTATAGTTTGACTTTTTGAAAGGAATCCAAAAACATCAAGAAACTTGTAGAAAATTTTGTTCCAAAGCATGGGTGACATGCGGCACATGTACTAAAAGTCAAACTTCAGCCTAACATTTAAAATGCAGTGCTTGTGATCCAAACATATTCTTCAAATTTCATGTGTATAAACATGTAAACTTTTTGCATTAAAGAGTTACAAACTAAAAGAAACGACTGTAATCAATGTGACAAAAGAACATGTTCATCAGGACCTTAAGTTGATTGATCCAACGAGTCTTTAGGAGTGTAAATGACTAAATGGAAACCTGAAGAATATTAGAAAATCTTTCAAAGAGGCATCATATCAAATAGCTTAAGTCAACTCCCATGCTAAATTTTTGGCCATTGACTCCTATATATGTTCTTTATACAGGCATAAAGAATTAGGTCCATATGATATATTCTCTTAAAGATGCTGATAATGGTAGAAAATTGAAAACTGCATTGAAAAGGAAAAGAATCATGTATTCATGTGGTTCTATTGGCCACTAGATTAACATATGTAGGCTATAAATAGGTGGTTTACTAATACTAGTTCACACCAAACTAATAACATATCTCGAAGAGAAGATCTTACATGAAGAGAAGAGTTCATGTTTGGTAGCCAAGGATGACTTGCCTGATAGGCGCAACACAAGGTGTTGGAAGGTAACACCTTGTTTGGTCCGTCAGCAAGTCCGCTCCTTGGCTTACTTGACATGATCTTCTTGTTCATGTTAGGTCATTTCTTCTTGCTTGCGAGTTTAAAGGGATCTCAAAAACATGTGTTTATAGATTGAAGCATTCTTTTGTGTGTGTGTGTGTGATCACCAAATCTAAAAGATTCAAGCAGCGCGTGTGCGTGTGTGTGGTGATATCAAATTAGTAGTCGAGCATATGGCCGTCTATATGTCAAATCAATGTAGAGGTTAATCTTGATGGGTCAAAACCAGGTAATAGAGCTAAGTTCGTGGGTTTTGTTTAGATGAGTCAAGTTATTAGTAGTTTATTTTAATCACGTGTTTTATTAGTTTATAAGTTAAAAGTAGTGAGCAGTGGGTTGGTGGTTATTCTTTGCTTTAAGGGCAAGAATTTTTCTATCGAAATGTAAGTGTTGATGATGAATCAAAGTGTGTATTCTATAAATAAGTCGAATGTACCAAACTTCAATGACCAACAATTAAATGCACTTTGATTAGGTTTAAGTACTTTTACTCTCTAAACTTTTCCCGCAAACATCATACTCAAATCTGTGTTAGTAAGCCTTTGATCTATCCCCACCGATACGCACAAGTGCGAAGTATACTTGGGTCCCGCCCCCCCTGTTTTTTTGCTTAGAAGTGGAATTTTATGTGTATTTTTCGTCCATTTTTTACGTATTGAGTCCGGCCTCTCATGGGTCTCGAGACTTTCACCCCCGTATAGTAAGTTTCAAGTTCCGCCACTAGATACGGAACAAACTCAAGTCATGTAATATAAATTGCGAGCTCCAGAGTAGACATCGTGTTATTATACAATGGTAATACACTTATACAGGTGATTCAATGCTGATTAGGTAAGTAGGACTTCGTTACAAGGTTAATCGATTGTTTTTATGGGTAGAAAAAAAAAACGTTACGCAAAACAACTGGTAAAAAGATAAGTCTTTTAATATGAGTTTTATCATAATCTCTATGTGGAATTAAAGCAAATTGGTGGTTTGCCCGAGTGGTTAAGGGGGAAGACTTAAGATCTTCTGCACATAAGTGCGCGTGGGTTCGAACCCCACAGCCACCAATGCTTTTAAACTTCTTTTTAATCATAATCTCATAATAAAACATTAAAATAAAAAAATATATACAAAATTCAGTTGGGATATTTTATAATGTTTATCTAATTTTTTTTCGACATGAAAAATTTTAATTTCAAATTTATTTTGTTTAACAAGTAGAAGATCAATAGTAAGATGTTAGAGCATTCATAGTTTATTTCTTAAAAATATGTGAATGGGAGTCCTTATATTATATGGAATGGTTTTGAGTGTTGTGAGTGAAGGAGAAAGAAAATATTACTGTTGATCTGTAAATTTTAAAAATTTACTGTTCAACCCTTATGAATTTTTAATATTTATTAAAGTGGTTGTGAGTGAAAGAGAGAGAAAATATAATGAAAAAAGTATATAAATATATTATTTAATTGAAAGAAAATAAAAGAAGTAATGATTTTTAATGTAATTATAAGAATGAAAATAAAAAATCGGATGTGAGTGCTCCAGTCCTCTAAAATTGTACCTTGTTGGAAAAAAAACCTAATACTTAACTTTAGATCTAAATCTTAGTTTTTGGTGTTACTCTCACAATTATCTTGGGTTTGTTGCCAATTGATAAATAACTAGTTTCATAAATATATATTTCTGGTAAAAGAAATCTTTGAAACTTTATACATCTGTTTGATGGATATATAGGGGTAAATGAAATTTTGTATACATTTATATGATAGATAAAATATTATCATGTTGGTTTAGATGAAATTTTAATAGTTGTTATGGTCATAATCCTTAGATTGTTTGAATTATAGATACCGTATAATTGGTTGTTAATATGCTTATTGTGTCATTTAGTTGTTATGGTGAGGTTGGAGTCGAGCGTGTATAACATAATCTTAATTTTTCATTTTCTAATCAAGTGAGTATAGTTAAAGATTATTATACTATAGGCATTTTTAGACACGACGAATATAAGAGTTTTCTCTTTCTTATTGTTGCAAACTCGAAATAGCAAGCGAACATAATGATGAGTGAGTTAGATTTGTGCTCTAGTTTTGATTAATGTGTTTATGGTTTGACTATAACGGCTTTTATCATAATAATTGCATATGTCATATTGTTTTCTCAAAACACTCATCTATATTATAGTATACAAAAGATGCACCAGTATATGTAGTTTTACTTTTTTTACATGTAACGCAGGTTTAATAGAACTTAAATGAATAATTCTTGGTCTCTTTCAGTTTTAGTTAGTTTATATTTATAATTAAAAGATTACTTATATTACTTGCAAGAATACAAGAGTCTAATTTTCTTATTATTTATTAAAGTTCCATGTATAGTTTCAAAGTGGGTGGATGTTTTAAAATTATATTCATATTCAATTACAACTATTAAATAACAACATTGAAAGACGTCATCAAGGGAATTTAGGTGTCAATTCTAGACAAATTTAGGGATTTTCACTTTTATGAAATTCACAAAACTACAAATCTTAAAATGCATCCCTGGACAAAACCAAGATTTAACACATTGGTGGAAGACGTTATCATTCATTTCGGTGAGTAGTAGATCAAAATTAAATGATTTAACATGGTGTAAATGGAGTAGTTTTTCATTATAATCGGGTGAAAATGTAGTTGTAACAATCGTATACTAGCGTCTTGCTAGTAGATTTTTTTTGAATGAATAATTTGCTGCTGTTCAAAAAAAAAAGACAAAACCAAGAATCTAGTTCCAAACAACCAAACTAAACTAATATACGAATTCTTGAACTTAGAGATTTTCCAAACATTAATTCTACAAGGTCCAATGATTAACAAATTGTACAAATTCTTGAACTTATAGATTTTTAATATTTCTACAAGGTTTGTAAACGATAAGATGTTACGAATGTTATTCTCGGGGATTTAGAAAGCAATTGAACATGGGAGTAGCCTCTTTAGCATCCAGAAAGAAAGATATAGAATTTCATTGGATTTATATAACCAAGGTTAAGCTCTAGGGTTTTGTTAATAAAAAAATCTAAATTTATTGCTCAAGGAAATAGGTACATATATAATGGGTGTTGATTACTAATAAGATTTATAACTTGCAATAGCAAAAAACTTATCATATTGGTGTATAAGGATCATCAACCAAGAAGACTTATGGGAGTATCTTGAATGGTGGAATATTTATCAAATAAATAAGACTTATGGAAACAACTTAAAAGATGGTGTTTCCATACTACAAGTGATATTGGTGGGCTTATAAGAACAACAAAGATGACTTGTCAATATGGATTTATATGAGGTTCTAGAGTTTGTTTGAACTATGTGACACTATAATAAAATCTTATTCAGTGTTACGACATGACCTTGTAAACCAGTTTTCACATATTGTTGATACATTAACAAGATTTAGTGTAATT
This sequence comes from Flaveria sonorensis, assembly GCA_025506505.1. Taxonomy (NCBI): domain Eukaryota; kingdom Viridiplantae; phylum Streptophyta; class Magnoliopsida; order Asterales; family Asteraceae; genus Flaveria; species Flaveria sonorensis. Next base: position 4,716,950 of record CM046423.1, read on the forward strand.
GTTTTGTGTGTTGCTGCTTGTTAAGTTATTTGTGGTTATAAGGGACAAGCAATCCCTTTTGTGTTGAAGCATGTTATAATGTTTTGTGTTAAAGCATGTTATAATGTTATATTGTAGTGAATAGAAATTATGAAATAAACTATAATATGCATGTTTTTATACTTAATGTTGATTTGATATCATCTTTCTTCTGATAGTCATAACATTATACTCACAATGTGAATTTGAGAAATATATTATATTCACATGTGAATATACAACTAAAAAATCACAATGTTAGTTTGAGAGATATATCATATTTACGTGTAAATACAACTAAAAATCTCATTAAGTATATTGTCATTGTTATTCGTTTATTTTATTATCAAGGTCTTTAATCTAACTGTTTTTACATACCAACCAAAAGATCATATATTAAGCTTGTTAGATCTAGCACATGTATTTTTATGACTGTTAGCTGATGCTTTCTTCACAACTATTCGACTAATCGACCGCATAGTCAATCATAATAATATTCGGTTTTAAAACACATATCAAACATCCTTTGTACGTCTATTATGATTTATCTAAAACTTAAACATTATAATTTTGTTTGTCCGTAGACTGTGATTTGCTAAATACCTCTACAACATAATTAATTCGAAACTTATATAAATAATTATAATCCAACGCATAAGGACACAATATAAAACAAAATTTTAAAATGATGTTCATTTTCTACCTTGCATCAAAAAAATATAACAAAAAGGACCCATTCAAAGCTAATATAATATAATATAGGCGGATAGAGTAACATCACACCCACATTATTCCCGCCAAAATAATAATCGGGTTAGTTGCTCAAAAATCATACGTGTTCGTTTGTAACAGAAGTTTGAAAAATAAACACACTTATTATTATTATTGAGTTATTGGTCACGGGGGCATCAATCCGAGTTGACTCAGGATGCTTGAATCGAATTGTAAGAATAGTGTTTCAATAACTTGATTGAAGTCCCAACTTTTTATTTTTTATTTACTTTACTTGATATTTTATCCGCCTCAATATATTTTTCAAAACAGATTATATATCTTTTGTATGCATTTTGGGCATAATTTATCAACATATAAATTAAACATATACACGTTGAGCTAAACGAATTTCACGTACAAGTTTTATGTTTGTTTATCGATAACTCAAACGTAAAAAGTTTTTATATATTTTTTAAGAAGACAAATAAGACATAAATAAAAGCAGATAAAAGAATTGATGCATGAGATGCTCTCGTGTGTATAAGTACAATTGTGATTAAGTTTGTATATTAAAAGGTATTTATGATAATATGTTAACATAAACAAACTATATAAAATAATCTTCATGACGAGGTATACACTCGTTTGACATAAGTGTTCGATTATAAACATTTCAAGAAATAGTTATTCTTGTGATTTCGAAAATATAATTAGTTATATCGAAAATGCTAAGTAACAACTAAAACTATTAGCAATATTAGTTACAAGTGATATCATATTCTAGTGCTCTTTCGCTTTCTTTTCTTTTTTTTTTTATAGTAAGTATAGCAAAGTATAGAATGGACTATTTAGTATAAGTTAAAAAGAGCGAATTTGCTATTTGATTAACTATTATTCATTTTTATTTCATTTTCTATTTAAAAAGACGTGAAATATAACAAATGCAAGTAATGGTGTATCCAGGGACGGTTTTGATTACGAGTTTGGGTATTTTCATTAGACAACGGGTGGTGCTACACAATTTAGGATGAATTAGGACCGTTATCATTGAACTTGGGATGATCATGTTTCGATAGCCCTTAAACACTAAACAAAAGTTGGGTATTAGCTTCTCATAGGTGTCCTTGAACCATGATATATGAAACTTCAGTGTGATTTTAAAGATAAGATTATTTTAACGTATATAGAAGATATACAAATATGAGTAATATACATGTGTACTATAACAATAATTTATTGTAGAGTAGATCCTAACAAGATTTTAGAGACGTCATGTGTGAGTGTCTTTGACTGCATTAAATGTGCAATTCACCGTGTTTATCAACGTCATCTGTATGTCTTCGTCTATCATTAAGTATTTAAAGTTTCCTTCCTGTTTGAACATTTATATCCTTCTTATATATGGTAGTCATCAAAATTCTTCATGTTGAACTGGATGATTTTTAAAAAAATGTGTTCTTTAAAGCATTTATCAATGGGTAATAGAGGTTTATAAGGAGACTCGTTATTAGCAAACTTCACAGGGAAGATCTCGCCATAGTATTAGTTTATGGGATGGTCACTAGAGTATTTAAAAAAAGGCTAGTCTATAGTCTTGAATAGACAATCAACGGATGATTAATATTTGAAATCACATAAAAATGCGTCATTCATAGTGTTTTATCTACGTCATCGATCTGCATGTCTTTATTTGTTTTATATTAGGTCTTTAAGGTTTTCTTCGTAGTTTAACATTTATATCCTTCGCATATATGATAATCATCAAAATTCTTTCATGAAAACCAGATGATTTCTAAACAAACTATTTGTCAAAGGATCCATCAAAGGCTAACAGGGTTTATAAGGAAACTCGTTATTAGTGTACTTCACAACAAAATCATAAACAGAGGATTCTCAGGCAATGGTCATGGGAGTAATTTAAGAAGGTTAATCCATATTCTCGAATATACCATTAATGGACGACTCAAATTTAAAATCACATACCATCACTACTTGCGAAAACTTTATAATTTTCTTAAGTCTTGTGTGACTCGAGTATATGTGTGGTGGTAGGACTAGACTTCGTGTTTTAGTCAATCGAAGCATACAACTAGCATTAACCTAAGAAGATTTAGACTCAATAAGAGGTACGCGTTATATATTATTACCATATAGAGTAAAAAGGTTCTTATTATATTTGTATTCAGTTTCACAAATGGTGAGTGATGTATTTATTCCCGTGTATTATAGTATACTTATCTGTGTAATTCTCGTAAATCTTTATTTAAAACTTAGTACAAATTAAACACTCCCGTACATACAACTGATAATAATTTTTCTTATTAACGATACCGGTGTAACTTAAAAGAAAAATCTTACAACCCTGGACATTTAGATCTTAACTAAAAGAGGGAAACACAACATAACCAAGTTCAAACTCTGACTCGGACGAGTCACGAGTTAGGTGACTCGGACGATTCATTCTAAAAAACCATAATAATCAATACATTACATTGAAGAAGAGTGTGTACTGAAAAACCCAAATATTCGTCTCGCAAGCAAGTATTTCTCTCTAGGGTTAAATTCTTCACACCAAATCACAGCAGATAACACACACACACACACAAGCACACACACAAACACACACATACGCAAGCATCGTTGAAGGAATGAAACCCTAAATCGAGATTCCAATGGAGGCTAACTTCTGTTAACGAGGTACGATTTGTTTACGCATCGATTTTTGTGGAGATTAAGAGTTGTTTTTGATTCTGAAAAAAGCAGCAATTTGTGTGAAGTATGGCGATTTACGCAATTACGCGTCATTTTTGGTTATACATTCGATTAGCATGTTAATTGCGGATGAGATCTGTGGAAATCCTAAAAGTTGCGTCATTGTTGATTGAATTAGGTTTGATCGAAATTTGGATTGATGCGTTTGATCTGGAGGTTGTTGGGAGTCTGATTTGGATCTGATCGGAAGGGGGGAATGGAACCTGAGGTGACTAAGCGACGAGGAAGAAAGAGGAAGAGGAGGAATGGGGAAGATGAAGATAAAACAGCGAAGAAACCGGTGGTGTTTATCGGGCGGTATGTGAAGAAGGAGTTTGGTTGGGATGGTGAGTTTCTAGGGAAGATTGTTTCTTATGAGTCTGGATTGTATAGGGTTGATTATGAAGATGGGGATTGTGAGGATTTGGAAACTCGTGAAGTGAAAGGGATTCTTGTTGGGGAGGATGAAATGGATGCTGCTTTTCATAAGAGGAAGAAGTTGCTAGATGAGTATATATTGAAAAAGCATGCGAAAAACGAGTCAGTTCAGTTGGATGTTCCTGCTGATAAGGATGAAGTTGTTAGAAATGATAATGGTGTTAAATCAGCCAATGCAGATAACGTTGAAACCGTGGTTGGTGATAGTGGTGTGGTAGATAATGGTGTTGAATTGGCCAATGCTGGTAAGGTTGAAAGTTCTGTTCTTCGAGATGCTTGTGAACTTAGCGGAGCTCAAGATGAGGTGGATAGCGAATCATCTAGCAACTTAAGTGATTATGAACAGTCTGCTGATGTGGCGGAGGTTGAACGGCCTTGGGTCCCACCACCACAGTTGCCGCCTTCTTCAGGAAATTTTGGGGTCCCTGAGGAGAACGTGTCGGATCTTCTTTCTGTGTATAGCTTTTTGCGGTCATTTAGTGTTTGTTTGTTCTTAAGTCCTTTTGGACTTGATGAGTTTGTTGGTGCACTTAATAGTTCTGTCCATAACACATTATTGGATGCTATTCATGTTGCTCTTATTCGTGCTTTGAAGAGTTACGTGGAAATACTCTCTTCTGAAGGTTCGGAGCTTGCATCAAAATGCCTCAGGTATTATCTACGTCATCTTTGTTTATTTAGTTAGCTCGCCATGTAACATGTGTGGTTAATTTCATGCAAGTCATTGAATTAATGCTTAGAAAGTCAAAAGCCGGAGAATCATACAAAGAAAACTCTCTTGTTGGTTTTATATCTAAATCTCCTTGTATGGTTATACCTAGAGTGCTTAAAAATCCTTAACAATTATAGGAAATATAAAGGCAAAAAAGATAAGAAAAGGTATCTACTTTATAAGTCAAGTTCTTCACTTGTGAATGCTCTAACAATATATATCACACCTTTGTAGACGTTATGACTTTCAAAAAAATATTATCCAAATGAAAGGCTTGCATTTATTATCTTTATATATTGTTGCTCACCAATTATTACCGACCTTCAATTTTTATCTTGTTTTGCTCAGAAGCATGGATTGGAGTTTGCTTGATTCGTTAACTTGGCCAGTGTTCATAGTCCAATATCTAACAACTATGAGATACACAGAAGGGCAAGAATGGAAAGATTTTTATGTTAATGTTTATGAAAAGGACTACTATAGTCTATCAGCAGGTAGAAAGCTAACCATTTTGCAGTTGTTGTGTGATGATGCATCAAATTCTGCTGAATTGACAGCAGAAATAGACAATCGTGAAGAATGTGAAGTTGGCCCTGATCCTGATGTGGTTGTTGTAAATGATGAAAATATAGCTAGAAGAGGCCGTCCCCGTAAGAATGAATTATCGAAGGACCAAGAAGCTGTAATAGATTTTTCTGAGAGTCATATAAGAGCAGCATCTTCTACACCTAATGCTTTTGTTCCCAAAACTACTGGATCTTCAAATACTGGGGATGATGTTGATGATGGTAATGGTGATGAATGCCGCCTATGTGGCATGGATGGGACTTTAGTTTGTTGTGATGGATGCCCATCATCATATCATTCCAGATGCATAGGAATAATGAAAATGTTCATTCCTGAAGGGGCTTGGTATTGTCCAGAGTGTACAATTAATAGAACTGGGCCAATCGTTACCAAGAAAACGTCTCTAAAAGGAGCTGAATTTTTCGGTATTGATCCTTATGAGCAAGTGTTTTTGGGCTCCTGTGATCATCTACTGGTGTATGTTTCCAATACCATATTTTTTTAGTTTTAATATTTGTTCATTATATGGACCTTCTGTTTGATGATTTTAATTGATGAATGCAGGATGAAAGCCTCTACAAGTTCGGGCTCACACATTCGATACTATTCCCCAGTTGATATTCCGAAGGTTTTGCATGCACTAACTTGTTCGGTTGAGCATATGACTTTATACTTGGAAATATGCAAGGGTATTTTGCAGTATTGGGAAATTCCTGAAAATGTATTTTGTCTGCCTGATTCAGTCGGAATAGATAACAAAACTGGTGATGCACCAGATGTACCTAATGCTGGAAGCATTAATGGTGTTGCTGAAAATGACTCAAAGGATTCAGTAACTGCATACTCTGAAGAAAAATGTAAATCTTTGGATGAATCTGCTACATGCATCTCTGAAAATGGGAATTGCCAAAATAAAAGCAATTTGAACAGCACATGTGATCTGCCTAATTTGCTCTCTCAGAAGAAAGAAGCTGATCTAGCTAGGGTTTACATGGGTTTATCTTTCAAACCACAAGCATACTTAAATGTTTACATTCATGGAGATTTTGCTGCATCAGCTGGTGCTAGTTTAGCTGTTTTATCATCAGAAGAAAAGCTTGCCACACAAACCCAGTCTTCAACAGGCAGCCATAGGAAACTTATGTCTGCTAATTATTCACTTCAAGCAAAAGCATTTTCGCTTGCTGCTAAACGTTTTTATTGGCCGAATTATGAAAAGAAGCTTGTAGAAGTTTCTAGAGAAAGATGTGGCTGGTGTCTTTCTTGTAAAGCTACAGTTAATAGCAAAAGAGGGTGTTTGTTGAATGCGGCTGCTTCAAATGCCATTAAAGGTGCTGCAAAGATACTTTCTTCTTCTCGCCAGTCAAAAAATATGGATGGCAGTCTTGCTTCTATTGCGACTTATGTTATCTTCATGGAAGAAAGTTTATATGGTTTAACAGTTGGGCCTTTTTTAAATTCAAATTATAGAAATCAATGGCAGAAACATGTCGAGGAAGCTGCGACCTTGAGTGAAATTAAGGCCTACTTACTTGAAGTGAGTATTTTGGCTCTGTTTTATTTTATAAACAGTCATTCTATTTAATAGACTAATAATAAATGAAATGGTTAGTTCTTTCCTTAATGTTTGTAGTCATAATGTCTATTAACTTAATTTGAAGGGTAAGAAAATCACAAAAATTATATATATTCGCATCACTTTTAGTTGCCCTGTAGTGTTTGCTGTTGCGCTGGAAGAAAGTTATTTAAAGAATCATCTAGGTTAAACCGTTAAACTATTTGTTCTCTTCAGAGAACTTTTTTTTGATGGGCCATTTAACTGCATTAAATTATGTAAGCCTTTTGTGTGAAGTCTGTTGTTTTTAGAAGTTTCTTTGGATGAATTATTCACTGTATTCCATCTTCTAGAAGTCACCTGTTTTAATGTTCGGGTCTATTTGTATGGCTTCTTTTATAAGCAACATATTTTCAGATAGAGATGTTTTATGTGGTTTTAATTTAATATAGAAGATATATATTCCAAGGATTTTATGATAATGAAAATTGCTGGATGGGGATATTCTTTATTGTGTAATTTGGGAAGTTGAGATTTGTTAATTGCACTTGAAATCATTTTTTTCCTTGTATCTAATCTGAAAACCTAGCACATTATTAGATTAAACATGTGATATTAAATGTGCTTTCATTTTACCATTTTCATTCATTCCCATTCTGTACTGACTTTTAGTTTCTTAGTACAAAGATAAGCCAAATTTCGCTTAGCTAACCATACACAACCCAAATCTAAACCTAGTTGTCATTTGAAAAAAAATAGAAAACCAAAAACATATAGAAGATACCGCTAAAGGAGAATGGAGGATGCATTTAACTTATTATTTTGTTATATACTTGTGTTATGCAATTATTGATATGATCATCTTTTTTGTTTGTAGTTTGAGAGCAATATTCGCGACATTGCTTTTTCTTCAGATTGGATCAAGCATGTAGATGATACGGGTTCAGAAAGTCAACTCAGTCAAAGTGCTAAAAGTGTGGTGGGGTCCACTCAAAAACGTGGGCCAGGCAGGCGTGGTAGAAAGCCGTCTGTTATAATACCTGAAGTTCCTGATGCTGATGGCAAAGATTTATCAAGTGATTTTGCTTGGTGGCGAGGTGGCATGCTTTCTAAGCACATATTCCAAAAAGGGATATTACCTCAAATGATGATCAAGCATGCTGCTCGACAAGGTAAATTTCAGTCTTGGCCTTATATTGAGGTGGCAAAATGGGTGCCCGGGTAATGGGTCAAAGTGTGTTGTCGTTTTTATTTTTTGAATAGATAATGATTTAAACAATGTAATTCCTTCTAAATGCTTTAGATTTGTAAGCATATGCATACACGTTGGATTCTTAGTTTGGCTCTTTTTTAGCTACTTTTTACATTAATCACTTTGGCTCATTACAAAAAAAGAAAAAAAAAACCCAAAATGACCCACTTTCATATAAAATATATTGAAAATGTGAAACTAATATTTCTAGACATATGCAATCCCTTGCTGCTTTCTAGACATATTGAAAATGTGAAACTAATATTTCTAGACATGCAATCCCTTGCTACTTTCTTCATGTTATGTTATGTTATTGTTGTCTTGGGTCACCATTGAAATGGTTTAAGAGAGTTTTATAAAATTTTTATTTATTTATACAGGTGGTTGTGAAAAAATAAGTGGTGTGCAATATGTTGATGGTCTTGAGGTTCCTAAAAGAAGCAGACAGTTTATTTGGCGAGCTGCAGTTGACTTGAGCCAGACTGCATCACAACTTGCTCTTCAGGTAATCCTTTTATAAATATTCTTGCTGAACAAAGCTTTGTATTGCTCAAAATGTGTTGTGCTGGTTGACCCATAAACTTGTTTCTGTCCACTTTTTTTAAGAAATGAAAGTCTTCACTGTTACAAAATTATATAGATCTTTGTAACTATTAAGAAGTTATATGAATCCAAAGTAGACTTTATTTGGCCTTATTTTTTTATTTGAACCATTTGAGATCATTGGGTCGTAATTATCAATAGCCATTTTCCATCGTTGCAACAGGTTAGGTACCTAGACCTTCATGTGAGATGGAATGAACTTGTTTGTCCAGAGCAACCTCTTCAAGAAGGAAAAGCTCAAGAAGCAGAAGCTTCTGCCTTCAGGAATGCTTGCATTATTGATAAGAAAATCATGGGAAATAAAATCAGTTATGGTGTTGTTTTTGAAAATCAAAAGCATCTTCCTTCACGTGTTTTGAAAAGAGTATTGGAAGTAGAGGAAACCGGAGATAAAAAGTCAAAAAACTGGTTTCTTGAGATGCACATTCCTTTATATCTTATCAAAGAGTATGAGATGGTAATTGCGGCAGATGTAAAGGTGCTAGTATCTGAAATAAAAAATGTGACAAAATTATCGAAGTTGAGCAAAAAACAGTTAAGGGCTTCTGGCAAGAATATATTTTCTTTTCTAGAGCAGAAGAGGGATAATATGGGGAAGTGTTTCTGCACTTCTTGTCAACGTGATGTTCTGTTTAGGTAATGCATTTTGTCCATCGACCATAATGTTTATTTGGAATGTGTTCTATTACTCCCAATTTACATAGTTTTCTGTTTTGTTGTCTCTAGGATTGCTGCAAGGTGCAGTGTGTGCCAAGGTATGTCAGTGCAGAAGCTATATTTATATAAGATTACGAGTTTTTATATTTTCTTTATTATTGTAACCATCTGTTTTAGGTGTTGTCATTTTGACTCATTTACTTATGGATGCGTTGCTTTGGCTTGTGTTTTAATTTTCAAATGGGCCAATTAAAAAATCTTGCTAAACTAGGAACAGGTCAAATGGGTTGAAAGTCATCCAAAAGTCTATTTTTGATGCATACAACCTCATGAAAATGTCCTGTTCAAGGTTTAGATTTATTATTCTTTTTCCATCAATAATTATCGCATAATCTGTGTATATAATTTGGAACTAATAAAAAGTTTTGCTTGTGGAATCGTAGTGGAAATGACCCATTTCATCTGAATCTGTTATCTAGCCCCCATCTTGCTACTTTACTCTTTTTTGCATAAAATGGGTTTTTTGGCTTTTATTCTTCGTATTCTTTGATTCTGAATTTTGTAAAAACTTCCTGTCAGATTTTAGGGCAAAAAGCACCGAGTGTATATTATCTTTACACATGTTGGTTTACCATTTTAGCATCCTTACACATGTTTTATTGGTTTAGTATCTTTACACATATTGGTTTATCGGTTTATATCTTTACACATGCTGGTTTATCGGTCTAGTTTCTTTCCATTTATAGCATCAGAATCTACTATTTCTATATTTATCTTGTTCTTGAGATCAATATCTTTGTTATCTCAGGTTATTGTCACGAGCAGTGTGCTGTTGGTACAAATATTCAGACGGCTGCACGTGTCGCGTTTTTAATCACTTGTAAACGGTGTTACACTGAAAAGGCGGTAACACCTAAAACTGAAATTGTTGGTGATTCTCCTACTAGTCCTTTGCTATTGCAAGGTCAAGAAAGTCAACATTCAACAACACTCATTAAAGTGGGAAAACAAAGCGGTGAAAGACCATTTGAATATCCAAATCCTACACCCAGCCAACCAAAAAAAGGTACAAGTGTAAAGAAAAATAGTAAAAATCATCCCTTACAATCTGTTGACGGGAAGCTGAAAAGTATATATAGTAAGGGGTCAAAAAAGAAAAACAGCAAAAACAGCAAGTTATGTTTGGGGTTGATTTGGAAGAAAAGGAACGCAAATGACACAGGAACTGAATTCAGGATAAATAATATTCTTTTGAAGGGCAATCCTAATGGTCATTTGCTGGCACCTCAATGCCAACTGTGTACACAACCATATAACTCTGAATTGATGTATATTCTATGCGAGAAATGCAATAGTAAGTTCCTTAATCATTAATCTTACGGTTTTATAAATATATGTTATAGTTGTTAACATGATTATGTGCATTTGCAGACTGGTTTCATGCTGAATCTGTTGAGTTACAGGAGTCTCAAATTATGGAATTGTTTGGGTTCAAATGTTGTAGGTGTCGAAGGATCCGGATACCCATTTGTCCTTATACGGATCCTGGGACCCGAGTGAAGTTAGAGGCAAAAAAGGAAGCCATGGCAAAGGTTCAAAGGCATAAGAATTTAGAATCTGATTCCGATTCTGATTTAATCTCTGATACCAATGATGATCTAATATCGGAGGACTGGGATCTTGATTCCACTCCGATGTTTGACTCAGAAGAGGCTGTAAACATTCAAGAAGAAAATCCTTTCTATTCTTTTCCAGCAGTTGACCAAGTCAATGATGACAGACCTGAATTGGATTCCGGGTTTGGACCTGGGCCGAAGAAGCTACCTGTCAGGAGACATATAAAACCGGAAAAGGAATCAGATGTTGCTTTCGATGTTCCCCTCACATACTCGGGAAACCACCCAAACCCAGCAGAAGGAGAATCAGCAACTCCTGTTGTGGAATGGGATGTTCCTTCAAACGGGGTCGCTGATGATATGATGTTTGATTATGGGGATCTAAACTATGAAGACATGGAATTTGAACCACAAACATATTTTTCCTTCAATGAATTGCTTGCATCAGATGAAGGTGTTCCGCCATCACATGAAGGTGGGTCTGGGGACCCACCTGGAGACATTACTGGACCATCAACAGATGATTGTAACCCTGATCAGTACCAGATGGGCATAACTTATGATCAACAAGAACCCATGTTTTCTGTAGAATGTGGGCTTGATATGGTGCCTTGTAGGGTGTGCTCACAAACTGACCCGTGCCCAGACCTGTTCTGCCAGACCTGTGGTTTGTGGCTGCACCAGGAGTGCTCACCATGGGAGGAAGACTCGTCTTGGGAGCCTGAAACAGGCTGGAAATGTGGCAACTGTCGGCAGTGGTGTTAGACGCTAGTGAAGTTTTCCTATCCCATGAAGGACAAAATCGTCATTTCCCCCTCAAACTGCTGTTGTTTTTGTACATAGCTGATCAAGGGGAGAGGGGTGTGGGTTATTCAGTAAAGTTTGGTGTATCTTGAAGTGTTTGCATATGTTTATGGTTGATTAGATCGCATTTGCGAAAATATTGGTTCATATATACTTTTTTTTGATTCCCCTTTGGTTTGTGGGGGCTTTTTACCATTTGGATAGCGTGATGTGATGGATGGTGACCCGAGGCGTGATAGATTAGCGATGTTTTTATGTTTTGTTGGTGGTTTTCATGAGAAGGCTTTTAAAGATACTGACTTTTCTTATCTTTCTTTGTGTTTTACTGTTTTCATGTTTCATCTCTAACAAACTGGGTTAAAATAAACAATACATAGTATTTGAAAAAGAAATAGGTCAAATGGGTTGAGTGAAAGTTACCTTCAAAATATCCTATACTGTAATAATATATGTTTGTAGTAATGTTTTGGTGTAATTATTTACGTTTTCAAATAACACTGATAATCTCCATACATATATCTTCAATCTCTATATGAGTTGTATAAAGGATAAAAAAGGTCATGTGGCCCTTGTTAGTGGTTTATGTTGTCACTTCGGTTATTTTTGTGTCGGCGGTCAGACAAACATATCATACATACAATGTGATTTGTAAGACCACCAACTTATATTGCTTGCATAGAACATTATAGAGCGTATGAATAGTTAGTATAACACTCATACAGCTTTAATGACACCTTGCATGGTCCGCATGACCCATACAATCCATATAATGTGTCGTGTGTGGATTGTGTCACTGTCAATGGTGTGTAGATATCCAGTTCATTTTCCACCCCATAAATTTGCATACAACATCCTGTTTTGTATGAAATAGTCTATAATAACTACTGGATGTTGTACATTGTTATAATTTTTACTTGAGGTATTTAGTATATCGGCTACAATAATTTAATATACAAGTATACCCCATATGAATCAAGTTAATGTAAAATATTTTAAGTTTCAACAACTTACTGCTTACTTTCAGAAATACTATTAGCTAGCAATCAATTGCCTATAAGTGACCCTTACCTGCACATATATTCTGTTGAGTGTGTGTGTGTGTGTGTGTGTGAGAGAGAGAGAGAGAGAGAGAGAGAGAGAGAGAGAGAAAGAGAGAGAGAGAGAGATTACTATTTTAATAAACAAACTGTACATGCATTGTTGGGACTGAACATGTATAAGCTATAACATTATCAAATACAATTTTGTCACACTCCTGTGCTGTATACTTGAACTGAAACTGCAGTATCTCACAAAAGAATAAGCAGAAAACGGCTGAATCACCCGATGATTTAGACGTTTCGGGTCAAAAATCCATAACAGATGTCTGCATCATCAATATCTAAACATCTGAGATGGATTTTCTGGTGTCATAAACCATTTAAACTACTTACAAAGATTCTATATTCCAACTTCAAACAAAATTTCCCCCCTTTACAGGTTCTTGAAATGTCTGTCCACGTCAGCGTTGCTTAGAATGATGCGAGGGTCGTGGGTGGTCAATCGACCCACGTGGCGTAGCAGGGGCTGTGCTTTCCACAACATCTTCATGAACATTTGATGAATCTAGAAGAAGTTTGCATCTTCCAAATGTTCTAGAAAGAAACCAAGAAGATTCAAGAGAACTATGTGTTCTACTTACTCTTTTCATTTCTTCCCTCATTCTATTAAACTCTTCTTCAAGTTCTACAACTCGAGCCCGCAATCTTTCCATATTTACCCTCATAACTTGATTTTCACGCACTATTGTCACCCACCCGTCTCTTTGTACAATTTGGCCAGCTGTACCAGTGCCACCACTTGGCACGATACTCATTGGACCAGTAGGGGCATTTTCGTCTTCAACAACATTAGCTAACGTTGCTCTTAGCTGCAGTTGTTCAAAAAATAATACTTGAAGAACAACTCTAAGCGGCAGGTCATTGTTTTGAGAAGCATGAGCACAAGCCTCAATAGAAAGCTTTTGATAGTTGATGATGTTGCAAAGTTGTTCTTTTTCATTCTCTTGTAGCCATGGGTGGGCCTGCATGATTAATTAAAATGTTATTTAATCAAGAATATTTTTGTTAACATTTGGTTGAAATGATTATTCATAGAAAGAAAATTTTGAACCGGTCACTAGTGAATGGGTCGATTCAGGTTATGTTTTGCCTCTAATGGGTAAAAAGAAAGATATTAGCTAAAAAGGAAACGAGACAAACAACTTGAAAGTCGGCGAAAGTATCCGAAGGTGTTTTTTAATGCATAAAATCTCCTAGATCATTTTATAACTTATATTTGAAACGTAAAATTATAAAAAGGAAAGAAAGATGACCAACTTTATTACAAATCTAATATGGTAACCGATTTCTAGAACTGATTTCCAAGTGTCACATAAGAAAAGGTAAAGTGGGTCGAAGTTGTTAGTTGGCACATCATCATTTTGGCAAGGTAACTAATTCATATTACTGCAAATCAAGATTTTGAAAAGTTGGTTACTGTATATAAAAATTTTAAAACTATGATGTTTTTTTATGGTCTAAAAAAGGTTGGTCACCTAATAAAGAAATTTGCTCAAAGTTGGTTCCCTTTTTATATGCATTTAGCCCTTATTGAAATTTAAAACCTCTAAAAACGTATACGACACGCTAGTTATTTATTAAAAATCTATAATTTAAATGTCCTAGATCAACCTAACCAGACCAGACCAGTCTGACCCGACACACTGGTTTTGACCCATTACCCCCCCCCCCCCCCCCAAAAAAAAAAAAACCCATTTTCCACCTCTAGTTTAAGCAACAAACCTTGAAATAAACATCCAAAGCTCTATATAGTCCATCATTCAAAGATCTTGCAGATTCAGGAAGAATTTCAGCAAGAGATTTTATCTTTTCAGGTTTCAAATTTACATCAGAAGCAACTTCTGCCATATAATTATCCACAAGCTTTGAAACTTTTCTCAACGGTGCAGATGATGGTGATGCTTCTGAAACAATCGATGTTGGAGATAAAGTAACAATGTTTTCTTCAGACATCAAAAAATGACTAATAATCCTTTCAACACAGTCACTGTTATACAAAGTATCAGAATCTGAATATGTAGGAATCAAAAGACCATCAAGTGTAGCATATTCCAACTGCATTCCTATCTTTCTTTCAAGAGAATCTTGACACTTACCGTCAACACCCAATATCAAAGCAACCCGTAAAAGTCCCAATAAGAAACGACAGAAAGATTTTCCTTTTCTTTCAGGAAGAAGTTTTACAATGGTTTCTAGGAGAACTCGTTGATCAACAATCGCAGGTTTCATGCTAAAACTTGCAATTGATTTAATTTTGGTATTTTGCCCACCTTGCCATCTGCCTAATCCATGAAGATGCTTTCTAGAATAGTACATAACAGCTCCTGTAAATAATAAGAAAAGCCCAAATAATGTCAAAGGGTAGAAGAGAGAATTTCTATCCAACCTAAAATGGGTCTATATTTGGGTTATAGTTTCTCTTCAGTGGACAAAACAAATCAGCAATGTACAAAGACATTAGTTGATCAAATTTTATGTGGCAGATCAATCTCTAAAGATTTCAAGTTCTAGAACAAATAAGCAAAATATATGCTGTTATAATCATTATTTGTGGATATTTATTTTCCAACATTAGGCTACAAGTCTGCATAACTAAAATATTTTTTTGGCTGCTAATTAGCTTGTATGTCAGTTATGTAATATAGATTCTTCTCAAAGAGAAAGAACACAACTTGTTCTAAAAATCTCTAAGTCTGTCATGGTTTTTCAAGGAAAACAATCTCAAAGATATTAGCTGGTCAAATTTATGCAGAAAATAAATCTCCACCAGTATTCATGCAAAATCAAATCAGCAAAGTATACATTATTATTATCAGCATTTAAAATTTTCTTTTTCCTATATTAGGCTTAAAGTCGGAATTTTCTATGTTTTTCATGCTGCTAATTACCTTCTATGTTAACTATTTCTTAGCTTTTGTAATGGTTTTTCATGAAAAACAAGAGGGAAACAATACAAAACTTAGAAAGGTTAACAGTGTATTAAGGTAACCGAATTTGATCAAATTTCTAATTTAGGTAACCAACTTTTTCGGAAACAATCATGAGAGTCTCAAAAAATATGATTTTAAGGTAAACAACTTATAGAATATCTTATTTAACGTAATCTGACCCGATAACCGGTCAAACTGATGATTCAGCAGATGTCACGTCAAGTGTTATCTTAGGTAAATTACCTTAGACCAAAATTCTTGAAACATTGATTGTTGGTTCTCCCTTTTCTTAAAGTTGGTTACCAAAACAGAAATCAGATCAAAGTTGGCTACCTTTTATGCAGTTAGTCCAATATAGAGCAGGTCATTATGGCACCTGATAATTTTTCAGGCCGGAGACCCCTAGCTTCCATAGTTTTTATAAGCTTCTCAAATAAAGGCACACTAAGATATGAAATATCTTCAAACCACCAATCTGATTCCAAGCTTCTGATTCTTGCACCCGTATTAATTCCGTTCCATAAAATACTGCCATTCGGGCTCTGTGAATGACCATACATCATCATTGGCCACCCAAACAAACTGGGATCTGTACAAGCCATCATTGATATTGCATTCAAACATTTATTAACTATTTGCAAATTGTCAGCTTGTGAAATAACACTCTCACAACTTTGAAGAGCAACCATGCAATCTTTCCAGTTTTTCAAAACATTTTTGTGGAAGTATTTCTCAGCCCGCACGAGTAAATTGTCATCTCCATAGCTATCATACATTTCAAGATAATCTGCCACGCAGTATATGATAACTATATTTCTTGGTGTGAGTTCCACACGAACACCGTAACAGAATTTAGCAATGACTAAAAATGTGTTCGGCCCGCCAGGAATATTTTCTAGAGTAATGGTGCGAGAGTCTTGATCGGTATTTTGAGTTTCTTTGTTTAATTTATCTATTTTTCCACATCTTGATGATAAGGGAAACTGGAAAAACAAAAAAAGAAATCTGGCATCAGTAGCTTGACACTAATTTAAAGGTTTAAAACCAGATGCAAGGGATGCAGTAGATTTGAATTTGAAATCTGATTATTGATAATAAATGCAGTGCGATTGTGATCTAGCATACCATTTAAAATCATATGACTTTTAATTGAGGTGGCTAGATAGGCATGTTAGGTCACAGGTCAAACGGGTCTGGATTGAAACGACTCCTTTTTAGTACTAGTTGGGTTGGGATGGGTTGACCCGTAAACACCCTTTTTATCGATTTCTATAGATGTTTAATGCGTTTACTTTGATGACAAAAAAATATCATGAAAACATAGGGAGTTCTATTCATTGAATGTATAGACTTTATCACTTTAGGCCACATTCAACCACTGCAACCCATTTGACTTGTTTGCCTAATCGCTCTTAGCTAAACAGTTTTAGATAAACACAACCCAGCCCGTCCCATATTGTTGCAACATCTAGCTTTTAATGATTCATTTTCATAGATGAAGTCAAGAATTTCATTTGGATTAATACCAAATGCTAAGCAATATCAACATATGGAGCTTTGCAATTGCAGGTGATGAGAGGAAAAGTTACCTTGTGAAGATGGAAGTTCACATTATCAATGACAACAGTTATATCACTTGGCAATCCTGCATTACAAAACCTGGTACAAACAAACCAAAAAATTTCAATTGATTATTGTGAGGTGTTAGGAACTGCATTCAAATTGATTATAATGATTTAAACTCAGTAAACTAACAATAATATATGATGCTAATGAGGTGTCTGAATATGCACTCAAATAATCCATCCATCAAATACCTCTTAAATTCCAATCAATAAACTCAAGATTTTGCATTCATATGAACATTTAGCAATCCATAAGATAAACCAATGATCACCAACTGAACCAAAATCCATTGTAATTGAAACATTAAGTTATAGAAAAAGATACAAAATTTACCAGTCATTGGCTTCATGATAGAACCCTAAAGCTTTACCAGCAGGAGCCATGGCTGATCTTCACTTTCCCAAACCAAAACATCAAAAAACTTACAATCTTTATTCACTCACTCCAAATGTCTAACCTCAAAATTCCCATTTGAAACACAACACCCACAAAAAGATAACCAACAAAACATAAAGAATCAAGAAACTGAGTCAAGAAACCGATTCGGGTCGGGTCGGGTCATCTTATTGGTGATGACAAAGGAAAAGCAATAATGGTGTCTTCTTCCACACTGTTTTCTATTTGTGGGGTGCTTTTCCATAAAAAAAGTATGGGAGTGCCATGAGACAAACCCAACATCAATTAATTACAACCACCCACAACCAAATGGACCCATTTATCTTTCAAAAATCAAAATCAAACCAAAAAAGAACAAAATTTAAAGAAAAATACACAAGAAACTACAGGAATGCTTTCAAGATTCCTGCTTTTGAGTCAAGATCCATTAACTACAAAACACAACCACCGCTACAAGTTAAACAGATGATCACGCACACATATGTGGGTGTCATGTGTGTGTCGTTTAGTGTTTGTGTGTGTGTTGGAGCTGGCTTTAGAATGATTATTGAAGACGTGAGTGATACGTATTGATTATAAGTGAAAGAGGGGTGAAAAATGGAGGTGTGGTGGGTGTTTTGTGTGAGTGAGGATTTTTGTCGAACAGGTGGAGTGCAGTTACCGAAATGCATTGGATCCAAGTAAAAGTGTATCTTCATTTTTTATAGAATTAATTATTTATTTACCAAATAAGCTACCAAACATACCCGATAAATAAAGACATTTTTTATTCATACATCATCTATATTTCTACACCATTTATATATATATTTTTTTAAAGAAAACTATATAATACAGATACGTAAACTACAATTTATAGCAATGTAAACGACAGTTCACCTATTTATAAACTGAACTTTAAAAAGGTAGATGTATGTAACCTTGAACTGTAAATAAAACTAAATGAATTTGTATTGGTTTATAAGTAATAAAGTCATGTGTTATATTTTTTTCATATAAAACTAGTAAGATATGTTTAATAACAAATAAAGTTTATAATGAAAGTATGTAATGCTTATGTTCTTTCAATAATGTTTTCTTTAAGGAACCATGGGACCTTAACTGTTGGAAGGGAAGCCCCTAGGGCAACGAGCAATGCCCCTCACGATGAAGCAATTAAGATAATAGCAACTCAGTCAGTAGTAATAATTGATCAGTAGTATCAGTAGCAAGTGTGATCAATATTAACTTAAAATACAAGCACTAATAATAATTAAGTTTGATGTTACTACCAAAGATTTCATACTAATAATAAGTGTAGTTTATGCAAACGAACCGTACTAGATTCATACTAAAAGTACTCGTTTTGCCTCATGATATGTTATCTCAACCCCGTCAACCTGTTTATTAAATGTGAATTTCATCTCCTTTTCTACTCGTATCTTTCTACAAATTTAACTTTAAAAATCACCAAATTTGGAAAAAAACTTTTTTTCTTTAGCAAATTAAATTTAAATAATCAAAACCATACTCATTGGCTGTTAATTATTTATACTTACGATTTGACCGATGACAATGCTAACTTTCACATTGATCGTCAAGAAAATAACGTTCACATAATTATCATAGATTTACATTCTATTTACACTTGATTTTACTTATAATGAATGTAAGTTTTCTGGCTTATCTCATAATCATCATCGCCAGCAAAAAAATAAAAAATGTTAATTTTATTAGTTAAATTGTTAGTATTAATTGTTTATGAATTATAGTTTTAGGTTGTTTAAATCCAATATAGTTTTTTACATCTTAGATTAACAGTATGAAAATCTCTAATTTAAAAGGTGATATATGAATTGGAAGTCTTTAACGAGTCCAATGTTCTATGCATTCGCGGACCCACTTGAATGTATGCTTCGGATCTAACACTATTAATTGTAGCATTTATCCCTTGGGAGTGTAACAATAAAAGAAAAGAATATTCAAAAAAGCTAAAGTGATAAGTGTTTGCTTCCATTTTAAGGTAGGTGATGAAGTAACAAAAAAACATTAATTAATTTATTTCATGCCTCGTATTTTTGGATGTATTACATTTGCCGATAAAAAAAAACTTCTCTCCTAATTATAATAAAAGAAGGTTTTGAGATGTCACATGTTAACATGTTAGATATTTTTATTTTTACTTTTTTCACATCTCTTTTCTAATAAATAATAATACTATATTATTTAAAATATTTTTAAATTAAAAAATAGATATTGTAATATTAAAAGCTAGATTTTTACCGAAAAACACACTTTAAAAATGTATAAGACATAAAAATTTTTAAAATACAAAGTATTTTATAAAGATGATTAAAATTTTAAAATAGAATAAAAAAGACCAGAATGTTTTATAATTAAAAAAACACAAATTTTTAAAACGAACTTTTAAAATGATATTATTATTGTTTTTTTTTAAATACTTACTTATACGTAACTCAATCATATCTTATTTACAAATATTATTTTTATAATTTTTAAACTTTTATTACAAACTATTTAATATTTTTTTTATCCAACTCATGTATTGCATGAGGTATTATACTAGTAGAATATATAAATTACTTCTTTGGTCTCGACATAAGAGAAATTTTCTAATTTTATGTTATTTAATTTACCTTATGATATATTACTTTTAGTTTTTGTTATTTTATATGCTCAGTGGCATTTTCATTATCGGTAATTTTTTCCAACTTGTTCGTATATCATGAGCAAGTGTGGCATCAATGATCAAACAATCGTAAAATTGAAACATTCTTACCTTAGATCTTTTGTAATGAGCACTTGTAGTGCCACCGACTTGGAAGAGATAGGTGAAATTGCCAAGGACGACCCATTACGCAGTTATGTTCGTTAATGTTCTTAGAGTTCTTGTTTATGTGGGGATGGCTACGAATGTGGTCTGTTGGACTTCTTTAAAACATCTTTTTATTTTAAAAAAGTTAAGTTAGAGCATCTCCAATAGGGGATTTTTAGCCCTAAAAAACGTCACATCATCCGTTTTTTAGATCAAGAACCGTTGGGCCGGGGGTGGGGTGTTTTTTCAAACCATGTTCATACGTATGAACTTGAAAAAACGACACTTTTTAGGGTTAGGTGGTACAAGGGTGGGGCCGTATGGGTTGGTAATTAGAAATAAATATAATAAAAAGTGATGATGTGGTAATGTTTTTTGATGTTTTTGAAACATCTTATTGGAGAGATTTTTAAAAGTTTTAAAAAATGAGTGTTTTTCTGATGTGGCAGTGACTAGACACGTTTTTAGTGTTTTTAAAGTCATTTATTGGTGATGCTCTTATGTTTAACTTTTTGTAAGATTCTATAAATTCTGTAAAGGGTTTGTGTATATTATACACTAGGTTAGTACCCCGTGTATTACACAGGTATAATAAATAAAATATTAAATAGTTATTAATAAATATTAAAGAATTATAAGACAAACTTTTGATATAAGATATGATTGACATTACGTACGAGTGATAAAATGACGATATCATTTTTAAGCTTTTGTTTTTTTTTTTGTTTTTTTTGTTTTTTTAAAAAAAGTTGGTTTTTAAACAAATTGTTTCAAAATATACCGTTTTTAAAAAAGTGTCATTTTTAATAATTTTTTTATTGTAACTTTGAAATTTAATTATTTTAAAAAAATTATTAAAATGACACTTTTTTAAAAACGGTTTTTTTGAAACAATTTGTTAAAAAACTAACTTTTTTTGAAAAAAATAAAAAAAATTAAACAAAAGTTTAAAAAATGATATCGTCATTTTATCACTCGTATGTAATGTCAATCATATCTTATATCAAAAGATCGTTTTATAATTCTTTAATTTTTATTAATAACTATTTAATATTTTATTTATTCAAACCGTATAATACACGAGATACCAACCTAGTTTATACAAAAGTTAACTTTCTATCAATATTAATTTTTATTAAGGAATGGATTTTGAAACTTCTTTTTGAAAACAAATTATGTTTTCTAACATCCCACCTAAAAGTATTATTATAAATACTTATTGAATCCAATAGCTCGTAAGAATCGATTGAAAATTAAGTACGTAGCAATGGGCAAAAGTAATCAAAACAAAAACAATGTTTGAGAAAGCTTCAAAGTTTAGTTCCTCTAATGTTTCGATCAATGACCAGCTCCAGATTCAACCGTCAACCTCCGTCAACCGGACCTCCATTAAGTCCTAATGGTAGGATCGTTGTCGCTGACGATCGCGACAACGCAAAAGCATCGATATCTGCGGATCCAGATTTGCTTGAATTCTGCAGCTTCCCGTCTTGCAAACACCAGGTAGTTGATCCTCTTAATTACTTGTAACTTTTTAATGTTAGTAATGTATATGTACATACCGTTTTTTAATATGTATATACTTTAACTAACATGTTTGAATGTTAACATGTACATGTAGTATAACAAAGGGGGCACAAAACAACGTTGGACCCAAAATTATGGGTGTTGGGCGGTAACAATCAAGCTGAAAAGACGGGCAAGAAAACAAAAGCATAGTCTAATAATAAAAGTTTAGGATGTGACAAGTCATTTATTTACAATGACAAGCTATACGATCAACTTAGGAGACACATAAGTGGCGTTACTTCGATCAACTTAGGAGACACATAAGTGGCGTTACTTCGTTCACCTATGCGATTCCCTTTTTTCTTTGGGTTGGAATAGGCGAGACGCGCATGATTCTCCAGGAAGAGAAGGAGGGGGTCATTTTATCCTTAACAACCACAGGGCCGAAGAGTTTTTAGTGTTGATTGCGTGGGACCGCCTATGCTAAACGATGCTTTTACCTACAAGCTTAGTGTGAGATGCAACGAGACGCGTATGTCACTCGAGTCGGTGCCGGAGGTGTATATGAGATGGGATTGGAGGAGCATGACCATATCCCTAACAAACTTTGTTTATCCTTAAGTCCTTAGCTGATCTAAGTTACATTGGACCATTCTTTGTTGAGATACGCATAGATCGACGAGGGTAGAGCTTAGAGACTTGACGATCTGATTGACTTACCATGCATCGGTCCTCAATTTTTTTTTTTATCGTTGTACTAATAATCAGAAGTTGTGTGAAGAGTAACTTTATATTTATCTTGATTATATTGATTACCTTGTACATATTTATCGTGATTTTGTTGATTATCTTTTACGCATATAGAAATTTAAACACAAGCTAGCTAACAGTGATTGTAGATTTGATTCGGACATAATTCACAAAACCAGTTATTATTTATGTTTTCGTATAAACTTCATTTAAAATCGAGCAATGTTATATATAGTATATATCTAATAAAAATTTCACGATAATACGACGTTTTTATAATTTTTAAATACACATTTAAATATTTTAATTACCAACATTTTATGCATAACGTTGTGTTGTACACTATCTTTCGTACCTACACATATATCTTTTTGTCTTCTTTTTTTTCTGTTTTTGTAATTGCTTATATTATTTTTTCCTCTTAGTAATTGATATTTTATTGTTAGAATTATTTTTAAAGCTTTTTTGTTTTTTTTCTATAACTTTTAAACTATGTTGTTTTAAATTCTTTTGAATATATTGTCGCGACATGTTTATTTCGATGTAAATTTTATTTGAAATGGAGTTGCGGGCAATTATGTACAATACAAGTCATCAATGCACAAATATACAAGTCGTCAAAGTTGTTTCTGTTTTTGTTTATATTTTGGCGTGAACTTCATAACACAATTCTTAAACCAACCAGGCATTCTAAATGGCTCTTAAAACGTAGGACGTTCATCTTTATTAACATGTCTATCATCGTTTGGTCGTTAAATTTTTTAATGCTTTTCTTTTCCTTACATTGTCAAGTTTCAAATATTATTAACAGTCTTGTCGTAATTTTTTTCACACTTTTTCTCCCTCCGCGCAACGCGGGGGTGCTTATACTAGTTTACGCCTATTTATAATCTATGTTTCAACATAGATTATATTAAAGATCGAGCCTTTGTAAAGCGTGATAAAAACGAAATAAAACACTACTTAAGTACTTATTGATACGCATTGTGATAACATAATTATCAGCTTCAGTATTTAGTTTGTCACGTTATCTTCATTCTCTATTAGATCATTCAAACCAACTGATAATCAAAATGTTATGCCTCGAGTCAAAATTATTTTTCTAAAAGTATGTCAGGCCACGTGAATGTATTTAAACAATAATGTATTATTTTTTATGAACGGTTAATTGGGTCACTGACGGTCATTGGTCCATATGACCATCTTCATTACTCCAGTATGAAATCTTGAGGCACTAGGCTAGCATGTCCTCAAAGGGAAGCTCGTACATCAGTCCGTCCCGCGTTTGAGACCACCCTCAACAGGAAACTTACCATTAGGTGAAAAAATCCTCTGAGAACTTGTAACCTCTTATTTTTTATTATTAATGAGACTTGAACCTAAGATCTTCTCTCATTTACACCATAACGTTACTCTTTATATGCATCATTAGCAAGTGAATAAATCTTTAACCGTAAAAACAAACTGAGCTCGAGCTTTAGAAATAGAGTTAAAATGAATCGGGCTCGCTTATTTAAACCTCTATTATACCCATTTACATATATATAAGTCATGTTTAGTTTATTTTAATATGTCATTCTTATTTAAAAATCATTCATTACTAACAATGATTAATCCAATAGTTAAATAATTAGCAAAGTCTCATCTCTTAACTTCAATAACTACATTAGAGGTAATTGTTACGAGTTTTGTTGACATTGTTAGAAGGATAACTGTTATAATATCTATATGTTTTTTAATAAATTCACAATAGACATGCTATTTAGAAACAACGACAAAGATGGAGAATGTGGATCAAACCATCATACCGTGCCCGACACACGCTTGGGTCGGTCCCCATCACGGACCGTAACTTTGCTTGAGCGTGTCATGATTCGGATTGCGTTTACATATCATCCCTAATCATTTTTCCTAAAAATAATTTGTAAATGTTAAGGGTGCCCTGACACATAGGTTTTTCTTCTAATTTAAGCATGATCATCCTAACCCTCTAAAAACATGGTTTAATCTAAAACAGCTAATGATTTTATATTTTAGGTTCAAATTAGCCAATAATTATACATTTTAGGTTCAAATTAGCCAATAATTATACATAGTGGTTTCAGACTGCTACCATGATTCGTATATATCACATTACATATATTTTTAAACGTGAATGAAATATATGTCTATTTTCAAAAGAATATGTAAATAGAATTTTACTACATGACATGAAATATTAAATTTAATTAGGTTATATACTCGTGTATTATATGTCGTTATTATAGAGTATCTAAAAATATAAATTAATTTAAATCTATATCGTTTCATTTTCTTGATTTGTCGACGTTTCTAAACAATTCCTTGAGATTCTTTGTTTTCATTTTTGTTCGACAAATTGCAACATCAACTACATGGCCTTCTTCTTTGATTTTTTGACTAGATCTACAATGAGACATTGACTTTCTTATTTTTGAGCTGGCTCATTGAGCCACGAACGAGCCTGAGTCGTAAACTAGATAAGTTCGAGCTCAACTTTTGCTTGCTAGAGAATTTCAAGCTAAGCAAAGTTGGATCATATGTTTTTAAGCTTGAGTTTCATTTGACCATGGCTCGTATTGTGATCCGAACAACTCTACATGTATAGATATACTTATTAATTAAAATCCAACTATGATTAAATTTATCTAATCATTAGTCTGGTTTGGTTTTACAATTATACATCTTATTAACTTAAAATGCATCCAAATGCTAGTTCATTTGTGCAAATCACCCAACAATCACCAAAGTATCACAAAGTCTTGTAAAGATTTCTCTCTGTAAAGTTCTCTAGTGCACTATAAAGCAAGTAATCTTAGAATTTTTGCATTATCAGAATGAAGACTAAACTTAGAACACGTCTAAATTCCATACAAGAGAATGAAAAAATAACCCTAGGATGTTATGGTATAAGTAAATTTATTAAGATTTTGTTAAAATAAATGCATGTTTTTCATTATTAAGCTAAAAATGAGTGAAAGTTTTTACCCCCAATAATATATGTATAGATCCACCCCGAAAACCCCTCTTAACATAACAATCTTGCTTATGGCATCAAATGTTTGCTTGGTCTTTGTTGTGCTATATATGCAAGCAAAAAAACTCATATTTTTTTGTTCTTCAATTTTTATACCATATACGGAAAAATGACAATCACGATTGTATCTGTTGATTGTGTTATATACACTAACCTGAGTTAAGGTTATTATCCTTAACAATGTGTGACATGACTCACTAAGAAAGGTCATGATATGATACATCATGCCAATAGTTTCATGATACACCCATACAGTGACAAACTAGAGTTGAAAAGCACTCTCCTGCCTCGGTGTATCCTATCCGAACGCCAACACTGCCTCTACTCATTGAGTCGCATTTGATACAGGTAAACAATCATGTTGAATATGGTATGTTTAGCATGTGTTTGTGAATTTTCATTTGAATTTATCTTATTATTAGATTATTGGTCAAATTCGGCAAGTATTGTCATAGACATTGAACCAAATTGAACTTAAGTTTTAGTTCTAGGGTGTTACGATGATTACAAGTGCAAAATCGGTTTAGACTATCTTTGTATATTATCGATTAAATTTAGTATGTATTGTCGTGAATGTCAAATCAAATTGAACTCGGATTTTATTTTAGGTCTTAGGTTAATTACAAAAATGCAAATTCAGCATTATCGGTTAAATTTGGTACGTATATTTTGTTTTATGTATATTCTTATTAAATTAACGATAAAATCTGGTGTGTATTTTCATCAATTTGAATTTCATATCAAACTAATTTCAAAATTCAATTATGAATATGACTTAGATTGATAGCAAGTGCAATGTTGGTATATATAGAGTCTCGTGTGAGCATTTCGGTTTCTATTTTAGTAGATGTATAAATTATATGTATTTTTGTTTTCTTTATGATATAAGGAGGTCATCAACCTTTCATTTTGATCTCACTTGTATAAGGTTTAAAGACATAGATTTATTGAACTTCTTGTGTAGTGGTGTAAAAAAACCAAATATCAAATCGAATCCATAACCCAAAAAACTAAACCAAATTGTGAATTTGGTTCCTAGCCGTTTTAAATTTGTGAATTCAGTTTATATTTTGGTTAATGGTTCCATAAATCTTACTCATTCTGATAACCAAATCGAATTCAATTGAATAAACGAAATAATAACCAATTTAATCAGATAACCGAACTGAATACATAGATTTTAATTGGTATAATAGATTTATTCAGTAGAATTTGGTTCAGGTAGATAAATTTGTAGTTATGATCGTTTCAATTTTGGATAGGTTCCAAAAAAGTTAAAACCGAATAATCTTATATCTGAACCGAGCGACACCCCTCATCTTGTGAGCATTTCTGTAAGGCATTTCTATTTTTTAATTCAAGATTCTACTTTGCACACTAACTACGAATTCTATTTCCAACTTTGAATTGGAAAACAGAAATGTCTCACTCAAAGCTCACCGCATGATGCTCAATAGATTTACGTCTTTAAACTTTTTGATGATGAGTTCGGATTGAGTGGTTGCTGACCATTTTATTATCATAAAGAGAACAAAAATAAAATAATTTACACATCTATAGAAAATTTAATTCAAAATGCACACACAACATTATAAATACCAAATTTGCACTTGCAATCGATTTAATTATGCAGAACTACAATTTTAAGTTCCAGTTTGATTTGAAATTCACATTCATCACAATACATACCAATAGACTTGGGCATAAAAACCGGGTTCGGACCCGACCCGGTGGACCCGACCCGGAACCGGGTACGGGTACGACCCGGTATATGCATACCCGGGTTGGACCCGAAAAAAAACCGTAGGGTTGGAACCGGGTATGATTTTCTAGAATTTCTTAGAACCCGACCCGGACCCGACCCGACCCGGAACCGGTTGAACCCGGGTTGTACCCGGTTTCGACCGTTTTTTTTTTTTTTTTTTAAGTGGCCGTTTTCGTTACGGCTATATAGCCGTTGGGATCGATTTGTGACCGTTTTTTTGTCACTTTTAGGCTTCTAAGTTAGTATAAATAGGTGTGGGTTGATATGGTTTAGTACCCAAGTCTCAAACGCAAAAACATACGCAAAAAACGCAAAAAATACTCTCGTTTACTCTCGCTTTACACGTTCACTCTCTCGTTTTACACTTTCACTCTCTTCAATCTTGATATGGCTCACTCACAATCTTCCGTTGGTCAAGGTTCGTCCAACGCTCCAACCGTCGTTCGTGTTCTTGCACACAATCGTAACATGGATGTTTGGTGCAATTGGGATATGGTTGAGTTGAGTGACGGGTCTGTAAAGGCTCGTTGCAAGTTTTGTGGAGCTTTGCTTGCTAAAGATTCTAACACGACTTTAAACAAACACATTAGCAAAAAGTTTTGTAAGTCGTTGAAAAGTAATCCGGATTCGCAACAAACACAATTGGGTGGAGACGGTGGAATCTTTAATTACGATGTTAATACGGTTCGAGATCGAATGGCGAAGTTCGTGATTCAAGAAGCTTTGCCTTTTAATCACTTCGACAATCCTCGGTTGACCAACTTAATTCGAGAGACGCTTCAACCTCGTTACAATCACGTAAGTTGTACTACACTTAGACGTTATTGTTTAAAATTATGGAAACACGCAAAAAATGATTTAATTGTATTATTTGAAAATTTAAATACCGGTGTAAACTTAACTAGTGACGTTTGGTCGGCTCCACACGGTTTACCCGAATCGTACCTTTGCGTCACTGCTCATTGGGTGGATCCCAATTCATGGCAATTGATGAAACGTACGATTGCATTTGATCTTTTTCCGCATCCACACACCGGAGAATTTTTGTTTTACTTTTTAGATAATGTAATAAGTACTTTTAAATTAGAAAATAAACTTTTTTCAATTGCATTTGATAACGCCTCTAACAACACAACCGCGGTTGAAAAATTAAAATTAAAATATCTTCCGATTGCAAACGGTGATTTTTTCCATACTCGTTGTGTTGCACATATTATTAATTTAGTAGTGCAAGACGGACTATCCGGGCAATATGTTAATAACTTTATTACATCTTTTCGATTTATGTTACATGACATTTTTAAAAAAAGTAGAAGAAGATATCAAGATTATAAATAACTTTGTAAGGATACGCACTCTAGATTTTTAGGTCCTAATTGGGATGTACCTACTCGGTGGAATTCGACTTGTCACATGTTTGAATGTGCTTTAAAACAAAAGGGCACTTTGAAAGCTTTTCATAATAGTCTTTCGGATAATGGTGAAGCCGACCCATTTCCGGATGCGGGTTGGGAGAATCTTCAACGTCTATCCGAGTTTCTTGAGGTTTTTAAAAACTCAACAATAAAATTATCGGGAGTTTATTATTCCACTAGTTATTCGGTGCTTCAAGAACTATATTTTATGTCTTTGAATTTTAAAAATTTTCAAAATAAAAATAATATGTTTAATCAAATGATAGAACCAATGAAAGAAAAGTTTAAAAAATATTTTAAGGACTTACCACCCGTTTTTACGTGTGCCGCCGCTTTAAATCCGTTTTTAAATGTTGCGGGGGTTGAATGTTTGATAGATGAGATAAATGACAATTTGGATATGCATGACGAAAACCCTGATTTTTCAAACGAGGCAAAAGAAAATTTTAATCATAGTTTGAAAACAATTTATAATTTTTATTTAAATAGATATGGGTCTAACGTAAACATAACCATGCCAAGCGGATCAACCTCAAGTGCTAGTACCTCGTTTAAAGACCCTGTTTTGACTATGTTGAATGTTGTTCGGGATGTGACGGCTAAACGTCAAAGAGGTAACACCCCAACAAGTGAGCTCGGTAGATATAGTGGAACGGATTTTATTTCCACTATGACTACCGAAGATTATCGTGCATTCGATATTTTGGCTTGGTGGAAAGGAAAAGAATCTCAATTTCCGATTCTTTCTGCTATGGCCCGTGATTTACTAAGCGTCCAAGCTTCTACGGTAGCTTCGGAATCTGCTTTTTCTCTTAGTGGCAGGGTAATATCATTACGAAGAACAAGACTAACTCCGGAAGCAGTGGAGATGTGCATTTGTTTAAAGGATCACTTAGACGCAACGGATCGTATACAAGACCAAACAAGCCTCGAAGACGAGATTACACTCGAAGCTAAAGTACATGATGAAGAGGTAGAAAACGGAGTATCTTCTGGCATATCCGATGAAGAATTAGCATTTGATCAAGCATCTCGTAGTAGATAAAATTAGACGATATTGTTATTTTTAAGTTGTTTTAATATTATATGTCTTTCATGTTCTTTTTAAATTTCTTTGTCATTCAAATGTTTTATATAAAAAGTATTTAATATTTGTATATTATAAGTGTAACATTTTCTGCTCAAGATTTGTATATATTTATATATTAAGTTGTTTAAATTTTTGTCATTCAAGTGAACCCGGTTAGGAAAAGAAAAATAAAAAGAAAAAAAAGGAAAGAAAATATAAGAAAAAAAAACATACGACCCGGTGTTCGACACACACACAAGAAAAGAAAAAAAGAAAAAAAAAAAAAAGGCAAAAACCCGGTTGAACCCGGGTTTCATACCCGAACCGAACCCGACCCGACCCTACCCGGGTATACCGGGTAGGGTTTGTATCTCGCTGAACCCGACCCGGGTTCGTACCCGGGTTCACCAATACCCGGGTTCAAAAAACCCGGTTGGGCCCAAACCCGGTTTTGTACCCGGGCCCGGGTCCGGCCCAAACCCGATTTGTGCAACTCTACATACCAATATTCACCAATAATGTAATAAGAATATAGATCTAAACAAAAATCCACACAAAACGAGCTATGAATACCAAACTTGATCGATAATCAGAATCTAAATCGCACTTGAAATCAATCTAAGACCTAGAATTGAAATTGATTTTATATTTATAATAATTTAATCATAACGTGAAAAGAGTATATGTACTTGCAATCAATCTAAGACCTAAAAATAAATTTAAGTTCATTTTTAGGTAATAATATAATATAATATAATAATTAGAGAAAACATACAAAATATGTGGAGTGAAATGAATGAATATGAATTTGAATGTTGATACATTAGGTTATAGACCAGTGTTTTACACGCGATTGAATAATAAAAAATAATAAAAATAATTTTAAAAAAACCATATAGTTTTAAGAAAATTAAAAAAACCAAATCTAGCCAATCATAATTTTTCATTACTTATTTATATTTAATATTTTCAATGGGTGTTTTAGTAATTTAATATACAATATATTTATAGTAAATATCTATTGTTGATTAAAATCCCAGTTTTTTCTCCCTGGCTAAACAAATTAAATCAAATTACAGAGATTTTGAAAAACTAATTCATCAAACAAAATTGATTCTTAACAAATTCGATTCTTTATTTGTTTCTACATAACCTATTTGAAAAAGTTTCAATCGATTCCATTATTCTTATATGCATTTGATCAAGAAAGTAACTGCTTTTTGTTTCTTTTTCAATTGAATAGATCGATTCTAAGAGAAGAAACTGATAATGAAGTTCAGCAAGGAAGAGCTTGTCATGAGATCAATGTCAAAACTTAGTAATGGTGATGAAATCAAGTTAGAGGCTAGCGAAAGAAGATGAAATCACCAAAATCAAGTTAGAGGCTTGCGAAAGAAAGAAGATGAAACGAAGATGATGACGGAATAAAGCGAAGAACTCAAGGAAGATGATGTCAGAACAAAGATAACCAATGATGATGAAACACACTAATTTTTTTTTTATAAAAACACTTTCACAATTTATATAAGAGCTTTGGTCCCAGTTCACATCAAAATTTGTCACTCGCAATGACTTGTCATTTTATAACATATATATAAATATTACAAGGAAACATAATCATTTTACAAATATTTGTATTACATTTATTATTCAAAATAATAAATGAGAGTAGGATTCCTTCGTCGATCCAGTCACGTCCAGAAGCTTTAACCATTTATGGATGCTTTTCCTGAAAACATTTAAAACATAATTTTATTAGTTTTCGCTAAATAAGTACACCTTTTTATTCCAAAAACGTATTTTGTAACCTTTCGTGTTTTCATTAAATTAAAGTTACCCTTGTTTTGTTCTTGTAATGACTATTTATGTCATTTATGAAACTTTGAGGGTTTGTTTATGCTTGTTTCTTAGTTAATTTAGAAGTTAATAAACTAATTTATTAAGTAATAATAATAATAATGGTAATTACAACTTGTGTTTATTATTATAAAACTTAAACATCAAGTTATGATAATAAAAAATAATAATAATAATAATAGAAATAATAATTTATAAGAGTTAAATAATTAACAAGTTTAAAACTTAAAGTTTAATTAAGTTATGGGGCCTTTAAGATAATTTACAAACTTAAAATAGAAGTTTTGTACATAAAATATTAAGTTGAAAAGCGCAGGGACTAAAGCTGTAAATATTCAAAACCCAAACCCCCTCCCCTCTTTTCCCCCGTGATTCCGGCGGCCAACCACCGGCCACCCCTCGGCCGACTTCCGGCGAGGCCAAAACCCAGAAATCCTTCATATTTTCGACACAAAACTATCCCAATCGGTTCGTGTGCATGATTTGAAACCGTTTTAGAACCTTAATCGCGTTTAAATAACGGTTATGAACTCGAATGACCGAGTAACCATTGCCATTATCAATCGAGCCGTTCGGCATTCAAGACTCAATAATAATCCAATTAATTAAACCTGAACAATCGTTTAACTATCCCTAAACTATCACCACTTGCAATTTCAGCCGAGAAGCACACAAACCCCGCATTCGATCCCCACTTCCATCGTGACCTGCAACTCAATCAAAACCCACCTTCCGAGCAACCTAAACTAAAATTGACAAAGGATTTAGAGTCGTGAACATTCCCTGAAACTTCACACGAATTTAATTCGATTATCATCGCCAATTGCACTTCAATCGGATTCACCACAGTCGCGATTGTTCTTCATCTCGTTCTCATCGATTTAAACTTCCACCCAGGTAATTAGATATGCAGATAGACTCGAAATCACTTGGGGATTAAAAGCCCCAACATTGATTTCATTATCTTAAACGAATGGATGTTCAATTTGATCAAAGTTGGTTCTAGGGTTTATGCGATTTGAGGGTTTTTCTAGCGATTGTGTTTATAAAATAAGGGAGCCGGCTTCTAGCAGGCATAGGCTACCCAGCCTAACGGTAAACACAACTCCCCATAATTGTGAGGTCCCGGGTTCGAACCCGGGCACCCACATTATTTTTTTTTAAAGCCTTTTCTTAATAAATTTAAATACAGAAATATTTTAGTAATTATAAAAATCATTTTTGTAAACTTTAATTAATTTAAAAGTGACCAAATTATTTTCTGCAATTTTTTTTAATTAAATACTTATATAATCTTTTAATAAAACAATATAACAAAAATTATTTTTAGTTAATTCTTAAAAAAATGGATTTAAAATGATAGTTTAAATTAATAAATTATTATTGGTCCAAACGTTACTTTTAGTTTAATCGTGTTATTTTAAATAATTATAGAAATTATTTACACTTTATATTTAATTTTACCCGTTATTATAAATACTTTAATTTCGTTAAATTGTCTAAATGGTATAATACTTTTCATTGAAATAAAATATAATTGATTCCATTATTAAATTTTATCTATATCAAAAACCCAAATCTCTATTGAAACCCTAGTTCACGTTTAATCGTTAATCTTGTTGTTAAACTTAATCTTGGAATATATACGTTTAGGTATCTTGTAAAAGAAATCGTTGGAGCACCACTTAATTATTTGTTACTACCTTTAACACCAACTTATATCATATGAGTTTTCATGCCCCTCTTTCACTTTATTTCACACTTTTTGGGGTGAGACATGTTAACTTTATAAACTTGCACTTATAAACATCTTGGTACTTGTAAATACACATGCAATTCATCTTTACTTTTTGTCATGGTTATTTGTAATATTGTGAGCTTTATATGATGAACGTTATGTGTTGACAATCATTAACTATTGCTAGCCTGGCGACGTCATAGATCTATGGGCCTGACAAGCCTATTTGGTGCTAAAGCCGAGGTATTGCCGGCTCCTAGTGTCGTATTCTTGAGTACTATGGGAACCAAGTACACTTAGCTAATTGTTTAATCTTGTAAACTTGTAACCTGCCAAGGTTTGATTGTAGCTATATGTTATCTATAAACTTGCTTTATTCGTAACCATTGACATGAATTGCTACTTGTAAATTTTTATAAATATATGTAAGCCTAACCCATGGAAACTCACCAACTTTCAAAGTTGACCCTTTATTTTTAACATGTTTCAGGAAATGCACAAGGTTGATGATTATCTATTGAAGCATGCTTACACTTAGGATTTGGACCTAGGAAAAAAATGAATAAATAATATGTCTTGAAACTTGAAAGTTGATCATTGTTTACTTTATTTCGTTGAGACATTTGGATGTAATGTTTATTTCAACTTATGAATAAGTATATTTACAATTTATGGTAGTGTTATGTGGCTGTGAATAATCTTAACCCTCACACCTCGACGTTTCCGTCGTTAAGGTTGGGGTGTGACAGATTGGTATCAGAGCCCATAACTATAGGGATTTAAGTTATTAGGAATGATGACCTAGACTATAGTTGATGCATGAACCTCATAGGAAAAATCTTTATGATCTTGTAATATATTTTGTTGCATGCTACATAATGCTACTTGTTTAGGAGGGCCTCTTAATGTGCAACTTGATGCCTTTAGTTAAGATTGCCTTATAATTGAGAAACTTGGTTGCCTTGTCTCCCCTAAAACTTATTCTTAATCCTTTATTCTCTCGACTATGAAATCTCTTAAACTTATTCTTGACGACACGTGGGAATGTAAGCTTTATATCGAAAGGTTCAAATCTTTAGACTTTATGTCTAATCTATGAAAATCTCATCAAGGTTTTAATTCTATAAACCTAAAAAAATATTGTGTGACACATAGACACCTGTATTCTGGATTTCCTGGCAAAAAGCCTTCGGGCTAAGGTAAGCATTTCGCATAAATCCCGTGGGACTAGTTATGCTTACCTGGGGATTTCTGGGATGAGTGATAAACTATGGTCAATATACACAAGTTTCTAAGGCAATTGGAGTTAACTCACCTAGACGTGTCAACATATTCAAATGGTAATGCGTTACCAAATGGAATCATTCCATGTGTGTTTTACAAGTCTTGAAAAATCTTTGTTTGATTTATTATTTTCTACCTCAAAATTTCTGTGACTAACTTATTTTGTATCCAGCATGTCTCGTCATCATGGAAAGCATGGTAGCTCTGACCGCAAATTAGCCGCCATGATTGCCCGACAAATGGCTGCAGTCATTCCGACCATGGTTTCCGAACTGAGTAGCACCTTGATGACCAACGCTAGTAACAACACTAATGGCAATGGGCAAGGAGAGAATAGTGCAAATCAAGGAAGAAACAACCAAACCTGTACGTTTAAGCACTTCAACTCATGCAAACCCACTAGCTTTAGTGGGAAGGAAGGAGCCACTGGACTTCTCGAGTGGTTTGAAAGCATGGAGAATGATGACCTGTCGCTGGGGTCATGCAAAAACCAAATCAACCTAGGTAGCTAGGGTAAGTCAGGTATCGTATCCACTGGGAGCATGTGGTTAGTGTTACACGATTCGTTTGATTATTTAATTAAGTTACTTAACTAAAACTAAATTATTGAACTACTTATACTATTGCCTCTTGGCTGTGAAAATTGGATTTTGAAATAATTAACAAGTGAACTAGGAAAACAAATTGCAAATAATAGAAATTAATTATGAAGACAATTATGAGAAATAGTAATCCACCCCGGGATCAAGGATTGGTTTTCGGTAATTGTTTAGTCCAAATTGGTGGAAAATCCTTAACGGGGATTCTATGCGTGTAATGATTAAGTGATATCGATAATCAAGACTTAATAGGTCTTAATACACAATACCAATTCGATTAGAAACCAAACTTACAATCATATAATTTCCGGAAGATTAGATGATATTCAAATCAAAGTTTACCAAAATCATTGTTTAAATAACCAAAACACAAGTTAAACTTATGAAAGAACTTAACAGGTTCTAAAGTTTAATCCCAACAAAGTTAAACATAAACAAAAACCTAATCACACAAAACCTAATACCCGAAGTAGATCACGAGAAGATTAGCCGCTCATTGTTCTTGAATGATCTTCAAAACTGTTGTTGATTTGCATTCCGGATGATTGAATCTTGTTTTTGAGAGTTGGAATGGTGAAAAATCGATCTAAGAACTCCCAAAATTCGTCTCTAAACGTTCTAGGTCGAATAGGGGGCAAGTGGTGGGTGAATCCTAACAAAAACGCGATTTTATAGGTGTTCCACGGAGGCCCTGGCGTAGCCTACGCCAGCCAGCGTAGCCTACGCTGGGGTACATTCTGCTGATTTTTTTCTTGAGCTGGCATAGCCTACGG
Source organism: Flaveria sonorensis (assembly GCA_025506505.1). NCBI lineage: Eukaryota > Viridiplantae > Streptophyta > Magnoliopsida > Asterales > Asteraceae > Flaveria > Flaveria sonorensis. Next base: position 4,753,318 of record CM046423.1, read on the forward strand.
TGGCTACAGTAGGCTACGGTAGAAGCCTTTCTGCTGCACTTTAAATCCTTCTTTCTTGACACCTCCAATGACTTGTTTCACCATGTAAGCTTCCAACTTGCTTGTTTTACCTACAAAATCACTTCCAACTCATAGTTAACCTATTCAACTTAATCACATGCATAAAAACGAATAATCATATGTAATATTTGACGTTTAAACACTTAAAACACTATTCCAACACACTCGTATCAGAGAACACCTTCATCAACTGTGAGTGTCCCGAGGCACTCAAAGTCCGTTATGCCACAAGTGTTCTTCAACAAAGAGCACTTACATGGCGGAATAGTGAGAAGAGGAATCGTGGTGCTGATGCTGTGTTGGCACTAACTTGGGAAGAATTCAAGAACATTGCCATCCAAAAGTTCTGCCCGAGAAGTGAGCTGCAAAAGCTGGAGGAGGAGTTTTGGAATCTCAAGCAAGATGGTGGAGATCATTTGGCCTATTCAACTAGGCATCACGAGTTGAGCATCGTGTTGCCTCACATGGTTGACACTGTTCCTAGGAACATTGAGAAGTTCATCAAGGGGGTGCCACCTCAAATCCAAGATGCCGTGGTGGAAAGTAGACCCACAACTTTGGAAGATGCCATTACCATCACCGCTCAACTTACTGAAAACCATATTCGAGCGGGCACCTTGTCTGTCAAAGGGGCTAAAAAGACTGAAAATACGGTCCCTGAAGCAGTTAAGGAGAGTAAGAATGAACCGTCTCACAACAACAAGAAACGAAAGTTCACACCGGCGCGTAATTTCGTTGTGGCTACACCCAAGGTACCTCAAAGACAACCCGCTCCTGTTGCACCAGCACATGCTGCTAGGGCCTATACTGGTCCTCTACCCTTGTGTAATGTCTGTAGGTATCATCATACGGGTAATACCCCGTGCCGCATCTGTACACTGTGCAGTAAGTATGGACACTTGGTGGCTACTTGTCACCGTGCACCAAACAATGCCGTGTTAGTTGCTAATCGTGCTTGCTACAACTGTAGGGAACCTGGTCATTTTCGCCCACAATGCCCTCGTCTTGCAGGTAACGTACCACAAGCCAGAGGACGTGCCTTCAACATCAATGCAAACCAAGCACAAGCAAACAACGATGTGGTGAACGGTATGTCAAATCCAACCCCAACTTTATGATCTAAGTTCTTTTGTTGCTTTACCTGTATCGTTAAACGTCTTTAAAACTGAACAGGTATGTTTCTTATTAATAATTCTTATGCCTACATCCTGTTTGACTCTGGAGCCGATAAGAGTTTTGTCTCGTTAGAATTTAAGTCTATACTTGCTAAGCCACATACGAAATTAGAAAGACCGCTTACTATCGAAGTCGCCGATGGAGAACCCATCACAGTTGATGTCGTTATTCGTGATTGCATTTTGAGCCTAAACAAGCATGATTTCCTTACCGATCTTATTCCTATGAAACTTGGATCATTGGCATGGATTGGCTAGCCAAACATCATATGGAAATTATTTGTTTCGAGAAGTGCGTTCGAATTCCTTTACCCTCGGGGATACATTGAAGGTGTTCGGTGAAAAATCCTCTAAAGGACTCAAACTCATGTCGTGTACTCAAGCCCGAAAATGCCTAAGCAAGAATTACATAGCTTTCTTGGCTTACGTGGTCAACACGAAAGTCAAAGGGAACGATCTTAAGGATGTCCCGATTGTAGGAGACTTTCCTGAAGTGTTTCCCGATGACCTTAGCGGTTTACCTCCCGTGCGTGAAGTCGAGTTTAAGATCGATTTAATTTCGGGAGCGAACCCTGTGGCTAAGTCACCATATCGACTTGCACCGTCGGAAATGCAAGAGCTAGCTAGTCAACTCCAAGAACTGTCCGACAAGGGCTTTATCCGTCCTAGCTCATCGCCTTGGGGTGCACCTGTTCTGTTCGTGAAGAAGAAAGATGGATCATTTCGTATGTGCATCGATTATCGTGAGCTTAACAAACTTACCATCAAGAACCGCTACCCTCTTCCTCGCATGGATGATCTTTTTGACCAACTTCAAGGAGCTGCTATTTTCTCAAAGATTGACTTACGTTCTGGCTATCATCAATTACGGGTTCATGATGATGATATCCCAAAAACTGTGTTCCGGACTCGATATGGACACTATGAGTTCATGGTTATGCCCTTTGGTTTAACGAATGCTCCTGCTGTTTTTATGGATCTCATGAATCGAGTATGCAAGCCGTATCTAGACAAGTCCGTGATTGTCTTTATTGACGACATACTTATCTACTCCAAGTCCAAAACCGATCACGAACATCACTTGCGACAAGTTCTTGAGCTATTGAAGAAAGAACAACTATGCGCAAAGTTCTCAAAGTGAGAATTTTGGCTTGAGGAGGTCCAATTTCTGGGACACGTGGTGAATAGTCAAGGAATTCACGTTGACCCTGCGAAGGTGGAAGCTGTGAAAAATTGGTGTGTTCCCACAACTCCAACCGAAGTTCGTTCTTTCCTTGGTCTTGCTGGCTATTATCGATGTTTCATTGCCAACTTCTCTCGAATCACGAAGCCGCTTACTTCCTTGACCTAAAAGAATAAACCATTCGAGTGGGGTTCTGAACAAGAGGAAGCCTTTGAAGCCTTAAAGCACAAGTTGTGTAATGCTCCTATCTTGACCCTTCCCGATGGAAACGATGATTTCACCGTATATTGTGATGCATCTAAACAAGGCCTTGGTTGTGTTCTCATGCAATGAGGAAAGGTCATAGCATATGCATCGAGACAGTTGAAGGTCCATGAGGTGAATTATACGACACATGATCTTGAACTTGGTGCGGTGGTTTTTGCCTTAAAGATTTGGAGGCATTACCTTTATGGGACGTAATGTATAGTCTACACCGATCACAAAAGCCTACAACACGTCTTCAATCAAAAGGATCTCAACAAGAGACAACGACGTTGGGTTGAGTTGATTAGTGATTATGATTGTGACATTCGTTACCACCCTGGAAAAGAAAATGTCGTAGCCGATGCACTAAGTCGTAAGATTCATAATAAGATGGTCTCGTTTCAAGAAATTCGCGATCGACGACAATGGTTTGATACCTTGGGAGAATTTGATACTGAGATTCGTCTGGATGTTAACGAGACTACGGTGCTGCTGCAAAATTTGAGGATTGAGAATGACATCGAGACTTGTATCATGGAGGCTCAACAAACGGTTCAAGAAGGAGGAAAAATGGGAGAGGAATTGGAGTACAACATTCGAGCTCAACTAGAAACGAAACCCAATGGGTTGATGTATTTCTTGAATCGAATTTGGGTTCCAAACCATGATAATCTTCGTACCTTTATCATGAATGAAGCTCATCAAACTCGTTACTCAATTCATCCTGGTTTCGATAAGATGTATATGGATCTGCGTGGTCAATACTGGTGGCCTGGGATGAAGAAAGACATAGCAACTTACGTAGCTAAGTGTCTTACATGTACGAAGGTTAAAGCTGAACATCAATGTAACCTTTCGTGTTTTCGTTAATTGATAGTTAACCTTGTTATGTTCTTGTAAGGACCATTTATGTCATTTAAGAAACTATATGGGTTGTTTATGAATGTTTCTTTTATGGTGCATTAATTCATTAATTTAAGAGTTAATAATTTGTTTTTAATATAATAAAACATAATAATAATAGTTAAAATAAGATAAAAATAATAATAATAATAGAAATAATAATTTATAAGAGTTAAATAATTAACAAGTTTAAAAATGTTTAAAACTTAAAGTTTAATTAAGTTAGGGGGCCTTTAAGACAATTTACAAACTTAAAATAGAAGTTTTGTACCTAAAATAATAATATGTAAACTACAGGGACTAAAACTGTAATTTAGTTTAAACTAGAAATAAAACTTTGGATTAAAAGGTGTAATATTAAAACCTCAGGGACCAAAGGTGTAAATTGTAAAACCCAACCCCAAACACCCCGATTTTCCGGTGGGAGCTCCGGCCGAGCTCCGGCCACCCCCAATCGGTCGATATACCCGAATTTAACTCAATTAAACCACACCATTACAGTCGCGCAACCGTTTCGAACTTGAACACGCACCTTAATTTCGTTTAGACGTCGGTTATGAACCCAATCGGTTTGAATAACCGAAGCTTTCAATCATAGAGCCGTTCGAACATTAAAACTCAATAATAATCAAATTAAATGTATCTTAATCGAATGTTTAACTAATCCTAAGCGACTATCGAACTCAATTCCACCTGAAACACACTGGAACCACTCGAAAAATTCCCTCTCTTCATCGCGACTACAACGCTAGTGTTCATCACCATTCTGTCGATATTAACTGAAATTGACAGAGGGCTTTCGTTCATCAAGATCCTTGGAAGCTTCCTGTGCAACGAATTTGGATAATATCAACGTTTGCATCACGAACACTACCCAACCTTGGTTGCGACTGTTCTTCGACTTGTAGCATCGATTTCTCACATCTTTCGGGTAATTAAACACACACACATACTCGGTTTTCTTTGAGGATCAAAAGCCCTATGTTTATTACAGGAATTATATTCGGATTCATGTTCAATTAGGTTGAAATCGAATCTAGGGTTTATGTGGAATTGGGGATTTTCTTTGAATTTGTGTTTTTAAGAATTAAAATCCATCTTCTATCAGGCATAGGCGCCCTAGCCTAATGGTAAACCACTCCCATGCCATCCTTGAGGTCCCGGGTTCGAACCCGGGCACCCTCAAACTTTTTTTTAAGGCTTTTCAGCCTTTAAACAAATTATGAAATTTTTTTAATAATTGTAAAAATTATTTTTGTAAACTTTAAATATTTTTAAAGACACCAAATTATTTTCTGTAAAATTTTAAACTTAAATAATTAAATATTCTTTAATAAAACATTTTTAACAAAGGTTATTCTTGGATTATTTCTTATAAAATGGATTTTAAATAATAGTTTAAATTAGTAAATTATTATTGGCCAACGCGTTAATTATTGTTTAATCATGTTATTTTAAATAATTATAAAAATCTATTTACATCATATATTTAAACTTTACAAATTATTATAAAGGATTTAATTTCTTAAATTACCTAAATGGGATATTTCTTTTCATTGGATTAAAATATATTTAATTTCATTAGCTAACCCTATTTATTTATAAAAACCCCAAATTCCCATTGAAACCCTAGTTCACGTTTAATCGTTAATCTTGTTGTTAAACTTAATCTTGGAATATATACATTTAGGTATCTTGTAAAAGAAATCGTTGGAACGCCGTTTAATTTTTTGTTATCATCTTATATATATAAGGTGAGTTTTCCATGCCCCGTTTTACTTTATTTCACACCTTTTGGGGTGAAACATGTTAACTTTATGAACTTGCACTTGTAAACATCTTGATACTTGTAAATGCACGAGCAATTCATTTATAAACTTTGTCATGGTTATTTGTAATATTGTGAGCTTTATATGATGAATATTATATGTTGACAATCATTAACTATTGCTAGCCTGGCGACGTCATAGATCTATGGGCCTGACAAGCCTATTTGGTGCTAAAGCCGAGGTTATTGCCGGCTTCTAGTGTCGTATTCTTGAGCACTATGGGAACCAAGTACACTTAGCTAATCGTTAAACTTGTAAATGATATTCTTGGTCAAGGTTTGATTGTAGCTATATGTTATCTATAAACTTGCTTATTTCGTAACCATTGACATGAATTGCTACTTGTAAACTTTTATATATATATATATATATATATATATATATATATATATATATATATATATATATATATATATATATATATATATATATATGTATGCTTAACCCATGGAAACTCACCAACTTTTAAAGTTGACCCTTTTATTTTTAACATGTTTCAGGAAATGCACAAGGTTGATGATTATCTTTTGAAGCATGCTTACACCTAGGATTTGGACCTAGGAAAAATAAATAAAATAACTTGAGACTTGAAAGTTGAACTTTGTTTATTTTTGTTTGTTGAGACATTTGGTTGTAATGTTTATTTCAACTTATGAATTTTTATATTTACAATTTATGGTAGTGTTATGTGTCTGTGAACAATCTTAACCCTCACATCTCGACGTTTCCGCCGTTAAGGTTGGGGTGTGACAATCAACGTCCTAGTGGATTGCTTGAACAACCCGAGATCCCCATGTGGAAATGGGAACACATATCCATGGACTTCATAACCAAACTACCTCGCACCTCTCGTGGTCATGATAGCATATGGGTGATCGTTGACCGATTGACCAAGTCGGCAAATTTCATACCCATACGTGACACTTACAAAACGTCAAGGTTAGCTCGTATATACATTGATGAGATTGTGAGTCGTCATGGCGTACCTTTGCATATCATATCCGACCGAGACGCTCGTTTCACTTCGCACTTTTGGTCGTCTATGCAAGAACTTTTGGGTACTCAACTGGATTTAAGCACGGCTTACCATCCTTAAACGGACGGTCAAACCGAGCGAACCATTCAAACCCTAGAAGATTTGCTACGTCTTTGTGTCCTTGACTTTGGTGGTGACTGGGATACGCATTTACCTCTCGCGGAATTTTCATATAATAATAGTTACCACTCGAGTATCAAGATGGCACCTTTCGAAGCGCTTTATGGTCATAAATGTCGTTCCCCGATCTGCTGGACTGACATTGGTGAAAACTTCATCACTGGTCCTGAGCTCAGACAAGAAACAACTGATAAAGTCTCCATGATTCGCAAGAACCTTGAAGTGGCTAGAAGTCGACAAAAGAGTTATGCCGATAAACGACGCAAGCCGTTGGAATTCCAAGTTGGGGATATGGTTCTTCTTAAAGTCTCACCATGGAAGGGAGTCGTTCGCTTTGGGAAGAAGGGTAAATTAGCTCCACGATTTGTAGGACCTTTCAAGATCCTGAAAAGGATTGGGAAAGTGGCTTATAAACTGGAACTACCTTCCGATCTTAGCGGGGTTCATCCTGTTTTCCATGTCTCAAATTTGAGAAAATGTTTGGCTGATGAAAGTCTGCATGTCCCATTAGATGACATCCAGATCGACGAGTCATTACATTTTGTTGAGAAACCCGTTGAAGTCATGGACCGCATTATGAAGAAGACTAGGACCACTACTACCCCAATCGTCAAGGTTCGTTGGGAAAATAAGCGTGGACCTGAGTTTACTTGGGAGCGTGAGGATCATATGAAGAACAAATACCCGTATTTGTTTGTTTAGCTCATTCTTAATTTCGGGACGAAATTCTTAAAAGTTGGGGAGACTGTAACCTTTCGTGTTTTCATTAAATTAAAGTTACCCTTGTTTTGTTCTTGTAAGGACTATTTATGTCATTTATGAAACTATGAGGGCTTGTTTATGTTTGTTTCTTAGTTAATTTAGAAGTTAATAAACTAATTTATTAAATAATAATAATAATAATGGTAATTACAACTTATGTTTATTATTATAAAACTTAAACATCAAGTTATGATAATAAAAAATAATAATAATAATAATAGAAATAATAATTTATAAGAGTTAAATAATTAACAAGTTTAAAATATTTAAAACTTAAAGTTTAATTAAGTTAGGGGGCCTTTAAGACAATTTACAAACTTAAAATAGAAGTTTTGTACATAAAATATTAAGTTGAAAACCGCAGGGACTAAAGCTGTAAATATTCAAAACCCAAACCCCCTCCCCTCTTTTCCCCCGTGATTCCGGCGGCCAACCACCGGCCACCCCTCGGCCGACTTCCGGCGAGGCCAAAACCCAGAAATCCTTCATATTTTCGACACAAAACTATCCCAGTCGGTTCGTGTGCATGATTTGAAACCGTTTTAGAACCTTAATCACGTTTAAACAACGGTTATGAACTCGAATGACAGAGTAACCATTGCCATTATCAATCGAGCCGTTCGGCATTCAAGAATCAATAATAATCTAATTAATTAAACCTGAACAATCGTTTAACTATCCCTAAACTATCACCACTTGCAATTTCAGCCGAGAAGCACACAAACCCCGCATTCGATCCCCACTTCCATCGTGACCTGCAACTCAATCAAAACCCACCTTCCGAGCAACCTAAACTGAAATTGACAAAGGGTTTAGAGTCGTGAACATTCCCTGAAACTTCACACGAATTTAATTTGATTATCATCGCCAATTGCACTTCAATCGGATTCACCACAGTCGCGATTGTTCTTCATCTCGTTCTCATCGATTTAAACTTCCACCCAGGTAATTAGATATGCAGATAGACTCGAAATCACTTGGGGATTAAAAGCCCCAACATTGATTCATTATCTTAAACGAATGGATGTTCAATTTGATCAAAGTTGGTTCTAGGGTTTATGCGATTTGGGGGTTTTTCCAACGATTGTGTTTATAAAATAAGGGAGCCGGCTTCTAGCAGGCATACGCTACCCAGCCTAATGGTAAACACAACTCCCCACAATTGTGAGATCCCGGGTTCGAACCCGGGCACCCACATTATTTTTTTTTAAAGCCTTTTCTTAATAAATTTAAATACAGAAATATTTTAGTAATTATAAAAATCATTTTTGTAAACTTTAATTAATTTAAAAGTGACCAAATTATTTTCTGCAATTTTTTTAATTAAATACTTATATAATCTTTTAATAAAACAATATAACAAAAATTATTTTTAGTTAATTCTTAAAAAAATGGATTTAAAATGATAGTTTAAATTAATAAATTATTATTGGTCAAAACGTTACTTTTAGTTTAATCGTGTTATTTTAAATAATTATAGAAATTATTTACATTTTATATTTAATTTTACCCGTTATTATAAATACTTTAATTTCGTTAAATTGTCTAAATGGTATAATACTTCTCATTGAAATAAAATATAATTGATTCCATTATTAAATTTTATCTATATCAAAAACCCCAAATCTCTATTGAAACCCTAGTTCACGTTTAATCGTTAATCTTGTTGTTAAACTTAATCTTGGAATATATACGTTTAGGTATCTTGTAAAAGAAATCGTTGGAGCACCACTTAATTACTTGTTACTACCTTTAATACCAACTTATATCATGTGAGTTTTCATGCCCCTCTTTCACTTTATTTCACACTTTTTGGGGTGAGACATGTTAACTTTATAAACTTGCACTTGTAAACATCTTGGTACTTGTAAATGCACATGCAATTCATCTTTACTTTTTGTCTTGGTTATTTGTAATATTGTGAGCTTTATATGATGAACGTTATGTGTTGACAATCATTAACTATTGCTAGCCTGTCGACGTCAGAGATTTATGGGCCTGACAAGCCTATTTGGTGCTAAAGCCGAGGTATTGCCGGCTCCTAGTGTCGTATTCTTGAGCACTATGGGAACCAAGTACACTTAGCTAATCGTTTAATCTTGTAAACTTGTAACCTGTCAAGGTTTGATTGTAGCTATATGTTATCTATAAACTTGCTTTATTCGTAACCATTGACATGAATTGCTACTTGTAAATTTTTATAAATATATGTAAGCCTAACCCATGGAAACTCACCAACTTTCAAAGTTGACCCTTTATTTTTAACATGTTTCAGGAAATGCACAAGGTTGATGATTGTCTATTGAAGCATGCTTACACTTAGGATTTGGACCTAGGAAAAAAATGAATAAATAATATGTCTTGAAACTTGAAAGTTGATCATTGTTTACTTTATTTCGTTGAGACATTTGGATGTAATGTTTATTTCAACTTATGAATAAGTATATTTACAATTCATGGTAGTGTTATGTGGCTGTGAACAATCTTAACCCTCACATCTCGATGTTTTCGCCGTTAAGGTTGGGGTGTGACATATTTTCTTTTATTGGGGTTTAACACCCAAAATCCTTTTTATTTAAATACTCATTACTTCTTGGGAATTCAACACCCGAATGTCTTGTGGGTTTATTTGTAACCCTTGAGGATTAATAACTCCTCTTTTATATATGTGGAGTTCAACACCCGAACTCTTTGGGATTTCAACACCCGAAATCATTGGGATTTCAACACCCGAAATCATTGGGATTTCAACACCCGAAATCCTTACATATATTTAACTCCCTTTTTTATATATGTGGAGTTCAACACCCTAACTCCTTGAGATTTCAACACCCGAAATCCTTACACACATTTAACTTCTTTTTTAAACTATCAATACACATACTTAGACCCGTAATCATATAAATCATCTCTCCAATAATCAGGTTTATCATAAAAAGTAAACATATATCACATGCAATTAAACATGTTTCATCTCCACAAAATTCATACAAACATATAACATGTAATTAAACATGTAATATGATTTAGTTACGGGTCACTGTAGTTACTTTTTAAATTTAATATATTGATCGCCACTAAACCACCGCTTGCTGCAACCAGTTAGCCAACCACACACTTCCAAAATCTCTACAATTCCCTTTCGATGATTCTGATTTTACTCTTATTATTATTACACTTTTTTATAGCTTTTTGAGAGCTTTTCTCTTTAGTGCATGAGAAACTTACATTTACAAGATTTGAGAGAATTGAAGATAAGATTTAAATAAAGAAAGAGATGGCAGGAGATACTAACGTGAATTGTTATTTTATTTTTGAATGATTGCACACACATATGTATATTTTAATTTTAACCGTTATTGAATTAGAAGAAGCTAGATTTCCATGGCCATATTTATCCAATGCATTATATTATTATTATTATTATTATTATTATTATTATTATTATTATTATTATTATTATTATTATGATTATTATTATTACTTGACAACATTATCACCCATTTAAACGTCATTTAATTCAATAATAATTGACCTGAAACTTACCTGATTAATAATATTTAAAATATATGTTCTAAATATTTTATTTTTATTCACAAAACGGGATGTTACAGATGAAGATGATGACAGGATGCCGAGGTTACGTATACGTATCAGTTGAGTATTGATACCAGCAATGAAGATGATGGTAGAATGCCAAGGTTACGTATACGCATTAGTTGAGTTTTAATGATGAACTCAGTGACTATATCCAAAAGTTGAGTATTGATGGTGGACTCAATAAAGCGAAGAACTCAATGAAGATGATGTCAAACAAAGATAAACATCGATGAAGATGATGACAGAATGCCAGACATACGTATACGTAACAGTTGACTATTGATGATAAACTCGATGAGTATATCCAATAGTTGAGTAATGATGATGAACTATGATAAACTATGATGAACTTAATGAACAATATGAAGTATAAACTTAATATTAAAAAAAATAGTCGACACAAAGATGATATTATACTTGGTTACTTGGTGTGAAGATGATGAATTCCAAGAAGATGATAAACAGGTTTTGCTTAAGATTTTTATTTGTGTTTCTATATGAGAACACTATTTACAAATCCATAATCACTTGTTTACATATATGTAAACCTAGGTTTGCATGTATGAAACTTTAGTTTGGTCCATGTTTATGTATTTTCATTTTGTTTTTGGTTCTTTCATTGTATTACGTATACGTAATAGATACCAGTTAGATATATTTGTTTTTGACTTCTACTTCTTCTTCTTTATAGTGTATCGCTTACATATATGTAAAAAAGTTTACTTACACGCAAACATACATGATAAAATGTTTACATAACACAAGCATATACATAATCATGCTTACATATACGTAATCATATATGTAGATGTGCTTAAATATATGTAAGAATATATGTGAACATGTTTACGTATATGTAAACATATTTATATATACATAAACATATATGTGAACTTGTTTACATATACATAAGCATGTATGTAATTACAAAAAGCCTACAAAAATATTTTCGTTCTTTTAATATACTTTGGGTTTGTGTTTTAAATGAATGCTTATGATTTTAAATAGATTTGATATTTTGTTTAACTTTGGAGGGAGAGAGAAAGAGAGAGAGGGAGAGAGATTTAAGGTATTTAGGTTGTTTCTAAAATAAAATAAAAAACTACAATCTACCAATATACCCTTGAATCATTTAAGTAAATTAAATATCTACTAAATATTTACAAATTTGCCATTGAAGAATTGATCAATGGTTTAAAAATAGTTTTTTTGGTTTTCTTATAAGTGGAGGTTTTTTTTAAAAACCCTCCCATATATATATGTCTATATATTTATAACTGAAGTTAAAAATTACATTACATTACATTACATATATCTGCAACCAAAAGATAAACATTTTTTTACGCAAAAGACATTGAATTATAATGTGAAAAAGGTATATCTAACATATTCCAAAGCCTATTTAAATTTTACACTTACATTTATGACCAAACAAAAAACAAAACTTATGAATCATACGACACTTGATATGTATGTGGTTGTATTTAAGCACAAATGCTTGTATAAATGCATACATATACATATGTATGAACGAACATACATATGTATATGTATAGGATCATGTCAAGGATCCATATGTTAGCGTAGGCTTTTTATATTTTTAAGAATACTATGATTTTATTGAGTTGAGTGTATGTGCTTTAACTAGTCATTATCTCTTACACTCGCCTACACATGTTATTATCATCTTTTGACAAGATAGGGTTTTTAGCACTTTAGTATTCTTCAAACAAATTATCAAAGTTTAAGTAGTTAATCATTTAGGTTTCAAAAACAGATAGATTGATTTTAAAATGATGGTAATCATGAAATTAATTTATTAAAAACTTACGAAAAGTAACAAACAAATTACAAGCTATCAAGATTTTGAAATTTAAAATAATAAATAAACACCTCAACTGACACGTGACATGTTTTTAGGATATCATAACATGTTTTCTCACCTCTCTCTTTTATTAAATAAAAAAATCATAAAAATAACCAATTTTTTTTTATTAAGTTTAAATAATTTTTAGCTTATATATATTCTAAATCAAGCTTTCATAAATAAGAAAAAGAATTCTATACAATAGAAAGGAATCGAAACAATAGACAAGTTTATAAAAATTAGTTCCTATCTATTTAAGTTAATATTTTTAATCAACACGCACGTTACATAGGTTTCTATCATAGTTTTGGTAATACAACAGATGTTTTTTTATCGAACTGTCTTTAAAATTATGTCAGTCGATTTGGATTTGTGTGGTTCCTTTGGGTTTTTCTATGTCAAGGATCTCATTATCTCATGTCTAATTTATATAGCATGCGAGTCGGTTCACATCATATTTCTGTAGACGTGACAAGATGTGTTCGCCTAAATCAAAGGAAAACTAGAGTAGTGCATGAGAAGAACCATGATATTAAGAATGGTTTGAATGTAGCTACCGTTTTTTTGACAGACCTAAATCTATCCTTTTTTAAAGTATTTGGCTACCAAATATTGATGTGAGTCAAAGTCTTTTAGTTATTTTCCAAATATATTCTCATTATATTTTCTTTTCTTTTATTTAAAATTAAAATTTCGAATAAAACTATAAACCCTAACCGAGGGTTTTACTACGCACCACCACCAGTATCGCCGTCTTCCCGCCACCGCCACCGCCACCGCCACCGCCACCGCCAGTATCGCAGAAGCACCGCTGTTCGCTGCAGAAGGTTTTGATTTGAACCCTTTATATCTCTTTTACTTGTTTGCTTTTTATGTGTAATTAATTTCTTGTTTATTTTTGTTTCCATATGTCTGGATGTCTTTGAATCTGTTAATGTTATCGTATTTTTGATTCTTTCATTTGTTTCACTTTTGTTTCCATCATTTAATTGCTGGTTAATAATCTGAACATCTTTGTTTCTTGGTAAGGTGTTTGTCTTGTTTATGATTTGAATAGAATTTGACATGGATTGTTTAGATGTATTTATTTTTTATAGGACTAATTTGAATTGTGATGTTTCTTGTTTCTCCAATTGCAATTTCGAAAGTAAGAAGTCATTCTTAAATCAAAAGAATAACTCAGTTGTCTGCATAAAGAATAAATGGATTGTTCCTTGAATCGCTTATAGTTGGATTACAAATAGGAAATCCAATATGAAGAGTCATTGATAGAACTACCTGTTTTGGGGCCATCACAAAAGCTCCTGGAAAATAGTTGAATAGCCGAATCAAATCGGTTTTCGAGTCCCCTTAGAAGCGCAGTTTTCTCTTCATCTTTGTTTCTCTGTTTGATGTAGGGGAAAGAGTCTAAACGGAGATTATCGAAGCTGAAAAAAATTGTGTCATTCTAATCTTCCAATTCCAACAGAAAACAGTAACTCCTAACCGTAACATCTATGAGTTCTTGATTTTTAATTATGTATGCTTAAGGTATTTAGTCTCTGTTTTGTAAATTTCTGATGTTACTCTTCCTTTTTTTTCAACATTTAGTTGTTAATGCTTTTCCTTCAAGTTTTGTGTGAAACGCATTATACACCCAATGAAACATAAGTGTGCATGATATAAAGGTTTCTACACAATTAAGGTTGCAACTGTGAACAAAAGTATGCAATTGCAAAATGAATCAAGAAGAAATATTAAGCAGGAAATAAGATATTGTCGTTCTTAACTGCTAACTAGTGTAATTCATTAAAACATCTTCTTTAAGTAGCTGGTTAACAAGATTTTCTAACTAGCCATTTTTTGTTTCATCTGACTATAGGTTTCTGTCTTTTAAACATGACTACTGATGGAAGCAAACAGATCAAATGCAATGTCATACCACCAGGTGAGCTTCTTGTTCAGCAGTTTACTGAATCACGAGCTCCTGAACTTGATTCCCTCTACTCAACAATTGCTAGCCGGCTGAACAACGATTTTAGATCTCAGAGAAATAAGAGGAGAAGAACTACTAGTTTTGACAATCGGGCTTGTAAAACTAGATTTAGAAATAAGCAAAAAGTAGGATTTTTGAACCAAACAAAAAGTGATGAAAATTTAGAGAAAAATGTTAATAAGACTCCCCCTCGTCACATTAGGCGCAAAAAGGAGCTTAACAAGAATCTTGAGAGTGGGTTTGGCACGTCTGGCGATGGGACAAAGAGGCTCCAAACACATGTTTGGCATGCAAAACGGTTTACAATGATTAAGCGTTGGGGTTTCCACCTTCCTCTTGGTTTGCATGGCAGGTAATAACTAATTTATTTTGCCAAATGTACACATTTGATACAAATATTAATTATATCATGTAAGTAAAGAGGTGACAAAATGGGTTGGTCGGGCAACATGTCAAAAAAGGTAATGTTATGCATGCATTGGAATGAATCAATTTGGACCCATTACACATAATTCATGTGGACCGATAACCCATTCATAATGAAATGATCCGTAGATGCAATAGAAAACTGTGTAGATATGAATTTTTGTATGTTGTTTGAGGTATTTTAGGGAGAGATTACTGATAGCTGGCAGTGTAGGTATGCTGAGTATAACATGTGTTTGCATTCTTTATTTAGCATTAATAGAATACCAAGGAAGGAAATATTTCTTGGGACTTGGTACAATTAAGTAAAATAAGTTTTGACCACTATCGAACCATATACTATAGAAGTTGCTTAGTTGGTCTTTTTTCCCCATTGTTGTAACCTTTATTTTGTCCACCGGGTCCAGTTTTTCTGCAAAAGGAAGGATTTAACCACATGTTAGTGCTTGTTAAAGGCAGATCTATCCAAACTTTTATGTCTTTAGTTTGAATGTAGGATAGAAGGGAATAGGTGAATAAAAATGAAGCAGTCTTTATATAGCTAATTATAAAGTTTGCGGTGTATTAACAACTTATGGTTTGTTTTATGCAGAGGAAAAGGCTCGAGAGCCCTCTTAAAATGGTTAAGAAATGGAACTGTAGTTCATGATGCGAGTTATTGTAGTGCTGTTCAACTGGAGGGTTCACAGGTTATGTTTCTTTTCTTCTTTTGTTTCTTATTTCTCTTTCTTGGGCTTGAAGCTTCATATTATTATATGTAAATGTTCCAAGTTAGTAACGCTACGTATTTGTCTGCCTACAGGATTCTTTATTGTCGATTTTAAGCACTGTAATGTCACCTTTTCCTTCATCAGATGCTGAAAATGTACTTTCTGGTGGTATTTATGCTTCATCAACGGTGGGTGGTTGTCTGTATACACATACTTATACAAGATTAATCTGTCTGCTGGCTGTTTTGGTGATCTTTTGTTAACTATGTATTCATTTTGCAGCTTCATCATGCTGGAGCAATCAATTCACACACAATTGCACCAGTTATTTATATGTGGAGACCTATTCGACAATCAACAGATGCTGAGTCAGAGTGTGATCGAACCAAGGGGTTCAGACAACTATTGATATGGATCCATGCTGCTGCATTAACTGAAGGTTACAGTGCTTTGAAAAGTGCTTGTGAAAGTCAGGGTAAGGTAGAATTTGAGTTCTTCATTAGTTCTTTGAAATTTGGAGCTTGTTTTTTAGCCTTAATTTTGTGTTGAAATTGTATCTCATGTACAACTTTTCTGCGGTGTTTTTGGTTGTGTGTGATTATTAGGAGCAACTTTACATCTCGACCTTGCATAAAGCTCCAGTATGTTTGGTAGAGGCAGCATGTCAAAATGGGTGACTATTTTACGGATTAAATTGGGTTGACCTGAAACACCTTTTGCTAATTTTTTTAATCTTTGTTCATGCATATAGTTAGTATGTAATCAAAGATTACAAATAAAATTATTTTGAAGATGATTTGAGTTTTTAATAACTTTATTTAGAATACTGTACCCTTTTGAGCTATCTTTTATATATCCATTTGCCTTGTTAGGGATTTATAACTCGAATTGATCCATATATAAGAGAAAGTGTGAAAATAGTCCATCCTTTTTTTCAAATTGATGCCATAATCATGTATTAGTATTTCAGGTTGATGAGGATTTGGCCTTGGTTAGATGTATTTCACTCGAGGGGCAATTTGGGTCCTTGGAATTAATTGGTTCAAAAGCATCCCAGCTTCTTCAAAAGATATTACATCCGGTTAGCAGGTGAGTCATCCAATATTACAATGCTTTGATGTGGTTTATTTTTAATATATATTTATAATATAGGATGTAATTTCAATGTAGTAGTTTCTTAATTTTGTTGATAGTCATGCAGTATGTCTGAAAACTTTTCTGTTTTTGAAATTTAGGTCATTAATGGAAGCTCTTGAAGAACACATTCCATGTTCTGGAATACTTCCTCTTATAGTTCATGATCCTCGTGCTTTGACTAAGGAAGACATGGAGGTTTACTCGAGTTATATCGATTTGTGGGATGCTGAAAAAGGGTTTTGCTGTCCAGTAGAAGAAAATGTTCTTTGTATGGAAAAACACCATCAGCGTCTTCTGTCTTTCTGTCTTACTGACAAAAATTCAGCTGATATTAATGCTTCAACCGAGATGCACTCTTCAAGAATTTGCCCTATTATCCTTTTAAGAAGGAATAACCTAATGGATTCAGTTACGAGGTTTGTGAATTGAACACAATCTTCACAAGGCCATTTTATTAATGCATGAATTCTAAAAATGGAGCTGACAAAATGGGTTGGACGGGCGGGTTGATTAACTGGTCAAACAGTATATGTGCCTTTTAACGTATGTGGCTAAAAAGGAATCAATGTGACAGGTTTTGTGGAAATGGATATTTTTTAAATTGGGTTAGAAAGAGTTAGACTGATCTGCAATCACTCTTTTCTTGTTTCTTTTCTTTGTGAACTTTTTTTTATATGATTAATAAAACTTTAGCATAACAATGTAGCTTTTGAAATTAAATGATTTGGTATGTTTTATGCATTATGATAAAGATTCAGGCTATTCTACTCGTTTGACATGATTGGCTCAGTTTTCAACCAATTTTTCTGTTTACTCATTTGTCATGTTAGAAGCAAATTTTACCCAAACTGATTTTGTTTACTCATAAGTTATCATTTTTAATAAATTGCTACCTATAATTCAATATTCAAGATCCAAAATTCTGAGACACTATTGTTTGATAATTTTTCAGGTGGTCTATTGTACTTCCTTTGAGCTGGGTCAAAGCATTTTGGGTTCCTCTTGTCTCAGTTGGTGCTCGGGCTATTGGTTTAAGAGAGAGGTCTTGGATTGCTTGTGAAGTAAGTTACATGAATTTCCTTCTATGCAACAGAGGGGGCGAAACATACTAGTCACTGGGTCTGGTAATAGGTCCAAATGGGTCCGCTTAATGTGATCACAGTGCGTGTTAAAATGGGCCGGGCCTACCCATGCACTCTTTTTTTCTTCTTCTTGTTCTAAGTAATTAGTTAGTAAGATATATTACAATCTAAATTATGAAATAAAACTTATTTAGGAAACTCTTTGGGTGATTTTCAACCTCTCCATTCTATCTTCTTTTTTTTAAACTTTTCAAACCCATTTGTCCCGCTAAATACAAAGTATAACCTGAGTCGAGCCATTCATAATTGCCAGCTCATCTACTTCTAATTTTACTCGCTAAAACTTCTGCATTTGCAGGCTGGGATACCAAGTTTTCCATCCGAGTTTCCTGAATGTGGTTCTTACTCTTCTTTAATGAAAGCTGAGGTGACTGCCATGGTAAAAGAAGTGGCTCTTCGTCCTGCTTCTGTCAAAACATTTATCATTCCTGTTCCACCTCCATGGAATTGTGTTCGTCTTGCCTTTAATATGAATCCCACTCAATCAGAAACCACTCAAATTTGTCCTAATGAATCAGATGCAGTTGCTGAACCAGCAGTATTAGACAATGATATTGTAGTAGCAAGGTCATCAAGAATGTTGTCCGGTTTCTTGAATACCATTAACGGTGATCGTTTGCCTATATTCTCATATATTTCTGATAAAAGCACATGCTTATCTAAAATTATGAAGGACGAGAAGATACTCGATCATTGTCTAAATATAGATAGTTATTTGGAAAATCAATGTAGAAAAGTGTGTTTTGTTAGAGTTATTCTTCATGCTTTTAAAGAAGGCGCAATCGAGGATGGAGCTGTTGTTTGTGCGCCTCGTTTGGCTGATATAAAGCTTTGGACTTCAGGGTATTTTTTCAACTCTGTACCACATGCCACCTTAGTTGCAATTATTCATCTGATGGTGTCATTTCAAAAAACCATATTAATATGCTAATATGTTTAATTCTTATAATAATATAATGATCCATATGATTTGATTAATTTTAAAATCGGCATTAGGTGATTGTCATAAACTCTGTATTAGGCTACGTATCCTATATTTCATCCTAATTTTATTGTAATGTATCCGTAAATTGAGCAGTTTAAACAACAAAGGTGAACTTCAAGTACCTCAGTCATCAATGACGAAATACTTTGTGAAACAAGATTCTGGTGAATGGGAGTTTCAAGTGCCTGAAGATCCTGCAGCCATGGAGTCTAATAGGTGGCCAATTGGATTTGTCACTTCCGGATTTGTTCAAGGGAGGTTAGTATAGTCTTGTCATCCCTTTGTACCAATTACAATAGGCGACAATTGACTTTTTAGGTCAAAACATATGTTACTCACTTTTTTAATAAATACCAGGAGGAAATCTTCGTTTGCATGATTTAAGCACCGTGTTTTCATTTTCTTAGTGATATCAGTTACACAGGATCGTTCAATATCTGAACATTTAAGTAAAGAACCATTAGAATTGCATAAGCGCTTGTATCTATTGCTTTAACCGTGATACTGATAAGAACCAAAATGGAAGGATCAATGGAATAACTACAATCTCAAATGGGTTACAAATTGATCCTTTCAATCATATGCACAATTACCTCCCTACTTAATTTAAGTAATTATCCCACATTAACTCCATGTCTAATTTCAGCATCTATTTCAAAGGCTAAAATAAAGCTGAAACTTCAAGCAACCTATAGCATATCTTTTTCTTTGTCTAGTGTTTTGATTATTTTGTTCTTGTATTTGGAGATTTGCCTATCTCGAATCAGGCCAACTATCCATTGTTTTTTTAGATTTCAATTAATTGAATTTTCAAGTTTCTATCATTGGCTCCATTGCCGGGAAACGATGGTGCAGACCCGAAGCAACAATACTTCACCAGAAGAGGGATCTATAATCCTGATACAATTGCTGCACAACTTGCAGCCATTGCCTCACGATTGGAGTCTTTTGAAAGCTTGAAAGATGATGTCGCAGCGCTCAAATCACAAGCCAATCCTAAACAGAAACCACACAGTCGATTTAGCCGCTATGACGATGGAAGGATAAAGGCAGTATGAAGAGGGGGAAAGCTCCTGGAGGCGCAATCACCAGTTTGGGCCTTCTACAAAAATTATTTTTCCCACCTTCAGTAGCGGTGACCCGCGCTGCTGGATTTTAAAGGCTGAAAAGTTCTTTCGATACCATGATATTCTTGATGAGGAGAAAGTTGATGTTGCTTCAATGCACTTGGAAGGAAACGCACTAGATTTCTATTCATGGCTTTCTGCAGATCAGTCAATTACCTTTTGGGAAGAATTGGTCAATGCCCTCACAAAAAACTTTGGCCCTGCAGAATTCTAAAATCCTGACGAGTACTTATGTAGCATTAAACAAAGCGGGTCAGTCCAAGATTATAGGCAGGAGTTTGTTTAAAGATCATCTCGGGTTTCAAACTGGCCCGAACACTGCCTGTTGGGAGTATTTATAAATGGGTTGAAGGAAGAACTAAGGGCGGATGTTCGAATCCACAAACCCCGTTCGGTTTATAGTGCTATGAGTTTAGCATTAGAATTCGAATCAAAGGCAGGTTACAACCGATTTGGGCAGAATTCAAAACCCATTGCCACTACCAAAACCTCTTCGTCGGCCGTTACTTCTTCAACCAACAATATCCCAACTGAAACCCCTTCATACATTTCCCCTATTCGCATTTCTGATGAGGAGAAACAATCCCGGTTCACAAAAGGGTTGTGCTTTCGATGTGGGGAGAAATTCGGTCCCAGACATCGCTGTAAATCTGGAACTTTCAAAGTCTTAGAGATCGCTGATGTAGGAGAGGAAACAACAGCAATAAACGAGTAGAATAACTCAAGTGAAATGGCTGAGATTAGCCTTCACGCTTTCTTTGGTCAGTCTACACCAACTACAATGAAGCTTCAAGGAGTTATAGGTACAACTAAGGTGCTAGTGTTGATTGATAGTGGGTCAACCCATAATTTTATTTCGGATAAGATGGTAAACGACCTACAGATAATCCCCCAGCTCATCACACCCTTCGGTGTCCAAATAGGAGATGGAAATGTCATCCGATGCAACCGGATATGCAAGGATGTCCTGTTGAAATTATCGAACCTCCTCATCAAACAAGACTTCTATCCATTCGCCCTAGGAGGTAGGGCTGGCATAACAGGTCAGACACGACACGATAAGACACGATGATCTGTCATGTCAGACACGAACACGACATGAAAACTTATCATGTCATTTTTTTAAAACAATAACACGAACCTGTTAAGAAACAGGTTACACGAAATAACCTGTTTAGGAACACTTGTAATATCACATATTTAAAAACATGAAGGCTGGTGGTCTCGAACTCTCGATGAAGGCTGGTGGTCTCGACTCTCGATGAAGACTGGTGGTCTCGACTCTCGATGAAGACTGGTGGTCTCGAACTATCGATGGTGGTTGGTGGTCTCGACGGTGGTCGCGATGAAGGCTGGTGGCTGGTGGTCTCGATGGTTGTCGCGACTCGCGAGGATGGTGGTCGACTGGTCGCGAGGGAGGCTGGGTTGGGTAGCGGCTGGGGAGAAGGAACCGAACTTAGGGTTGGGAGTTTGGGATGTTCCGATCATCCGATGTGGGGTAGCGGCTGTGGTGGGTACTGGGTAAGTGGATAGGGAAATTAGGGATAAATGCTTTAGGGTTTTGTATTGTTGAATAATATATATATATATATATAATTATTTAATTATAAACAGGTCTTAACAGGTTAACAGGTAGGTGTTTTAACCTGTTAAGACACATTTTATCGTGTCTTGACGTGTTGATCTGTTTAAGACACGAAACCTGTTAATTTCGTGTCGTGTCGTGTCGTGTTAACAAGTCCGTGTCAGAAATTGCCAGCCCTACTAGGAGGTGCTGATATGATACTAGGCATTCAATAGTTGGCTACTCTAAATACAGTTCAAGCAAATTGGGCTAAAATTTTTATGATATTCACTAA
This sequence comes from Flaveria sonorensis, assembly GCA_025506505.1. Lineage (NCBI taxonomy): Eukaryota > Viridiplantae > Streptophyta > Magnoliopsida > Asterales > Asteraceae > Flaveria > Flaveria sonorensis. The sequence goes on from CM046423.1 coordinate 4,775,460, forward strand.
CAATGGTCAAGAATATAAGCTGCAAGGCCTGCAACCAGAAGCTTACAACTCTGCTACCTGCCACCACCTCGCCATCGAACCGTTTGAGGAACAATTGATGATTGGGACTGGTCCGTTTTTGCTTAATCGACTTGAGGACAAGTCGTTTTACCGGGCGGAAAGTAATGATAAGAACCAAAATGGAAGGATCAATGGAATAGCTACAATCTCAAATGGGTTACAAATTGATCCTTTCAATCATATGCACAATTACCTCCTACTTAATTTAAATAATTATCCCAAATTACCTCCATGTCTAATTTCAGCATCTATTTCAAAGACTAAAATAAAGCTGAAACTTTCAGCAACCCACTAGAATAAATAGGCCTATAGTCATATCCATTGTTTTTTTTAGATTTCAGTTAATTGAATTTTCAAGTTTCTATCAGATACGTAAGTCTCTCTAATTCTTCCACTATTCTAGTCAATACTGTTACTTGTACAAGAACTTCTGCAGTTCACATGGTTTTCTACATGAAGTTACACCCTATTAACTACATTTATAACTTCCATTTACATTTTAACGTAACTTTCTACACATCTTTTATTTGAGAAATACTAATTATGGGAGATGGTTGCTTGTTCATTGATTTCATCGACTCTTGTTACGACTGAAATTGACTTTTGTTGACTTGCAGCAAGAAACCATCTGCAGGGGGTCTCTGTGATGTGGTGTTGCTTGCTCGTCTTAGACACGAGCAGTGGAGTTCCGTGTCTTTGAAGCAAAGGAAGAAGGGAATATATGTTCTAACAAGAAATCTAAGATCAACGGCTTATAGGCTTGCACTCGCAACAATCGTTCTTGAGCACCAACAAGAAGATTTAGATTACATTTAAAATCAGATTATAGTTTTTTCGAGCTTTTTCTATAAATTCGTTAGGGTTAGGTTTTTTTTTATTTTCTTAAATTTTGATAACTTTTATAGAGATTGTACTCTGTTGTTTAAAAATTTGTGTTGAAATCCTAACTTGGTAAATTTTGATGAGTTTATAAAGATTATGATTCATTTTTTATTTTTAATAGATTGAGCGACTGACTACTACCAGATGTGTTAAGTTATGGATTTTTTTAAAAAAATCTATTTTTAATTATTATGACAAGAGTTGGGTTTATAGATATATGTGTTGTGAATTATTTGACATGACGTGGAGTTCGTTGATATGCGTTATAATTAAGTGATACAAGTAAAATTCCATGATATACATGTGAGTTATTTGACAGGACGTAAGATTTTTTGAAATACTGGTGAACATTTAACGTGACTTAAAATTCAATTAAGTTTACTATATAAACTATTATGTTTAAATCAATTTTCTCATTCACATAACGGTTATATAGTAATTTATGATGAAATTTTACACCGCGTCAAATAATTGGCACATATATTGAGAAATTTTTATGTCGTGTTAAATAATTAGCTTGAATTTCAATAAAACTTACACCATTTCAATTATTTGGTACACATATTAACGAATATTACATTATTACATTGCGTTAAATAATTCCCAAGCATATCGAGTATCATCCCCTTTTTTTCGTGATGTAAAGAGCCGTTAAGGAATATTACATTGATGTAACCACTTTATGCTTTAGTTGTTTTCTATTTCTTTTACATTTAAGGTCTTATTACATTGAAATAAACAATTATGATGTATTTATTTATATCTATGTCTTATAACAACTTTTATTAGAACCGGAATCGTGCTAGATAAAATTTTGAATTCTATTTAATTTGTGAGGAAATTTATTCAGGATATTAAAAAGTTAAAAATATCATAAAAGTATATTAGAATGTATATAAATAGTTATAAATATAAACAAAATTTACTTTAAATTGAAAAAGGATAAAGTTCCCCGATGGCTATGACGAGATTTAATATTATTTTAGTGGTATAGAAAGATGGTTACGCGTCTCACGTTAATTGGCTTTTTAAAAGAAGAGAAAAGAATGTTTACCAGGAAAAAGAGTTCAAGAAATTTATATTCACACTAAATAATAATTATATGTGTCTTATTGTTTGATTCATTTTTGGTTATTAATTTTATATTCTTGAATTTAAGATTATTATGATGAAGATGAAGTATTATTAGAGATTCGGGATTGATTTTTGATCAAACTAAGATTCTTGAATTTATATCTCTAACACCTCCATTTTAGACTACTAGTAACGTGCCCGCGCGATGCGGCTTGTGCAACACTTTTCATTATGGTATTCGTCTCTGGTTAGTTTTATATTTAAAAAACTGAATTTCTTCTTTTAAGCATATTATAACAAACATGAAAAAAAATAATATATAATTAAAGATACAAGGGTCTAAGTGTAAATAAGTTTAAAATTCCACTTTTATAGAGCGCTAAAAGACATATATACTCTTATTAAATTGATTTTTTGAGTTGTACCTTGTGCTTAAAATTTACAAATCTCTTAACTTTGGCTGGAATCCTTCTTTAGTGCATTATAATATAGTATAGATTAGGCCAAAATTAATATAATTTAGTTATTCCCAGCCAAAATTAAATATAATATAATTTTAGGATCAAACCGATGGAAATTAATTATGTAGGGATAAAATGGCAAACTTTATAGATTGGATGATTTTAAGGAGTTATAAGATATTAAAGATACAAAAATAACACACGAGTATGTAGATAAGTGGATGTAAATTGATCCGAGGTATATATTATTCGCTTTCATCGGTGCATGTTATGCACACTTCTTTGGTTCATTAAATAAACTCATGCATTTTCTCTACAATCTACTCATTTTATTACGTAAAGCTAAAAGTGCTTTACTTAATTCATTCATTTATTATTAAAAGTGAAAAAAAAATAGGTTGTTGAGTTTATTGTCAAAGTCATTTGTGATTAGATGGGTTAAGTTTCATTTGAAGTCAAGGATTCAAGCCTCATCAATGATATGTTGATGTAATTTAATTTAATGATAAAATCATTTAACCGTTAAAAAAAATTAAAATAAAATATAATAAAAAAAGATATGATTGTTAAAGATTAGATGATAGTAAATTTTTACTTTATATATCTGTCCGAGTCTCCCTCACATGTAAAATGTCTCTTATGTGTGCGTACATTGGAGAATTATAATAAAATTGTTGTGTTTATAATGAATCTATGAAAATATACATATATTAATTCAAGTGTAGTAACGTAATCAACGTTTTTACCAGTCGTGCCAAAATATTAAAGTGGGGTATATTTGTACATAAATTAAATACTTTAAACAACTTTAAAGAAAGGCAGGACACATGGAATAAAATGTCGTTATTACCTATCCGAATTTAATATTTTCTTATTTTCTTATATAATAGTATTAACAACAAATTACTTTGTTTGGAAAGGAGACAAAAGTACTTGTAAGCAAATAGAATATAGAATAAAAGTAAAGTTATATTAATGTAAAACATAGAATAGTGGGTTGCATAAATAAAGGTAATTATGACATAGTATGAAAGGAACCTAAGTTCCAAGCGGAAGAAATCATACAACCAAATATTCCTTAATCTTTTAAGAAAACCCTTCGCGTCACGTTTCAAATTAATATTTTTCTCATACAACTCAATTATATATGTTTATCACTATATCTATTTTGTAAGGTTGTGTCAAAATAATTAAAGTATGATTAAAATTCTACCTTTTATTCTGCATAGTGGAATATGCGAATCAGTTAAAGCTAAATTTTAATGTTCAACTAAGATTGTCCACGGTTTTTTCAAAATTATTTGGTTGTTGTGAAATTTTTAATAACATTATAATTTTTAAAATTAAAGGATATAAATGAGCTATGTGTGAAGTTTCGTTACTATTTAGTAATTAACTTTTTTTAATTAAGTGGTAGTTAGTTATGAAGAAAAAGAATTCGCTAGATATTAGTTTTAATATGTCATATAATAGTTAAACTGATATGAAGGAACTAGAGGGTGTAGTGTGATGCGACGATTAAAATAAAATGTAATTATTTATAAATTAAATATAACTATAGTAATTTCATACTTAAAGTAAATAAAAATTCTTTTTATGTTATGATTTTTTTAAAGTATTGAAATATGAGAACTTTTTAGTTATTTAAAATATTCAAAATTTTATTATGTTATATGAATTAATAAACTTAAATGCACCCAAAAAACATACGTAAAACTCACATCAATGATTTAAGTATATTAATAGTAAAATGATAAAAGTAGGAAGTTTAGAATATTATTGTACGGATGTTAGGGTGCGACCCAGCTAGCTTCTTTTTCTTAGATCATGGTGATAATCTCAACTCTTACGCATACCCCAATGACTCCACGTAAGATTACTTTAGGGCAATGTTTTTAAATCCGTATCAGATAGTGAATCGAACATTTTATTGGTTTATTGGTCGGAAAGGTTCAATCGGTCGGACCAGATATAAGAATTGGAAAAAATTATAATTGTTTTATAAGTATATATGAAAATAATACTTAAAAAATAAAAAATATATATGAAAAACCGATTCGACTGGTCCAACCCCGGTTCATCCGATTCGACCCCGGTTCAACCTGTCAAGTTCCCGGTTCAACTGCCGGTTCAACCGGTCCGACCACCCCTTCAATGCCAAAACGGTTTTAAGCACCGAACCGGACCGGATTGGAGTCCGGTTACTGGTTTAACCGGTCGGACTGGCCGGTCCGATCCGGTTTTCAAAACAATGCTTCTAGGATTCTTCCTTCAGTCCGAAAAGCCAAGCTTTATCCAATTTCACTCGAGCTCATGTTAGAAAACATTTAACTGGGTGGAAGGGGTGAACACATCATACACACCAGTCAACACACCACGTCATATCATATACTCACCAATCATATTTTATCACACCACACCAGGTGAAAAGGGGTTGGTGCTTGGTGCTTACACCGTGTTTTTCTCACCATGGGGGGAGCCTAACAGCTCTTTGCAACGTTCAAAATGGGGAAGAAGAACCCGAAGGGGGGATGCCGTGAAATGGGCAAATGGTGCGGCATGGGAGACCCGCGACGGTCTTGTCGCAAGGCACTGGCCCCACCATGGACTCACGACGTTGGTGCCCTCCCCCACCCCCACCCCCCACCCTTAGAGCATTCATAGTAGATTTCTTTTATTATTATGAATATTATAAATGTGTTTTTCTAAATTATAAATAGTAGTTATAAGTAAAGTAAATAAAATGTTACTATTTATCTGTATACTTGGTAATATATTGTTCATCTCTATTGATTTTTTAATATTTTTTGAAGAGTTAATTACATGAAAAGGCATCGTGTTTAAGCATGTTTTCACTTTTTGTCCCCATGTTTGAAAGTTCCCGACTTGAATGGAGAATTAACTTTTCCGTTAACTACGTATAAAATGACTAAATTACCCTTAATGTTAAAAACTACAAACATAATTTTAAGTAAATAATGATGGACCCATCACATTTTCAATACCCCACCCCACATCTCTTCCCCGTTTCTCCATCAATCCTACCACCAAGACGCCACCACCACCAGTCATCAACGGTGGTCGGTATCTAAGCCACGGCCAACCAAACCATCAATCTTCATCTCCAGTCATCCCAGTTAATCACCACCAAGTATCACCGATGGTTGACATCTGAACCACCACCATCACAAATGCTAGCCAAAGACGACCACCTGTTATAGGGCTTTCGCTCATCACTATCACCAATCGCATGCGTTACCACCATTATGGCAACATGTCTTCAATCGTACGTGTTACCACCATTATCACCATCACCAATTCAGTCCCCTAGATCTCAGTTAATCACCATCACCAATTGTGTGCCTCCTCTGATTTAATCACCACCATATCGTAGGGCACCTCAGGGGTGATGGATTTAGTTTTTGGTTTTGTTTGGTTAGGTTACGAGTTCGATTGAATTTGGTCGTAATATGGTTTGGTTTTTCTAGTTTTAGTTTCCGTCAAAATCAAAACCGAAACAAAAGTTCGGTTTTTGAAAAAACTTTGTTGAACCATGAGATGAAATGAAGCTACCGAAAACTTAAAGTTCAGCACTCACTCGCAACTACCGAAATCTGCCAAGTGTTGAATTACTGTAAGTCGGCACTCAACCTAGTGAGCTGCTGATTGACTGCTACACTAGACAAGAATGTATGTACCGAAGAATACTAGCGGCTACAATGTTCAACCTTTTAGGACCAACATTGTACTGAAACTTTCAATGTTTTCAGAATCGGATCAGACAGTGAACCGGACGTCTTACTGGTTCACTGGTCGGCCCGGATGTAAAACCGGATAAAATTATAATTATTTTATATATATATATGAAAAAATAATATAAAAATAAAAAATATATATGAAAAACCGGTTCTACCGGTCCAACCCCCGGTTCATCCGGTTCGACCCCCGGTTCATCCGGTTCGACCCCCGGTTCAACCGGTCCGGTTCCCGGTTCAACTGCCGGTCCGACTACCGGTTCAATGCCAAAACGATTTTAAGTACCAAACCGGACCGAATTGGAGTCCGGTTCCCAGTCTGATCCAGCTTTCAAAACAATGGAAACTTCGATCTCTAAAGTGCCGATTGCTCATCTACGTTGTACATACATTATTCTAAACCTAGAATAGATGTAAAGTGATTTATTCTAAGTGTTTAACTTTTTTAGTATAAATATCTCATATTTGTATATGTTAGCTTGTTTGCTCACTTGGTATCTATTGTTTTACTCATTATAATCAAAAAAGTTAATCAAGTGAATACTTTGAAAAAATCTCTTATGTCATTACTTTTACTCAAAGTATTTGTGTTTGTTAGTAGACAGTTAACTTAGATTCCACATTTGTCATCTGTCAATAACTAGAAAAGTTTTGTTAATTCATAACCCGATCCAACAAACTTTTACCCAAACCATTGGTTTTTGTTGGGATTTGGTTTTTCCAGTTCAATAAGGTCGGTTATTCAGGTTACGATTTGGTTATTTTGATTTTATGCACCCCGTATTAGAAACATTAGTTTATGGTATTTAAAACTTTTAACATTCCGATGTTATTTTTGACTTTATAAACTTTTATAATGTATATTTATTTTACTTGTTAAGTTAAACTATCTCTTTTTTTTTGCTTTTAGATATATAAAAAATAGAAAAATTATAGTGAGACTAATTCTTTAAATTTATAGTAAATAAATAGTATGACTTGGGTGACTTTAGATTCTTTGAAAGAGACCCGAGTTTGATCCTCATTAGGTGCATATCTTGGAATTGATGGCATTGAGCGTGAGCCTAGACCAATGTTTTAATCTTGGGTAAAAGATAGTCGTTTGAACCCCATCTCTTGACTTTGTGTGACCTGTTGAGCCACATCACCTCCGGTGAATTTATGGGGTGAGGGTGCTAGGCCTATTAACAAGTCCCATGATACTCATTTGAATTGTATGTGTGCGATCATTTGAATTGTATGTGTGCGATGCATATACGATAATTCATTGAACTCTAGAAGATTTTATGCACAATTGAAGCGCTCTTAGTGAATAAGCAAATCAAGTCGAGTCTACACATTGTCATGTTGAAGCTTGCTTTGATTGTAGTATTCGAACTATACTCGAGTGAAAGCGATCATTTATTTTCAAACGCAAACTTGATTTAGTCGATAATTTCAAGCCATTATATAGGCTTGATTAACATCATTAACATGTTAAGTGATAACTGATAGTATTAACATAACATTATTATGACTTAATACTTGCAAACTTAAATTCACTAACTTGATGCTTTCAAGCTCAGCTTGGATGTAATTGAACAAGCATTCTGGTGATTAGGTATATATACATATAAACAAACTTCTTTTGTTTTTAGGGTGCCCGTAAATGTCTTCACAAGAGGGGACGGATTTGACAACCATTCATAATAGGGGTCATCGCCATAATAAATGGCAATCTCTAAGTGCAGAGTGCACATAATGTTGCTCATTTTGTGTCGGCTTATTCATTACGAGGTAAAAGAAATCGTCAATGAAAACAACGATCTCTATCATTTTCCCTTGCTCATACTAAAAAAAAACTAATGTATGAAAAGTTTGAAACTTATGTTGATTTAACGTGTCACAATCAGATTCATTAAGTCATCGTCAATTGCATTGGCAATAGGTTTAACCCTTGACTATTGGCTTGCATTATTTCATGTGTTAGATCTAGCCCACGACTAATGTTGCGGTAGAGATCGCCATTTACAATGACGGTGACCTCCATTCTGGTTTTTAAAACCAACCCTGTTATGTAAATATTTTTATATGCATGCAATGAAAAAAAATTATAAAAACAAATACAAAAAACCTAATATAACAGGAGTTTTATAAAATTCATAAGTTTTACAAATAAAAGTATTAATACTGAGGTCGTGAGTTTGTTCAAGTGACTCAACCTCGACACAATTAATATAAAATTCGACCCCTTTATTTTTCCAAACGATCCTATAATCATCCCTAACTAGCATATGCATTTCCACGAAATTTAACATGAAAACGACTTGCTTTTAAAGTCTACTTGAGGACCCACCTAACTAATTTATAAACAAACAAGATAACAGCGATTATTCCTTGGGTGGTAGCTGGTAAGCATTGCCATTGATTCGACAAATATAATAAAATTATATATTTACATGAATGAATTATATTGGCAAAATTGTCTGAAATCCAGTTTACAAATTACAATAAGATGCAACTAACAGGCATCTTGACATTTTTTTATGTTATTTTTAAAATATATTTGAAATATTATAATGAATGTATTTTCATGTTGAGTAAAATTAAAGTGGAAAAAAATGAAAAACAATCAATAAAAGTACAAACAATAGAAAAGAGGAATTTACTACTTTGGAACCTTAAGGTGAGGGGTTTCTTCCAAGTTGTTTCTTGCTTACTTCCTTTAGTACACATTCTTTGTCCTTTAATATTAAATTATAATTATTATTGTTTTTTTTTATTTTTATTATTTATTTAAACAAAATATTGTTTGTCATTAAAATATTTAATAAAGTACATTACCGTTCATCTTATTGTTTGTGGTCTAGAGTTGTTAAATTGATCCGTACAAGGGGTGTTCGATGCGTTTAGATTCAAGGGTAATGGGATGTGGAATAGCATTATTAGGTCTTTTTCTTTGCTTACCGATTAAGGGATCACTTCTTTTTTATTGAGGAAACGGATGGAAGATGATGAAATTAATCCAGATATGTGGGTATAGCACTTGGTGAAGTAACTGGAATTTTCAGTAAAATCTATTCGGTTGAAGTGAATGTTAAAAAAGAGGACAAGATGGGGACAACGACTTTATCTTCCATCATGCAAGAAACATTTTTCATCAAACAACAAGTACATGATATAGGGTTGGGGTGAATTTTAAAACGCGTCTACTGTCGTGGGGATCGTCATAGTTATGTTGCATTTTGGAATATTGCATATTTGAGTTATTACGAGGGTATGAAGGATGTATGCGGTGTACTAGTGGGACAGGTCGATCGATGATTCGTGAACCGTTATAAGTTTTAAAAGCATTTTAATCTTAAATCCTAAATAGTACTTAATTTTTTGTGAAGTTAGTTGTTTATTTTTTCACGAACATATAGGAGGATGGGACGGAGATATTACAGTATCTATACAGTTTACTTCATATTGGCGTGATACATTGACGGATTCTACTCACTTGTTTTGACCAACTCTTAGTTAACGAATACATGCTAAACATTGTTCTAATTGTTGACAACACAATGAAACATTGCCGTGCTTTCTTGAACGTTAATATTATGCGTAAGGTCTTTTAACTTCATAGCTTATAATTACTTATTTCGATAAGTGTCTGTTAAACACGTTGGGTTGCTTATGTGCACATCCACTCTTTCAAACTTGTTTCGCTTCACAATAAGCGCGTTATTAAAAAGGGAGAAATAGGTAAGCTTTTAAAGTGTTGGTTAGCTTGTTCCGTAAATTTCTATACATGATATGCTACTCGGACACGTTAGAATACAGTACCAACCCTAAGTATTAAATTTACTAAACGTTTAGAAATTAAGAAATTGACAAAAACTACGTGTCTTCCATCGCTTATTATCCACACAACTTGCATGCTAAACCCAAAGTTATAGCTAGTTCACATATTGTCTCAATGAGACTATGATCTAGTTACACATGGAAATGTTTATTTCACTTTGTATGTTTTATAAATAAACAATCTCACATTAAATTAGTTAAACTTATAAATATCGACTACATAACCTTGATTACAATAATATAATGATAATAAAGATACATATTCATGTTATTCTTTTCGAGAGATATGTTAGTTTTTAGTAGTCAGTAACACCATGTTACTCAATATAAATATTTGAACCATAAACTTTCAAAAGAGATAAAGCCTCTCATCTCTTCCTTAAACCAACAGACTAAGATATCATTGAACTTTATATGATTAAGCAAGTTCAATGTGTGATTCACAAGTTTTGATATCCCACGAGTTCAATGTGTGATTCACAAGTTTTGATTTGAATTGATATATGATTAAGCGCTTAAAGATTCAATTATTGATATTTTTGAATCAGAAGTGATCAGAAAGTGTTTCTAATCAATTGATTTAAATCATGCGATTAATTATGATCAAGTTGAAATAGCTTCAAGTAGTTGAGATAGCTTCAAGTTTGAATGAGGATTTTAAGTTTTGAATTAGTGCCATGAAACAATGATAACAACTCAATAAACCAAAATTGAAAATGGTTATGGGGTTCGAATCACTATTGCAAAGGTTTGGGGAGGTTCGTTTGGGTTGATTGATCGAAGTTGGGGATTTTGGTGCTTGCTTGATTTTCGTAGGAGGGTGGCCGGACATAGGGAGGTTGACGGGAGGGTGGTTCGGGTTTTAAAACATATTTACACTTTAGTCCCTGTAGCTTTATTAGTTTATCAATTCATGTGAAAAGTTTTGTAAATCAAGTTTTAACATTTACATTTTAACCCTTAACTTTTAAAACTCTATTTTGAATAAATTAAACACATTATTAATTTGTAAAACTTTATAAATTCTAAATTTTTAAGAATAATTCAATTTATTAATTTATAATAACTTTATAAAGTTTATCAGTTTTGTAAAACTTTGTAATTAATTATTTATTTAAAATCTCATAATAAATAATTTAATTCCATAAATTTATAAAATTAATTTATAATTTATAAAATCATCATAAATTGAATGGATATTATAATTATTGCATTTGAACAACAAAATAAATAAAATGTTTGAATAACGAAAGTTTCACTTGTATAATTTACATAATTGACCTAAATGGATTCGGTTTACAATTTAAAATTGGTCAAATGTTACTATACGTGTCACTCTCTGATGCATACTTACATCCCCCGTGGCAATTTTCTTCTATTAAATGATAATGTTAATAGTAGTTTTGTTATTAAACTAATTACATATTTAGGATACTTTTATAAATTTTATTTAACTCATAGCACATGAGTTTCAACTTACTAACCATATATACAAACTTTGAAAGTTGGTTTATATATGTTACTTAAACTTTAAGATGGTAAATGTGAGTTGTGAAGTGAAACATGTAACGGCAGGAACATGATAATGACATGGGTTGAGTTAAACATTATAAAGCGCATCTCCTCACGTCTACACCATCTTTTGAATTTGTTTCACTTTTTCAACTTTTTTTATTATTATTTACGTTTTCAAATAATTAGAAACACTCATATATTACATCTTAGAGTGTTCAACATAAGAGCAATTAGCAATTAGTTTTTATCAACAACCATGTAATGTAATAATAAAAATGTGATTTGATTATTTGTACATTTAATACTATTTTCACCAAACCTCTTTTACGCATTCAACATAAGATTATATATATACGTACATATTTCATTGAAAATCATGTAACATTATAACGTAATAAAAATACATGTTTGGTGATTTAAATATGTTCGTGGGTCATAAAATTAATTAATTGATTTATAGTAAAATCAAATAATAACATTTATTTATCTTGATGGTTACTAAAATTTTAACATTTTATTCTGTATTTATAAATTTATTGCATTGTATATTTACATCTATATTATTTCATAAAACATTTTAGGATGACACAATTGTAATTAACCTAAAAGTTTACGCATAAGACAAAGTTTGTTGTAGGATATACGTTCACGCAATAATTTCTAAATTCCCATATTTAATAAACTTCTCATACTATTACCTTATTTATAATACTTTAAATTATTATTAAAATATCAAACTATTTAAATACATAAGTACATAATTACTAAATATTTATATATTTATAGTAGTAGTAATAATAACAATAGTAATAATAATATAATCAATATTAAATTATGTCAAGTTAGATTACCCTTTAAAAAACTCGGTAACAATCACCGCATCCCACGAACCCTATAAATTGAGAGGTTGAAAAGTACCAATATGTTGTTGGTCAAAATCAAATAAGAACATCAGTTATTTCACATCATTTCATAAAAAACCTAAATTATATCTTAAGAAATCTTAATGATATAATGGTAAATCAAGTGAAAGATCTGTAAATAAATTTGAATTAAACCTTCTTTGGATAAAAATGTTAACTTTTTTTTTTTTTCTAAATAGAAAATACACGACCCTGTTTTAAAAAATAAGTGTTACTTCAATCGGGGGGCTTATTGTTTTACAACAAAGTCCGCATCCCAACCACTCAAAAAAAATAATTCAGAACTGAAAAAATCCTCTAGCTCAACCACAAACATTTTTTCTCAACTTGAGAATCGAACCTAACCTTAGGTAACAATATTAAATCTATACTAATAAATTAAAATATTTAGAAGACACGTGTTATTTTTCTAAACTGTCCACATAGGTTCCACCTAGGATTTACACACGTGTCTTCAATACAATGAAAGTTACAAATCAGTATATAAATATAATTTTCATAATAAATTCCATTTACTATTATGTTAATCAAATTAACTTTTTTCTAAAAATAAATAAAATATTTCATTAAATATATTTTAATTGGAATTAATTTTATTAAAATTAAATTTAATTTCTAGTTAATCATTAATAAAATTAAAATACTTTAAACATCGTTTTTTTTAGCAAACATTTTTTAAATATCAAGATTCACGAAAATCAAATACAATTACAATTAGCGATTACTTATTATAAAAAAATCTCCATTTTAATGTATATCATAGTTATTAAATCCATGTATGTTTTACTACGCTACAATTTTATATTTAATATTTTAACATTTATAACACATAAGTATTTAACCAAACATTCTATTTGTGTTATGTTAAGCACAACTTTGAAAACAATTCAATCTAATACCTTCTCGTGCAAGATTTGACCCTTGTATATCTCTACTAAATCCACTTTCACCATTTTACCCTCGTCACCGTTGGTTACATTATATACCACGCGCAACAACTTCCCCACTCACTCTCTTCACGCCTCTCGAGATTCCTCCGTCAAACCTCTCTCTTCAACCGACGCCGGACCTACTTTTCCGATGTCCGCTAGACCCCGTGGACGCGGCGGCCCCGCCGCCGCCGGCCGAGGCCGAGGCCGAGGCCGCGGCCGCGGCGGAGCTCAACCGCCACCGCCGTATTCTCAACCGCCGTCCGGCGGAGGAAATGCCAGACCATCCGCTCCTCGTGATCCTGTTCCGACAACACAGGTCGAGAGGCTGTCGTTTGGCTCACCGTCGCCGTCGTCGTCGTCGTCGACGCCGGCAGACGCTAGGGTTACGCCGACAGGCTCCGCTTCGCCACAACCGGCAATGCACCAGCGGACTGTTGAAACTCCGGCGGCACCGGCGGTTGAATCACCGGCGGCACCGGCGGTTGAATCACCGGCGGCACCGGCGGTTGAATCACCGGCGGCACCGGCGGTTGAATCACCGGCGGTGCCGGCGTCGTCGAAGAAAGTCAGTGTTCCGTTGAGGAACGGTTTTGGTACGATCGGACGACCGTGTCGGATTAGGGCGAATCATTTCCTTGTGGATCTCGGTCAGAAGGATCCGCATCAGTATGATGTAAGGTTTCTCGTTTCAGGCTGCTTTATTTGATTTATTCATTGATTTTGTTAATATATTTATTAGTGGAATGCTTTAAAATCATATTTAAAGAGCATCATCGGACTCTAGTCTCTAATTTGTTAATCGAGATTTGATTTGTTTATATTTATGTGTTGATTCGATTGAAGTGCATTTATGTGTAATCGGTTCAGCATTTAAGCATTTATGATGTTCGGTTGTTTCCAAGCTTTGATATTCTGACTGGTTCAGACTTTCAGTAGTTAATTACATATATGAATTTATTTGTTATTTTGCTGTGTTGTTATTATAATGCTTGTAAGGTAATAATGTATGGATTATAGTAGTCTTTGTCATTTGAATTTTGGTTTTAGGTGACTATTGTTCCTGAGGTTACATCAAAGACTAAATGCAGAGAAATCATGAAATTTCTTAGCGATTTGTACCGTGCTTCACATCTGAATAATTTGTGGCTAGCTTATGATGGAAAGAAAAGCGCGTTTGCAGCCGGTCGATTGCCCTTTGAGTCGAAGGAATTTGTTGTTAAAACCACTGAGCATGATGGGTATAATGCATTTTCAATTAATTGGTGCTTGAGTGTCGTTTTTATCAAAAACCTGGCTCATGTAGTTGTTGGTATGTATTGATTTGAAGGCGTGAACGTGAATTCAAGGTTACAATTAAATTTGCTGTCAAAAAAGATCTTCACTATCTGAAGCAGTTTTTGAGTGGCAGACATCATGACAGCCCACAAGAAACAATTCAAGCTCTTGATGTAGTTCTAAGGCAATCAGCTTCAATGGGGTAACACATCTTTTTTTTTGGGTTTCATTTCAGTGCCTTTTCGTGTTTAACTTGCTTTATTTCATTTTATGGGTATTTATACCTTTTTAACATGAGTCTAACCATATTGTATGAGATGCAGTTAGAAATTGTTGGGGCGATTGTTGTTTAATGTGCCTCTGCTTCATTTTATAGTTAACTATATCACTCTAATATGATTCTAACCATATCATTTAAAATGCAGTCGTGAAGTAGTTGGGAGATCATTGTTTAGCCCTGAATTTGGCAAAGGTGTACTCGGTGATGGCATTGAGTTTTGGAAAGGGTTTTATCAAAGTCTCAGGCCAACACAAATGGGTTTATCCCTCAACATTGGTATATATTTCTGAACTGTTGTGCTAACTTTTTGTGTTAATTTGACTAAATTTGCTCATGACCTAAAATTGTTGGGATTATGTTAGAAGTTTTACAAGATTGAAAAGAATGCTTTGCGTGGAAAAGCTCAAAATAATTGAACTTGATGTTTTAATTTTGATTCTAAGGAAATAATGTGTGGAGTTGAAATGACTCACTTAGAACATTTATGCTTTGATCGAATAAGACCTTTTGGATTGATTCTGCAATTTCCCTTTTTGCAGATATGTCGGCTAGGGCTTTTTATGAACCACGGCTGGTTTCTGATTTTATTGGAGAGTTTCTTAACAAAGATTTAACCAGACCACTTACAGACCAGGAACGCATTAAGGTATTCACTTCCATGGAGTTTTTTTTATTATCCTTGTGCAAATTGGTTATTCCATTTTATGTTTTGTTATCTTGTTTCATTTTAAATTTTAAGAAGTTTGAAAAAGTTCATAGTTATTTGTTTGGAAATTGTAAATTCCAGGTGAAAAGAGCTCTTAGATTGGTTAGGGTGGAAGTCCACCGTGAGAATTACATGAGACGATACAAGGTTCAAGGACTAACAGTTCAACCGATTAGCCAGCTAACGTGAGTAGGAATAATAATTTGTATACCTTTCGGTTCTCTTACTATTTGATATTCCTTTGTCTAAGTAAGTCATGAACATATTCAGATTGTTTATGATTGAAAAGTCACTTATGAGATCGCTTATCAACAGACGAAGTGTAACGAGTAAAAATAATATTGCAAATGTGGCAATTTATGTAAATCTGCTTTGTGATAATATATGTTCTAATATTTTACTAATGTTTTTATTTTGTCTTATTTACTTTGTTAGTTTTTCTGATGAAACTGGAGCTGTTATTCCTGTTGTTCAGTACTTCCGAGATAGATACAATGTTCATCTGCGTTTTCCATTGCTTCCTGCAATTCAAGCAGGCACAGAAGCAAAACCGAGATATTTGCCAACAGAGGTTTGCTGCTATTGAATGGAAACTATTGCAGTTTATGGTGTTTTTTGTTTAGCTTTTTAAAATCATTTTTGTTGTCCAAATCTTTGTAAAACATAATGTGCAAAACGGAACATTTGTAATCATTGCAGCGGTAACAGATTTTCAGTTTAAATTATTTTCTATTTTTAACTAGCATATTGTAACTAAATGTCTCTAGTTATCACTGACTGTAATTTGTAAACTTTTAGATTTGTTGGCTTGCTAGTGGCCAAAGGTTTCCCTTGAAACTCAATGAAAAGCAAGTTACTAACTTGTTAAGAGCCACGTGTCAACGCCCAAAGGAGAGGGAGGATAGTATATTGAATGTATGTATTTTCAAAAATACATTTTTATAGATATGTCATTCCAATATTATTTACTTTTCTTTTGTTGGGGATGTGTAGACTATGCGGAGTAACAAATACAATGCGGATAACCTGGTCAACAAAGATTTTGGCATGGGAGTGAGAGAACAGCTCACCACTATTGATGCACGAATTCTGCCACCACCACCGGTAAATTCACACTTTTAACTCTATTTGTTGTTTCTCATTGTATATGCATTAGTTTTGATCTGTATTGTTTTCCAGATCAAGTATCATGGTTCTTCAGAAGTTAATCCACATGTTGGTCAATGGAATATGATTAACCTGGTAAGTGCTTGTCATTTTCTTTATCTAGTTATAATATAAATATGGTGATAATATGTATCTCTTGTTTTGTAGAAAATGATCAACGGAGGGACGGTAAATTATTGGGCGGTTGCGAACTTTTCAAGGCAAAGAGAAGATCCAGTGATGTTTTTTTGTGGTGAACTTATCAAAATGTGTCAGAACAAAGGAATCGTATGTATCTGTATACATCTTTATGTTATCTTTATTTTCTGGCGGTGAACTTGTTAAAATGTCAACATGCCAATTCAAAAAATATAATTTAAAGTTTTTTCTAATACGTTTTGTAGGTTTTTAATCCCCAACCTTTGATTAGGCCGATATCTGCACCTCCACACAACATTGAAAAAGTTCTGGTAGATATTCAATCTCGATGCAGGTCACAACTATCAAGAATTGCACCTGACAGCCAACTGCAATTGTTGTTTGTGATTCTTCCGGAAACTAAAGGAACTTATGGTAGTTCAATTTCATTAGGGTTTTCTATTGTGTAGTTCACATTCACATTTACTATTTAGCGTATGTTGATACATCTTTTGCACATACTTTTTGTTTTTCAGGAAGAATCAAACGAGTTTGTGAAACAGAGCTGGGAATTGTTTCTCAGTGTTGCAGGCCCCAACACGTGATGAAACTGAGCAAGCAGTACTTTGAAAATGTGGCTATGAAGATAAACGTGAAGGTATTCAATTTGCTTATTATATCATTCTTTTTCTGTTTGTCCATAATTTGTTTAACAACGTTAGGTAGGGGGGAGGAATAGTGTCTTGGCTGCTTCTCTCAATGGTAGGCTACCTTATGTTACTGATCGTCCAACCATAATCTTTGGAGCTGATGTCACCCATCCTTCACCGGGGGAGGATTCAAGCCCTTCTATTGCTGCTGTACGTTGCCATGTCTTTGCTTTTTGAAGTTATTTTCAGTTGTGCCAAATTTGGCCCATTTGGTTTAAAATAGTTTGATTTGGGCTGTATGGTTTCTTTAACTGGTCAAACGGGTAACGGGTTTAAAATATGTGACCTGTTTATCCAAACCAGCGTGGCTTAAATAGTCTATATTAAATTACTTATATAAAATTCAAAATAATGTAAGAAAACTGAAACGGATTGGCTTTTACCAACACTTCATATCTAGACATGTATTAAAGTTGACATGGTTTGGCCCATGACACTCTGGTCGTACCATTTTAGTTATCAAATTTTCATTCAAGTTTGATGAATGTTTGTAGATGCTAGCTTTTTTGGAATTTTCTTACTTGTAGGTGGTTGCTTCAATGGATTGGCCCCAAGTCACAAAGTACAAGGCTTTGGTATCTGCACAACCACATAGGCAGGAGATTATTCAAGATCTCTACACCAAAAAGGGTGCAGATCATGGAGGCTTGATCAGGTAAGGTTTAACAACATTCATAAAGAGTATTGGTTCGGACAACAGGTTGATGGTTTTTTCTTTTAGGTTATTATCTTTTTTTTAACATCTAGCTTGCTTTTTCAGGGAGCTATTGATATCCTTCAGGAGGTCAACTGGACATAAACCTCACCGTATTATATTTTACAGGTTGGACAACTGATTTTTTTTTTTAAATTTTCCCTATAGTTTTCGCTTTAATTGTTGATATTTCCAATTGTTTTATGCTGTTAATTTATAGAGACGGAGTAAGTGAGGGACAGTTCAATGAGGTTTTGCTAAGTGAAATGGATAATATTCGTAAGGTAGGTGTTTTGCTTCTTAAAATATATAGAGTTCATGGTCTTAAAAATGTCGTCGTGGCTTCTTTAGGCATGTGTTTCATTGGAGGAAAACTATATGCCACCGGTTACGTTTATTGTGGTGCAAAAGAGGCATCATACACGCTTCTTCCCAGAGAGGCATGGTGATAAGAATACCACTGATAAGAGTGGCAATATTCTTCCTGGTTAGTATTTTTATTGTTTTTCTTTCTTTTCACTTAATACTTTCTGGTTTGTATTTTTTAAAAAACTTTTTATTGTATTAAATGTCAGGAACTGTTGTTGATACAAAGATCTGTCACCCAACCGAATTTGACTTCTTTTTGTGTAGCCATGCTGGCATTCAGGTGAACCACTCTTTATATTCTTTTATACACATTCAATTCATTAGTTTTCAAGTTAAAGTGGTATTTACGCTCCTAAGTTGATTTGGTTCACTTTGCAGGGGACTAGTCGCCCAACACATTATCATGTGCTGTATGATGAAAACAAGTTCACTGCAGATGGCTTGCAGATGCTAACCAACTCTCTATGCTACACGTATTTCATCCAACCCTTAAGTATACTTTACAAATTTTCTTTATGAAAATCTAACCCAAATTCATCTTTTCTACTTCAGGTATGCGAGGTGTACACGTTCAGTCTCCATAGGTATGCTCTCTGTTTTTAACTATCATTATTCAAGTTATAAAAGATATGAACTATAATATAATCCTGGTGTTTTGTAGTTCCTGCTGCGTACTATGCACACCTGGCTGCCTTCCGAGCCCGCTCCTACATGGAAGGTGCAGATCTATCTGATAGTGATTCACGAGGGGGACGCGCTACAAGAGACAGGGTTGCTGAAGTGAGGCCGCTTCCAGTCATTCATGAGAGTGTCAAGAGTGTGATGTTTTATTGCTGAGGTGGGTTAGTTTTTTGAGTTATAAACTTATTGGGTATGATATGATGGTTGGCTTTTGGTTTTTGCTGTTTTGGAGGGCGTGGCGGGGTTGTATCTTGCATGAGATGATGTAAATAACAAAAGCATATCATAGTGCTTTTCTTGCTTTTGCTAACGATGTGGGATTCAACTTTCGTGACCGGCTTTTGAGCTTGGGTCGTTTTAAACTTGAAAGAAAAGATTTGACTTTTGGTAGCAATGCTATTACCCGTTATTCTTCAGCCGCTTGGTTCCAAGTCTTCATCTTCTTTATACTGGTTTCTGGTCTGGTCCAGATCCGATTTATTTGCAAATCAACCATTAGATGAGACTCTTAAATTCCTTTAGATGCCTTGTTAGAAAAACCAAACTGAACCGTCAAAAGTGGAACTGTTTTAGAACTAAACCGGCTTGGAAGCAGAAAATGGAGGAAAACCGTGCTCATCTTCTGTTGATCAAAACGGAACCAGTTTGGATTTAAAACTGGTTTGGGCTTAAAAACCAGTTTGTGCATCTTTAGCTATATGAATTGATCAACGTGTGATGAGGCCATCTTCAATATAAACATGAACATTTAACAGAAATAGTTTAAGAAATCTTACAGAATATGTAAAACCCTACATAATTTTAGACCAATAAACATCAATTATTTAACTTAGTATAGTTATTTATGTCCAGTAAATTAATGGCCTCTTCATAAGACAATGGCTCACACATGTTATCTTGTTTAGCACAAAATACAAATGCTAAAATATCCTGAGAAGATCTGTATAGTAGGTATCACTTCCCTCCTTGGTCTGTCTTTGGCTATACTATACCCATCACTAGCCCTGCTTGGTACACTCTGGGTGCTGCATTCACCTTGTTCACTTTCACCTCGACCACCCGATGTCTCCACCTCAATTTGAACATCTCCTCCACCTTGAGCATAATCTTCATTCAAACATACTGGACCTTCTTTTATATCCTTGTATAGAATCTTTTCTCTAAAGGTTGCATCCCTATTAACTATGAACTTTGGGCTCACCTCAGCCAATCTCCAAAGTCTATAACCTTTAACTCCTAGATATTCTAAGAAAATACATTTTTGAGCTTTAGGATCCAGCTTACCTTGGCTTATGTGTGCATAAGCAAGTGACCCAAACACCCTGAGATGGTCATACCTTGCCTTCTCACCGGACCACATTTCCATAGGTGACTTCATATTGATGGCTTTAGATTGAGACCTATTAATCAAATAGACTGCAGTACACAATGCCTCAACCTAAAATTGCTTTGACAACCCAGAGTCTATCAACATACACCTCGCTCTTTCAAGCAGGGTTCGATTCATTCTCTCCACCAGCCCATTTTGCTGTGGTGTACTCACCACAGTCAAATGTCTAGCTATCCCGTTAGTCTTGCAAAACTGCTCAAACCTCTGATTGCAAACTCTAGACCATTATCGGTCCTCAGTTTTCTTACTACTCTACCAGTTTGAATTTCAACCAAACTTTTCCACTCTTTGAACTTCCCAAATGTCTCATCTTTACTCCTCATGACATAAACCCACACTCTACGTGAATAGTCATCAATTAGAGACAAGAAGTACCTTGCACCACCCAGTGACTCAGTTCTAGTTGGCCCCCATAGATCAACATGCACATAATCCAACAACCCTCTAGACTTATGCACACTCCTACTAAACTTAACCTTATGAGACTTACCTAGAACACATTGTTCACAAAATCCTACGTCATATTCACTCATGTCCCCTAACACCTCCTGCTGACTCAGCTCTTTTAAAGCTTGAGTACTAATGTGACCAAGTCTTCTATGCCACATCATAGCTAAGATGTGGTTCTTTCCTTCTGCAACTGACATAACGTCGGAGATCACTTTACCTTCTAATAGGTAGAGGTTGTTTCCTCTCCTTGACCCACTCAGCAACACCATGGATCTCTTTACTACTTTGGCCTTTCTGTTCTTTAGACTTACATGACCCCCACTACTTTCAAACATACCAAGAGAAACAAGGTTTCTCTTTAAGTCTGGTATATATCTTACATGAGTTAGATCAATCAAAGACCCATTATCCAATTTAATTGAGACTGTACCGATACCTTATATTGCTTTTGCTCAATCTAGTGAGCGTTCGACTACAGAGATGGTGTCATCATCTTCTTATGTTAAGTTTAAGGGGGGAAAAGGCCAATTCGTCCTGATTCCCCGTTGTTACCGCCTGTTCCTTAGCGAGGGTGACTCCGAGTTGCTGTGAGTCACAAGAAGGTTAATTACGATTAATGATTTACCGTACCTTTTACATCATACCTTTCAGAATTGGATACAATACCATTGGTACCTGACTTGGATGGTTCATCGGGAGCATGTTCTGCCTCCTGTTGAATACTTTCTCAAACGAGAACTAGTTCTGTCATACTTTCTTTACCTACCTTGCCACTTCTCTTCCCTGCCCTGTGGAGCAGGAAATAGCTGCACTTGCGGTTATCATAGACATTGGGAGACAACCTATCAGGGTTTTCTTACGATAATACTATTTTACGCATCTAATCTGAGTACATCGACGGTTTCTTGCCCAAGTGAATGTTTTCCTTACTGATTCCTTCGTACAACCTTGGTTAATTGACCTTGGTTTAATGACAATATCTTTGATACTTCTATCGTTGATAACACTCTGTACTTGACAAGGTATGTTAGCTCGGATAGGAGGAACCAGGGGTGGCCATGTAAAGCAAATTACCATTACGGGTGCACACGTAATTGTAATTTGTCGTGCATGAGAAGTCTAGCGAACTCTGTCGGGTGATAACGATCATAGTCAGTACAAATTTTCATTTCTATACATAGGGCATGAGAGTCTTGATTTTCATAAAACTTCACTATTGATATGGAAACAATCCTTCATCTTTACTCGTATGAAAGTTCTCATCTACTTCGAGCCTTAATGAGATTCATATTATGGAATTAGTCTTAGTCCCTATGAGACGTTGCTCTTTCTAGCATTTCAGTGATCGTGCAATACTATCTATCTACAACGTGCGAGGTCCTCGAAAAGTAGTAACGAAGTGATGATACTCTCTGCACATGTATTTTCTAATCATTGGATTGACCTTAAGACTTAGAGTCTTGGCAGATTGAACCTTCTAGCATTCCTTTCATTTGGTATTTATCATGTTTCAGCATATGTTACGTTTCCCACTGGTGGGATTCAAATTGGATTTTCCTGGTTGATTACATTTGGCGTATGATCGATTAGCAAAGTGTTGTGACGACCCCATCCGCTACCTTTCTGTGTTTCCACTTGCAACAAGCGCATCTAGCGTCGCGATGGGCCATGCAATAAGAACATCTGTGAGCGCTGTAGGAAATTCGATCATGCCGTTAAGAACCGTCGTGTGAACGTCTCTGCCAAGTCACCTCAGTCACAAGAAGCACAAAGAGATGTTATGAGAGTGGACAATCTATGTATTTCAATAGAAACTATCCAAGGCTTAAGAAGAAGGAAAACCAACAGAAATGGTTGTTATGCCTCTGTTTTATTTGACTCTGGTGCTGATAAGAGCTATGTGTCCAACAAGTTTAGTAAAGTACTAGGGGTAGTACCTACTGACTTGAACTTTGAGTATGCCATAGAAATAACGGATGGTAGGACGATACTAACTACCCAAGTATTCAACAAATTGCTTATCCGAGCACACCTTCGATATAGACCTTATTCCCGTCACACTTGGTAGTTTTGACGTAGTAGTTGGGATGGATTGGCTGTCCAAGAACAATGCGGAGATCATCTGCAAGGAGAAACTGATCAAGTTACCCATCTCGAGTGATGAGATCCTTACAGTTAAAGGCGACAAGATTGGTGCTGTGGTCGGCATCATTTCGTATCTGAAGGCCCAGAAATGTCTTCAGAAAGGTCATTTTGCTTTACTGGCACTAGTTACGGAAAAGAAGGCGGATGAAAAACATATCGAAGATATTCAAGTTGTCAGATAATTTCCAGAAGTATTTCCAGAAGACTTGCCTGGCCTTCCTCCACACAGGCAAGTAGAATTTCAGATTGAGCTGACTCCAGGAGCTGCTCCGATCGCTCGGGCGCCGTACCGTTTGGCACCGAACGAATCGCAAGAGTTGTCTAAGCAATTGAAAGAATTGCTAGACAAGGGATTCATACGTCACAGCTCTTCACCTTGGGGAGCTCCAGTACTTTTTGTGAAGAAGAAGAATGGAACTTTTAGAATGTGTATTGATTACCGGGAGCTGAATAAGATGACGATCAAGAACAGATATCCACTTCCACGCCTTGACGACCTGTTTGATCAATTGCAAGGATCAAGCTACTATTCCAAGATCGATCTGCGATCGGGTTATCATCAATTACGGTTTTGGGAGGAAGACATCCCGAAAATGGCATTCCGGACTCGCTATGGACACTTTGAGTTCGTAGTTATGCCTTTCAGATTGACTAATGCCTAGCGGTTTTCATGGACCTCATGAACCGTGTTTGCAAGCCTTATTTGGATAAGTTTGTCATTGTCTTCATTGATGACATACTGATCTATTCTCAGAATAAGGCAAATCACGAGGAACACTTGAGAACCATTTTGGATCTGTTGAGATATGAACAACTCTATGCAAAGTTCTCAAAATGCGACTTCTGGATGCGGGAAGTGCAATTTATTGGCCATGTAGAAAACGAAAAAGGTATACATGTGGATCCTTCAAAGATTGAGGCAATCAAGGAATGACCGACGCCAAAAACACCTACTGAAGTGCGGCAATTCCTTGGTTTGGCGGGCTACTACAGACGATTTATTAAAGGATTCTCTAAGTTAGCACAACCTTTGACTGCCCTGACTCATAAAGGAACCATCTACAAATGGGGCAGCAAAAAGGAATCAGCATTTCAGGCGCTTAAGGACAAACTCTGCAGTGCGCCGATCCTAGCGTTGCCAGAAGGGACTGATGATTTCGTGGTTTACTGTGATGCATCCATCCAAGGTTTGGGATGTGTGCTGATGCAACACAACAATGTCATTGCTTATGCATCTAGACAGCTCAAGATGCATGAGAAGAATTACACAACGCACGATCTGGAACTGGGAGCTGTAGTGTTTGCCTTGAAGATCTGGAGTCACTACTTATATGGAACCAAGTGCACGATCTATATAGATCACAAGAGCCTCCAGCATATATATGATCAGAAAGAGCTGAATATGCGGCAACGATGGTGGTTAGAATTGCTCAATGATTACGATTGCGCAATCAAGTAACATTCGGGTAAGGCTAATGTGGTAGCCGACGCCCTCAGTCGAAAGGAAACACCGAAACCCCGTCGGGTGCGCGCATTGCAAATGACCATCCATTCCAATCTGCTAGTGCAACTCAAGGCTGATCAATCTGAGGCCTTGAAAGGTGAAAATCTAAAGGCAGAATCCATGCGGGGCATGGAGAAACAATTAGACATAAAGACCGATGGAATCCGTTATTTCATGGAACGGATCTGGTACCAAGATATGGGGACTTACGAGAGCTGGTAATGGATGAAGCTCATAAGTCACGTTACTCAATTCATCCGGGTTCAGACAAGATGTACCAAGATCTGAAGGAATTCTACTGGTGGCCAAACATGAAAGCTGAAATTGCCACCTACGTAAGCAGATGCCTAACTTGTTCTAAAGTTAAGGTGGAATACCAGAGACCGTCCGGTTTACTTCAGCAATCGGAGATTCCAGTGTGGAAATGGGAGCAGATCTCAATGGACTTTATCACAAAGTTACCTAGGACTCCCAGCAGACGCGATACCATTTGGGTTATAGTAGATCGCTTAACGAAATCCGCACATTTCCTGGCAATCCGAGAGATGAATCGAATGGACAAGTTGACACTAATTTATTTAAGGGAAATAGTCTCCCGACATGGTGTGCCAGACTCTATTATATCTAATCGTGATGCCCGATTCACTTCTCATTTTTGGCAGTCTTTACAACGATCATTGGGAACGCGGCTGGATATGAGCACTATGTATCATTCGCAAATCGATGGGCAGAGTGAGCGTACGATACAGACACTGGAAGACATGTTGCGTGCTTGTGTGTTCGATTTTGGTAGTAGTTGGGAAACTCATTTACCATTGGTTGAGTTCTCCTACAATAAATGTTATCACACTTCAATCAAAGCTGCATCATTTGAGGCACTATATGGACGTAAGTGCCGATCGCCTGTCTGTTGGGCAGAAGTTGGAGAAAGCCAACTTACGTGTCCTGAGCTCGTGCACGAGACGACTGAGAAAATCGTGCAAATTCTTAGCCGTATGGCAGCGGCACGTGATCGACAGATGAGCTACGCAGATAAACGTCGTAAACCATTGGAATTTCAGATTGGTGACAAGGTACTTCTGAAAGTCTTACCTTGGAAAGGTGTAATCCGGTTTGGAGCGAGGAAAGTTAAATCCGCGCTACGTAGGACCATTTGAGATTATCAAAATGATTGGTCTAGTAGCCTATCAGCTGAAATTACCGGAAGAGCTTAGTGGAATGCACAATGTGTTTCACGTATCCAATCTGAGAAAATGCTTAACTGATGGATCACTAGTCGTACCCTTGGAGGAACTGGAGATTGATGATCAGTTATGTTTCATTGAAGAACCAGTTGAGATTATGGATCGAGAAGTCAAAACCCTAAAACGTAGCAAGATTCCTATTGTGCGCGTTAGGTGGAATTCAAAGCGTGGACCAGAGTTTACCTGGGAACGTGAAGACCAGATGAAAAATAAGTACCCGCAACTGTTCAAAGATCAGGCATCCACTTCTTAAGGTATCATTCTTAAGATATCTTTTCTTTTAAATTTTCTTAAGGCATTCACTAACTAGGGATGATGTCACAAACTTGAATTTCCAATTTCCTTCCTTCGAATCGTTCCTAAGTCCTCAAAAAAAAAAAAAAACCCTATGCTTGCAGATCATTGAATCCGGTGTTCTTCTCAACTTAATGTCCTAATTTTCGGGACGAAAATTCCTTCAACAAGGGGATGGTGTGACAACCCGAGTTTTTCAGGCTAACCTCGTTTTCTTAACCTAACCTCTATCCGTTATATTATGATTAATGAAATTACCACTATTAAATAATAATGATTATTATTGTAATTACTAACTAAACATAATTAACTTGTAATTACTAACTAAACTCAATTTACTTAAAATGCAATTTTGTGTAATTAAAGGGATTTGTTGTGACAAGATGCAAAGTATGACTCCACTTAATAACCAACCCCCTCCTCATCGGTTCTCCTTATTCTCAAAACCCTACTCACCCGAAAACTCACACCTGCCGTCGACTCCTCTTCTCCCTGCGCGTGTTTCCTTCGGCAATCGCAAGTCTCCGGAAACCGCAAGCTTTGATCGTTGCGGCCCGGTACGGTAAGTACTCCTCTCCTTGTGTTTTCATGATACATGTCTGTACGGTTCTTGTTCGCGGTTATGGGTTTCGGTTGGGGTAGGATGTGCTTTGATGTGGACCGGTGGTGAATGTCTTGTGGTTCCCTCGATTGGGTGGACGATTGGTTCTGCGTATTCTCGTGCGTGTGCTTCGGTTGTAAATACGTATGTGCTTGTATATGTTCCTGTTGTGTGTGTGTGTTCAACCTGTTGGGTATGAATGTATGTGTTGATGAATGTTTCTGCCATTTGTGCTTCAATGGGTTTATTGTTCTTGTGTTCAACATGCGTCTTGCGGGGGTTAATTCAGGTTGGTTCATTATGTTCGGTTTGGTGTTCGTGAGCATGTATGCATGATAGGTTGCGGTTCCTGCGTGAACGCTTCGAGTTGGGTCTCGAATGCTTCTGTTGGGTGTGTGTACGAGTATATATATGTATGGGTTCAACCGGGTGTGTGTGTGTTTTTACTTTGCATATGTGTGTGGTCGATCGGGTGTGTGGTTGTGTATATATAATCGTGCATGTATTTGTGTATTGTTGATTACTTTCATGGCATATTGTGCATTGTAGTTGGATGTTTGGGTGTGCCAAAATGAACGTATATTTATGTGTGCTTGTTCGCATGGTTGTGTTTATGCATACTATCATATGTGGGTGCTGTTAGGTTCATGAATTGGCTATGGCCATGACATGCATGTGGTTTGTGGTTGGTGTTTTGTGTTGTTAATGTGGTGTTATCATTGGGGGAGCTAATATATTTTTTTGCTAGAATTGTATGTGCAATCTTACGTATGTGTATGTGTGTTTCATTAATATATATATATATATATATATATATATATATATATATATATATATATATATATATATATATATATATATATATATATATATATATAGTGTGTGTGTGTGTGTGTGAAAGATTGTGTAATACATATATTGAAGGTGTGGGTGGTGTATCGCTAACATATTGGGTATAAATTAAAAGGGTCACATAACTAAAATATCATAGGAATACCTATATGTATGATCATGTACTCGCAAGGATAATTAGATTTTTTTTTGGTTTTACATGCATGAGTTTGTGTGTGATTGTGGTTACATGAGAATGGGATAATACTGACAACCTGCATCATAACCGAGCCGTGGAACGCGAAACCGTATAATTTTTTTTGCTTTGCTACTAATTAATTAATGTTAATTATATATTAACTGAAATTCAAGTTAGTCGGGAACCTAATTTCATGTTCTCTGCTTTACTTTGTTGCTGTGCTTTCAATTTGAGTTCTCAGTCCCGTTTTACTTGTTTTCATTGGGGGAAAGAAACATGTGTTCAAACGTATTTTCAATTTGATTCAGTATTACTGTTATGATCGCATGTTTACTAGTGTTGTACCAATTTAAGTCTTCACTTTTCGAATCGTTAATATATGTTCTTCAGCGGGGTAATTCTGAGTAGATCTACTGGGTTTGACAAACCCCACCCGGGCTAGTTGCGCTAGCACGACCGGTGGTCGAACGAGTGTTTAATTGACCTAATTTTCTGTTGCTGTGGTTTGGTAGCCACAGCCGAGGCACTATGTTCATTGTCAGTGTCGGTTGCGAACTTCATACACTATGTAACTTGTTAAGTAGGTTAGCTACCTACGGATATTACTTTGTTACTGTATCGGTTATTACTTGTTCTATTTATCAAAACCTGTGGACTCATCAACCTTGTGTTGACACTTTAACATGTTTCTTTCAGGTTCACCAGATGTGCACGCTTAGGAACATTTCATTCATGTATTCATCGTCACACGTGATTTATTTACAGCTTTTAAATAAATTTCATTTATTTGGTTTGCGCGTGTTGCGCCGTTTAAAGATTTAAGATTTATTTGTGCTTCCGCAATTACTATTATGTTTACGTTAATAACTCTGCTTTTGGGATATTTTAAACGTTAACAAATAACTATGTTTTATATTTAACGTGTCTTTTGGTGTAACTAGTAGCTGAGATCCTGGAAGTCACACGTCTAACGGTAATACCCCGTTTTTGGAATTTTTGGGTGTGACAGATTGGTAGTGCTTATGAGATGTCATGTGGTAAGAACACCCTGAATCCAAGATCCACTCCTGACCAGATTCATTGTTAGAGACTACCAGAACATCTGAGTTTTCATACCCATCTGCAGAACTT
This sequence comes from Flaveria sonorensis, assembly GCA_025506505.1. Taxonomy (NCBI): domain Eukaryota; kingdom Viridiplantae; phylum Streptophyta; class Magnoliopsida; order Asterales; family Asteraceae; genus Flaveria; species Flaveria sonorensis. The sequence goes on from CM046423.1 coordinate 4,804,675, forward strand.
TCTGGGAAAGAATTACCGTAAGCCTTTGTGTTGTCATACTCTTGCTTTCTTTTCTTCCATTCGGGACATTCTCTTTTCAAGTGCTTATCAGAATTGCATATGAAACACCTGAGTTTCCCCTTTGACTTAGATCTGCTCATGTTCTTATGTTTCATAACCCTTTTATCTGATCGACCCCTTACCACCAGGCCCTCCGATCCGTCTTCTTTATTTTCTGTTCTCTTCTGTAGTTCTTTTGAGTTCATCGCTGCCTGTACCTCTTCCATGGTTAAGGTGTCTCTCACGAACATGAGAGTGTCAACAAAATGCTCATAGGTGTGCAGAAGCTAAGATAAGAAGATTATGGCCTTGTCTTCATCATCAATCTCTACCTCAATATTTTCAAGACAATGATGAGTTTGTTGAATTCGTCTGTATGATCCTCCAATCACCTACCAGTCGCTAGTTGAAAGGTATACAATCGTTTCTTGAGGTAGAGTCTATTCGCCAAGGACTTTGTCATGTACAAGTACTCGAGTTTCGTCCACACGCTTGCTGCAGTGGTCTCTTTTGAAACTTCTCGTAGTACCCGATCTCCCAGACATAGGATGATCGCCGAATGAGCCTTTTCCATCAAATCTTTCTTTTCTTTGTCGGACATGGTTGCCGGCAGACCGATTTCCCCCTTTAACGCATCCACCAATCCTTGATGTACCAGTAACGCTCTCATCTTCAACCTCCAAAGGCTAATGTCGTTCTTGCCATCGAACTTCTCAAGATCGAATTTCTTGGTCGACACCATCTTCCCAATCTCCTACTGAACTCAGCAATTGATTTCTGAATCGATCGAGCTCACAAGGCTCTGATACCAATTGTTGATTAAACCAGAAATCAGAGAATAAAAATCAAAGAAGAACAACTACACTAGAATTGATTATGAAGAAAACCGATACAATGACTTCCTAATCTATATATACATTGAAGAAAATCTTCCGAAGCTATAGCCTCAACAAACTTAAAGTCAACTGAACATATTGACTTAAACCAATGATGTTAACTATTTCACCACACATACTTGCCATAAAAACAAGTGAAGGTATGTTTTATAAGATTCTTAATATGATGATATTATTTGTGCTTTATGATGATAACATTTTGATTGGGCATTACGGGAGTTTTTATTATTATTTTTTCTTGTGACGCAGGTTCGCATTGCTTGGACATAGTAAACTCGAGGGAGACGGACCCCGAATGTTTGGTTTAGCAGCGAAAAGATGAAGTGACGATTAATGATCAATGGTTTAGAGAATACTATCAAAACCTTCGTTTATGGAAGTGGTGATTAATGTCATAGTATTTGAGACATATATTATTGAAACAGTTATTAACTTTTATATGGTTTTGTTCCTTTTCAATAGATATCAACATTATATGATTTATATATATGCACGCGAGTGCGTGTGTACGTTTGTATGTGTTATATTAAGAAGTCATTTGGTTATGTTACTTGAAGTTTTGGTGGACTAATTATCGTTTCTGGGATTATTGATTATTAACAAAACAATTAATTATAACAAATTAATTTTCAAAATTAAAAATTTTATTCTATGTTTATAGAAACATAGTATTTTTTTTTGTTGAGTTAGATCGGTTTTAGCCGGTTTTCGCGGAAATACCTCAAATCGATTTCTTGATAGTTTTCGGGTTGTGATCCGGTTTGAAACACCATTTTTCTGAGATTAGGGTTGTTGAATTTTTTTGTTCAAATCAACTTTAAACAGCCTCTATGGTTTAAAAGACTATGTTAATTTGTGTGCTATGATTGCGTGTGTAGGTTTTAAGATTTGTTTGTAACGCTCAACATCATAGATTATCAACTTTTATGTGGTTTTATTGCCATTGTTTTTTATAGATATCCTCATAATATAATTTAACTTCGTAATTATGATTTTATTCTTTTATGGTTGAAAGGCTACATTTGATAGTTAGTGTGTTTGAGACAATGGTGATGGCTAACAACATGCATGCCTCATACCCTAGCTTTTACTATTCATTGATACTTGCAATGCATTTCCAATTTATATCTTTTTATTTTCTATAATAAAGTATTCAGTACTTTATAATTTATATACATTATATATATACAAATTACAGTAACATACAATAGTTAATGGCTAATGTACAAGTTTTAATGCATGTTCAATGATCGGTTTTTTATAGGCCAATTTAAATAGACGTCAGGAGTTTGAGACCAAAATAGACGTCTTTTTTTGGGTATTCTGATTTCTTTTTGTTTTTGGGTTATTTAAATCTATATAATATACTTTCATGTGTATTGTTTAGCAACTTAAAAAACATAGGAGAGGTGGTTTCATGTTGGGTTCATGCTCATTCTTTCGCTTTTTAATTATGAAGAAAACAAGAATAATTTAAACAAATTTTATTTTATTTTTAAAATAATGTTTTATATAGCATCTTGTTTATTAGTATTATTATTTTTAACGTAACATGATGTTTTCTAAACTCTAAATATACCGTTGTGATGCGCTTAGTTTTTATCCACGTTCTCAAGACGTTCTTCAATTGTACGAACACATGATATGCTTATTTGTGCATATGTTATAGCATTTTGTATATTTTGGTTGAATGCACAAACCCGTTAATGTTAGTTAACATATTACTACATTCGATTCCACTAAAAAAAATTATCTCGCCACGTTATATTTGTTGATAGGGTCATTTGTTTTCTTCTTTCTTCCTCCTTTTGCCGTTTATAAGATGCACGTCTCCTTCACTTAGCAATCCAGCATCGAACCTTAGTAACGCCCCTACCCCGGTTTTAATCTTTTTTTAATTTCTTTTTCATATTTATTCTTTCACATATTTTTTTTATTTTTCTTTTCGGTTATTGTTTTTTGGTAAATGTTTTTGACCTGTTTTTTTTATTTGTTTATGTAATTTTTCCCTAAATATTTTTAGGTTTCTTTATTTTTACATTATTTTAATTGTCTGACATTTTGTTTCAATATTAATAATATTTTTTTATTTTTACATTATAAAATTTAACACTTTTATTGTATCAGCATTCAAGAATATATAAGCACGGGATGTAATGCTAGTTATATTTATTCAACACCGTCTTTCTATATTCTTATCTCTTTCCTTTTTAGTCCAATAAAAATGTCAGAAAAGAGATAACCTAACTAATTGAAATACCAAAAAGTGAATAAATAATGAAATCATAATCGGAAAAAGAAACTAATTGAGAAGTAGTAATGCTTTTAATAACCAAATCATATTCGGAATAAGATACAATTTGAACCCAAACCTCTTATATATATATATGAACTAGCATTAGAACTAATGCTTTGCGATGAGTCGCAAATTGGTGAAGAAAACTAATAACATACGTACCTTAGTATACAAAAACGAAAACTAAACGTCATTGATAACATTTGAAACTTTATATAATAAACAAACACATCACAAACATGTGCGTTGCGGCAAGAATATTGATAATGAAGCCGTTACAAAATTCACGTCGTACATTGATAAATTTAAGCACGCCGCAAAGTAAAAAAAATGTTCACAAAAATAAGAATGTATAAATTCGGATTTTTATAAAGCAACATATCTTACAAGCCATAAAAAGATAACAAATTATGAAATAATAAAAGAATGTATTAGCTTTGATGGTCTATACATATATGTTTTTATGGACTTATATGTTATGACATACAATTTCTGTTTTAAATTAAATTTACTCTGAAATACAAGTAAAATTAAGTAAGTCGCGAAAGGGATAAAATAATAAATGAAACTTCTATTTGAAAAGGTCACAAAAGTTTGAAGATATTACAAAAATGCCATTATTATAATTTTATGTATGTTGTATTTTATGTTTTCAATTTGGTAATTGTATGTATATTAGTGTTAAAATCCACACGTTATGACTAGGCAGGGGCATAAAACCGTGTAAAAACAAACGTTAAAATGTTACCACAAACTCTTGTGTTGAAGATAAGAAAAACAAAACCTGGACTTCATTGATAATATTTAGAACATTATATATAAAAATCAAGCACAAACTCATATGTTATGGTAAGGCCGTTTATGGTATCTGAAACAATATATAAAAAAACCCGGTGGAATATAAACTCGGAATGTTGATAATATAGGTACATCGTAATTGGAGAAAAACAAACAGTTAAAATATTAACAATAATAAAATAAGCATGTATAAATTTGATTTTATATAAAAGTAATATTTAAAAAGTTGAACGAATACAAATATAAAAAAATATAAAACCTTGAATCAGCTTTGACGGCTTGTACTTTTGTGTGTCGATAACTTTTACATTATGACATACAATTTCGTTTTGAATGAAATTTCCACCGAAATATATAATAAGCATATCGTAACGATATATTCACAATTTCATAAAACATTAAATTTTAAATTTCCCAACAGGAAAATAATAATAAATAAAAAATGTGAGTGTGTGAAAACAAATAAATAAGTACACGGCATAACTATAGATATGCAAAGTAAATACACTTCAAATTCGTTAAGTTTTAACTTTTGAAAATTTAAGTAAACTAAAATATATGTGGTATCATGGTTGGGCTGATGTTGTGCCGTGTGGTCGGGTGGACGACCGCCTAGGGGCTATTTTCTTTTTGGCGTTTACATACTAGGCTGTCAAATAACATATCTAAAAATGATATAAATTCATTAACAATTATTTGCTCCAGAGGGACCCAATAATTTAATAACATTTAGAAAGTTAATAACATATTTTAAAGGGACTTTATTAACCGATTAAAATAAAATAAAATTTTATATTTTATTTAGGTTTGTACTCGGTGATTTTGACCCAGTCAACCATCAAAATCATCTTAACCAAGTGATTATTAAAGACTCACATTTACTTATCACACAGGACATCCGAAATCTACAGACCCCAATGTACAATGTAACATGTTTAACTAGTTTAATTAATAAGATGATAAGTATAATGAAACAACTTTTGAGGATTCAAGTCCAATGATTTATAACGTAGAAAAACACGTTGCATAAAATACAATTTGAACGAGAATACTATATTATTACACATTATTTTCCCGAATGAAGCATTACCAACAATTTTGTATTCTTATAAGGGTGTTGCTATACATACTTCTTTCATACTATTTTTATATGTTATATCCCTCCCCTCTAGTTCTCGGTAAATACGATTCAAGTCTTTTGCATCTTTTTGTCTTTTTGTTGTCTATTTTATTACGTATAAGAGTTGTTTTATATTTTTATTAGTCTGATAATTTAAATTTATTTAAATTTAAAAAATATTTTTTAATATATATTTTCTATTTTTCATAAATGAAAGCAGATCCTATTCTTTTTAAGGAAAAACTATAAAGCCCCCCAACAACAATTACTATAGATCTTATGAATACACTAAATTGATTATTATCAGTTTAATTATCACTAAAATATTATACGTATTATAAAATTAAAATAAAATAACAATAATATTAACTAGGAAAAATAAAATCAACTTATATAAAAAACTTACAGACTTTCTAAATGGTGGGGCTTTCTAAATTGATTTTTCAAAATTGTTTTTAGATTTTCAGAGAAAGAGTTTTTAAAAAAAATATTATTTTTTGAAAAAACATATTTTTATTTATTTATGAATTATTTTAATATTTTTTTTACAAATATAATATGTGAGTGACCTGATTAAGAGATTATATAACGAGTAGAAGGGAAGGTGAAAATATTTTCAATTTTTAAGAAGAGAATATGATAAGTTTTAAAATCATTATTTTAAAAGAGAGTATGACAAATAATAAGGATGAGATATAAATAATAAGCATGAGTGGGGATGTATTATGTATTTATGTAACTACTTAAAAAGTCCTAAAGTAACGGGGCCTTGATTCATAGTTTAATGGGCCTCACATAGGCCCAATTAAGGTTACAAAGGTAATGATGTCATTACAATTTACATAGAAAATTTGTGGTACTTTTTTAACAACTATTTAACTAATGTATCATTTTGGCACTATAAACTACTTCTAACCAATTTATTACATATAAATTTGAGCTACTACATCTATATGATGTTTAATATCGTTAATGATCTGATTAGAAACCACAAAGAACCTACAAACAAGTGCTTTGATTGGCAACACAATGGTGTTGGCATCTTTAGTTGCGTTTTCTAATGGATGAAAAAGAATGGGACCATATTGACCTCCATGAGAAAAACAAACCACGTGTTTTTAGGTGACGGTACCATCAAGGAAAGCGGGGACACGAAATTTGACGTAAACCCTGACACGAAAATATTTAGTATTAAGATGGGTTTAAACAGATTTGGGTTGTAAATGAATTGATCCAAGCAAACCATTTAATAAACAGGTTATATTTGGATGAGTTGTAAATAAACCCGCCAATATGTTTAAAACTAGAATTAAAAGTATATAGGATTTTTAAGTTTGATCCATTAACCCGTTTATAAACCACTTAATCCAATTACAACTTCGTTACAACCTATGACCTTCTTGATGCCCTGTTAACTTGTATTGACCTAATATGATCATGCCTAAGTTTCATGGTTGTAAGTCTCTCAAGATTAGAGTTGATGTGTTTTAACTCACTTAAATATTTGAGTTCATCAACTTCATCCCACCAATACCAAATTCACAGATTTAACTCAAAACCATTACTGTTTAGGGTTGTAATGATAGAATCAAACATTATACTCACTTTATAATACAAACGACAGCTACATTTTATCTTTTGAAAAGTCCCATTAGAAATCATTTTTATTTAATTTTTTTTATATATTGCCATAAACAAATTAATCAATACTGATTTGTTAAAAAAGTAATTAATTATGTAATCAAATAAAAAGTGTGCTTGTAATAATAAATATATAAATTGCATATACATATACAATTACTCATGAACAGGAAAAGCTAAAGTGGCATGTTCTTGAAGAAACTGAGACCACCACTCTTGTCTCAAACACAACCCACTACCAAATTAGTGTGCTTTTCAAGCTTCAACTATAGCCCACCAAAAAAATATTATGTATATATAAATAAAAACAAGAAATATTAATTTTGAAATTAAATTAATTATTATAATCACAATCTAGTAATAAAGTTATATAAATACTCTTTAAGTCATTTAATTTTAATTTCCTAGTATTTATAAAAGTCATTAGAATAATAGAATGGTTTTTATTGTTAGAAGTATGATCCTCTATATTAAAACTTATTAGTTATCTTATGATTTTATTGCCTTTATAATACTTCGTAACAAAATTTTAGCAACCTAAATTTACCATCCTCAATAACATAATGCAAATGATATCGTAATATTTAAAAGAGTACACACACAAGCATATATAGTTTTATATGGTGTTGAATATATATGTAAAAGATGGCAATAAAAAATATCAAAGATAATAAACTGTCCTCAATAATATATATATTCATAACTAAAGTCAAATTATTTGTACGAGTAGTCTCTAAAACTAAATATGATCTAGATCATTGCTTCAACAAACTAAGATTTCGATAATATTTTCTTAACCATCCACTGATGATCTTCACTTCATCGTTTCGCTGCTTAACCAACCACTCGGGATCCGTCTCCATCGAGTTTAATATGTCCAAGCAATGTGAACCTGCAGCGCGCCCCAAACAAAGATCAAATAATAAGAATCTTTCCAAAATGTTATAGCTTAAAGCACACGTTATCATCAAGTCATCATAAAAAGAATGTTACCGAAACATACCGTTTGTTGTTTTTACGGCAAGTATGTTGTGTGAAATATCTTCCAATACTCTGAAACGTGATAGAGAAGTTAACATCACAATGATATATACTCAAAGGCATGCATATTAGCCTTTTTGGGCATGCTAGGGTTTGTGACATTGTGGATGTATATACATTTACATATACATATACATGCATATGCATATACCTATACACATAATGTTAAAAAAAATAAAAAAAAGAAGTTAAATTTACATACCCTCCACTGCTATATGGATCTCTTAAACCATTTGAGAAGATGATGTTACTTCCAAATTTGCTAAGTATTAACCTTATGTCCTACAATATCATACACAAAAAGGACATGAAGTTATGTTGTATAAACCGATCAATACAATGTAATACACAAATCAAACATGAGGTTATGTTATTATAAAACGATACAAAAGCATATATATAATAGGATAAACGATTACCTGACCGCCATAATATGTTGTAGCCCAATGAGGCCGAGGCATAACACCAAATCTTTTGTAACACTCGTCCTCGTATCCCTTCAAATCATAAGGCGAGCTCGGGAACATGCTCACGTTACTAGTTATACCAATGGGAATCACCATCTCGCTACAAACCTATTTTTTTAAAATTCATAGCTTAATATATTGTTATAGAATTCTAACTAGATATTTAGAATTAAACCAAGGGAAGGTCTTGTCACTGTATTTCTTTAAACTTTTATTATAAAATCTAAATTTTTAAAAGGGCTTGACCTTATATAGTCTGTAGAAAAAAGAACTTACTAAAATTTAAATTATGGTTCCACCAATGAGATTACTATTTTATCCAATGTATGAAATTACTTACTTGCCATTCCCACCCAATGGAAGTTTGAGAAGTCTCCGGTGTCGTGTTATAGCAAGATCTATCGGGGCGATAAGCAACAATCCCTGCGAATACGCGATCAAGAATATCGGTGGCATTGCTTGCTCCATCGATGCCTTGACAAATCTTGGTCGTCGGGTACCTTGGTGGAGCGTTATATTGAGCCGCACTCGCGTACGTGGAGTCTAAGTAGTCTTTGAGCTCCAAAGAGTTGTTTAATGGCCTAACAAATAAATAACAAAGTAATTAAAATGAATTAAAATTAAATACATAATATCAAGTGAAAAAATGTTATTGTTACTTACGAACAAGTTTTGAACTTTTGGGAAAGAATAGCTAGACCATTTGGCATCGAAGCAACTCTATCGATCTCGTCCCATGATTGTCTAATAGTCGCGTAACAACTTTCACTCGCTTCCTATAGATATAAACATTTATATCGAACTAAAAGTTATAAAAGACATTTATTTTTTAAAAAAATATATAAAACTTATATTTTGACCTCAAAATCTTTGGTAACGATAGAATAATATCCATCTTGAGGCGTTAAATCATCGAAGTAAAGAATAGGAGCCGATGAAGCAAGTGCACCAAGCGCGATATGTGGATACTTGAGACGGAACCACGAGGCAAGCACTAAACAAACGATTTTACAACAAGAAATCAAATAATCATCATACGTTGTTAAAGTAACGTTTAAAGTATTAAATATTCTAAAGTTAAAACGACTTACTTCCACCATAAGACCCTCCTACAACGATGATAGGAGAGTTATGTGCATTTAGTTTACTTTTGATATGAAGCAATAACTCGGCATAATCTGCCAATGCTTGAGCCGAGTTGAAATACCCACGAATAGTCTCGTTTTTCACCGATTCTTCCATCGCCTCTGTCGAATCTGGTCCTCCCTTAGACCCCATCGGGTTAGATTCTCCATAAAACCGATGCTAGTAACATAAAATAAACAAAAGGTTAGAAAACACTACATTATAATAAGTAACGTTAAACAACATAGCGTCTACTTCTATACAGACCAAAAGAGTCTTTAACGTGAGGCGTGACACATGTATAAAACTAATGACAAGATTATACAAATAAAACATTAATAAACGTAACACACACCTCTAAATAGACCACAAGGGCCTTAAAACGTGGTGCGTTTTCAGTAAGGAACCCAAGGATCGTAACGTCTTGATCTATGGGTCCTTCGGCGCCAAGATACGCGAAGATTGGTGCATTCTTGCTCGCGCCACCCCACCATTTAGAGTTCATGATATACCGTTGTTGAAAAGTGGTGTAACTTTCCGGCTTGTAGCTAAAGTGGTCTAGTGTTTGATTGTAGAAAAAAGTTTTGAAGTCATCAGAAACCGCAGCGGACACCGCGGTCTGGCCTCTAACCAACGGGTCGACCGGACTGAGCCGCGGAGTCTTTTTGGGCGCACCACCAATGGTTGTTGTGGTCAAGGTGACCACAAAGAGAAGAAGAAGCCATTGGAATAGAAACCTCATCGTTTGAAACTTGGGGTGTGACTTCTAATGAATGAAGAATATAAAATTTTAACGAAGCAATTATGGTATTTATATGAGATTTTGTAAGATTAATATTCTTTTTATTCAGATGGATAATTCATGAATTCAAAAAAAAAAATATTTTTTATATTGATGTATACGAGATGTACTCAAACTAGACTTTGGAATATAGATATATTTGAAGATAATTTTATTTTATTTTGAATTTAGAATTTTTTATTGTGTGAAGTTGGATGGAAAGTATAGATAAATTATATATGGTTCAACGTCAATGAAATCTATGGCGTATTAATTGGGATTTATAACAACCATCTTAACAAATTCTATCTTCTATAAATCTTAAACAACAAGTTTATTTGTTCATTTATTTTATTACAGAAATCTATGATAATTACCGTTCAACTTATTTAATCTTAATTAACAATATTATATACTCACTTTTATGATTTATAATTATTTATCTAATCAGTTTTATTTTATCTTTTTTACGATATTTTTACACCACTTGTCTACACTTGAACCCTTAATTTTATTAGAAATATCATCTTACTAAACACCTTGATATCATTAGATTACAAACATTTTGATAGTTTTACATTACATTGTTAATTCTTGTTTTCTCATTTGAATTGATAAAAACAATTTTTAAAAAAAAGAAAATGATCTCACACTGGCATCAAACTTTCATTAGTTTTTGGAATATAACCCTAATTTTGAGGTTGCCTATTCAACGCAAACTACCTTTTACCTGATGTTGGTTAGTGGCATATTGATGGAGTCTTGTATGTATTTTAATACGGATTCTTTTAAATTTTATTTAAAAGTTTTCCGAGAGAAAGAATGAAATATAATTAAAAGCAAAGTGGCAATCAATGTTTATTCTATCTAACTTTTCATGAATTATTTCAATGGAGGGGCTCGTGCAAGGCATAGTGACATCCAAACACGAATGGACCGCTCATTAATTTCTTTTTCTAAAAAATATAATCTTATTCATTTAAAGAGTTAAGCGTAATTGATCAGTTTACGTCATTTTAGTTGCACCATAGTGACTAAACCTTTTTCGAGTAAATCCATATTCGACCTAAGAGTAGTGTACTTTAACGTTAAAATAAATTCACACATAAAATGGTTCGTGTTATATTTTAACAAATGTTATATATATTACGATTAGGAGATTGTAACAGTATATTAGAAGAAAAAGAAAAATTGAAAAAGAAAATAGATTTGTAGATCGTGATTGACCAACTGAAAATATTTATCGACACATGCGTTAGGCCTCATCAATCAAGACGACAAATCATTATCTATCATTAATAACAATGTTAACATTTGTCAATGTACTTACATATAACAAATCAATAAAGACGTTTGATAACAACAATTCTAAACTATAACTAAGCATGTAACATTAATTAAATCATGTGATTGGATAATAGTTGTCATTAACTAAAAGAGTTGGTGTATATATTTCTATAAGAGAGAATTATAGAGGTGAATATAAGAGATGAAAGAAAGAGAAACATAGAAGCATAAGAGAATTAGAGAATTAAAGGATAAAGAGATAATCCAAATTATTGTAAACATAATTCATGGAGACTAATCATAACGAATGCCAAAACGTAATATTAAACATAATCAATACCAATCATAACATGGAGAATGATACCACCGAGCACAATACATCAAAGTGTACAACGTCCTCTCAACCAAATACCATCTTGATTGTTATTGTTTAATGAAGAAACTGTCACCACAAATTACCATCTTGATTGTTATTGAACTATTAACAACCGACAAGGGAAGGGGGAAGAGGGATTAGTGCTCAATCGCAATGAATGAACGACATTGAAAGTAAATAACAGTTTTGTTTGGTCACGTGTATATACTTTAGTATTTGTATTATAAACATCATATGTTATACTTTATTGTAAGGGCATAAATGGAATAAAATGATTAATTTATTGAAATTTAAGCATGACTTTTCATATGGATGTTTTAATCATTATATAAAATTATTATTTTATTATTCTTTCACTTTTATTATAAAAGATATGAATAAATATTGAAATTATTAAACTTACAATATGCCCCTAGAAAAATATTAGTCTTATAATTATTATAAATATAAAGATATATAAAAGTTATATACTTAAATATTTAAATAAAATAATACTTAATTTAAATAGTATTTAGTTATAAAAATATAATTAGTATCATAAATTTAATAGAATTCAATGAATTGAATTAAATAATATCATATTATTAAATAACGTATATGAAAGAAATAATGGCAAAAATATCAATCTATATAAAATTTAATGGATAAATTTACAATATTGCCCTTAAAATGTCTACCCCTCTTAAATATCTTGCACTTCATTGTACATGCTGTTTTAAAACTTATATGTTTGGCAAAATTATATTTTTATCCAAAAAAATATATTATATAGCAGTACAGATATAAGTATTTAAATAAAGTAATAATTAATTTAAATAGTAGTTATGTTATGAAAATATGATTAGTAACTATAGATTTAAATGTCAATTTATATTATTATAAATAAAATAAAATTTAATGAAATGAATTAAATAATATCATATTATTAAATAATGTATTAATAATGTATATTAAATAATATAATAATTAAAAGAAATTAATTAAATAAAAGCAAATTATCAATACCAATCATATCATGGAGAATGATACCACCGAGCACAATACATCAAAGTGTACAACGTCCTCTCAACCAAAATATACTATGGCGTGAGTTAGGATGTTTGCACACACCATCGACTCACCATTAATACTATACAATGATATAAGGTCAATCTATATACCTCTTCTAATTTATGGCTAAAACAACACCGCCAAGGATGATATTATGCCCTCCAATGTGTTTCGTAATGCAATTGACCATAATTCACCTACGTTATAACTAAATCCACTTTTTGTAACCAATTTAGAATCTTCTAAGTTTATTTTAAATTTATTTAATATCTAAATTTATTCCAAACTATTTCAATTTATTGTAAAAGTTACATCTTTTTTACTTACATAATGGTTGATATATCTGTCAGCTATTGGACGATGAAGAATCCAGCACACACTCCATGGTATGAACATGTTATATATATATATTATACTAAGTTAGTACTCGTGTATTACACGGTTGATGAAAATATAATCTATCTATAATCTTCATTAACTTAGAATATATAGAGGGCATGTGTGTATAATGTATTAACCTAATCACATACAAGCAAAATTATAATCTCCTAAATCCCTATGTTCAAACCTTCTAATTATCATATCAAGAAGATTACTTTTGTGATCACAAACAACACAATAATCAGAGTTGGGCTGAGAGTGTTTATAGGTTAACTCATCAACCTTGGCAATTTACCTACCTTTAGCCTGAAGTATTTCATGTTCTTGATGAGGTAAGTTTTCTAGGCTACCCCGATTGTTTCAACAATTTTCAAGAATTCCTAAGAATTGTAATTGATTGTCAATTTACTTTTGTTGAAGGCTTGACGTAACATAAGCATAGAACGTGAAAATCTAAAGTTAACAAACCAACAACCCGAGACCGGAAACCTAACTAATCGAGAATTCTACGATTTCAATAGCAAAGAACTTACGAGTAAGTAAGATAATACAATATCAACTCTGTAATATCTCAAAGGAACTTACTAGTAAGTAGGATCATCACTTACAAGTAACTAAAACACTCAAACAAAATCAAGCAAATGATTTCGAATTTCATATTAGAGATCTTTAGGTCGCTTCATTGCACAGAGAATAAGAAAATTATTAATCTAAAATGGAAAAGAGAAATGTAGGAAATGAAATGAGAAATTCATATATAGAAAGAAGAATGTGATTTTAATAAGTGGGTAAAATCATTTTAATTAAAATATGTATATGAGTTTAGACAGAAAAACCAACATTAGAATGCATAGATCGCGCTATGTGTTTACAAAAACCTTGTTTTATTAGAATACATAGATTAGATTTTATTGATAGAGAATATTGCGTAAATGTTTAAATATGATTTTCAAAAAACTATTAATATTTTTTATTTTTAATCTTGTATAAAAAATATGCGATAAATTTCTTATTGGTGAAGGACCATCCGTACATGATTCACAGTTAAAGGACCATAGGACGTAATGTGTTTGTGAAACAATCAACACACAAAACCTTTGGTAATCTGCTAGTGGTATTTCGGTAATATTCATTAGTGTTCTATCAATACAAGTTTGTTAGGTGTTTAGTCGATACAAGTTCGTCAATGATTTGTCTTTAATATCGGCCGTTGATTTGTCGTTAATATCGGCCGTTGATTCGTCTATGAAATCCTTACCCACGTTAGTATTTACCACGGACATTGCCCAAAGAGTTATCGGAAATACATATCTTCATTGATAGATATGCGACACATTTGCCAATCGGTAAAAATCCTCAGAATATTAGTAAAATTATGTTAAAAACTCATGTATTATATGGGTAGGATAAATTCAACATGTTAAAACATTAGTTTTTAAATGTTTTGTGTGCTGCATGTCATTAGCCATTGCTAAATAAAAAATAATAAAGGTCTAATAAATTATAAATTATAAAATTATATTTTAAGATAAGGTATAGTATAAATCATATAGTTTAGTATGTTCTAATAAATTATTAGAATAAGATTATTTACAATTTAAATATTTAGTTGTTTACTTTACATATTTAAGTTAATTATTATTTACTACGAGAGAGATCGAGGCAAGAAACACAAATTTATTGTTAACTAATACTCGTTATGTGTTCCCTCTAATCTTTCTTTTATTGAATTATTGAACACCACAATCTTCTATCACTCATAGCTTAAAAGACTAAATTGCTACGTATCATGTGACACTCTACATAAATCCTACATTGGTTGTGTACAGTAAAGATTTCTGGTTCATAAGAAATGTCTGGTTTTTAATATCACCAACGCGTTTTGGGCGTAGTGGCTGTAGATGAGAGGAGAACTTCACAGTTAAGCGTGTTCAGGTGGCAGCAATCTAGGGATGGGTGATCTCCTTGGGAAGTTTTCACCAAAGCAACCAAAAGCAAACCCGTGAGCTTCTCGTGGGCAAATCAGAAAAAATTGGTGGGTGTGAGAGACCGGGTGTTACAGATTGGTATTAGAGCCACTCCTGTGCTGTTCGGGATGGTGGGACAAATGTCACCGGGGATGGTGAGTTCTCGGGCTCATCGAGGCGATGAGTCCAAAGGGGGGGGGGGGTGATTGTGACACTGTAAGGTTATATTAGAAGGCTGATGCAACCAAAGAAGCCAAAAAACAACCAAAGAGCTTCCTGTATGCATGCACTAATGTACAAGGTAGAAGTTACTTCGGAAGTTTTACACTCAACACAGAAATTATTCTAAGTGTAAAATCTTCTGAAGCCAAAGATCAAATCTTCCGAAGCCAAAGATGAAGTCTTCCGAAGCTTCAAAGACAAAGTCTTCCGAAGCCAATGAAGTGAAGACTGATTTCTTCCGAATACAGAGAAAACATGCTTTCTCTGATGTACTTTTACATAAAGCTGACTTACTTTCCGCTGCAACTCTGAAGACTCACCAACTTATACAAGTTGGTGAAAAGGTCCATGCTTTAGTAAACTATAGATTATGGTTTTGAGTCTGTGACTTCCTACTTTGTACTTTTTATCCTTTTTGTAATATATTAGGATGTGAGCTATGGCATGTCATAGTCACTAGTCAAAAGACAATCTGCCTTTTGACTTTACATTGATCTTGTTGTCTAGATTAGTGTTTCCAGCTGGCCTTCAAAGTATGGCCGGTTGTAGGATTTAGTATAAAGTATCTCAGGTCCTTGTATTTCTTTTTATGCTTTGTAACACTTGTAAAAGAACTTGAGAGCAATATACAGCATCCTTACAAACCATTCTTATCTTGTTCTTGTTCTTAGTTCTGTTTTATTGTTTACTTGTGTTCTTAGTATCATTTATATAAACCCGGTTCCCTATTTGATCTGTTAAGTGTTCTAACACTCTTCTCATTGTCAAACTGATTGTATTGACCATCCCTAAACCGGTCCTGCAATTGGTATCAGAGCATTTTAGGCTCTTGATTGTAAGATCTCACCATCTTAAATCCCTTCAGTTTCACAAAACACTTAACAACTCAAATGGAAGCTATCACAAAGGTTGATATAGAAACCGGTACCATGACAAAGTCTCCACTGATCACTCCTAATGATTTTGATACTTGGTGCCAAAGAATAGAAGGTTTCATCAAGTCTCAAGACTCCAGGATGTGGGGATCTGTTGTCTCTGGACCTCATGTACCATCCACCTCTTCAGCTACTGGTGGTGGTGGTATGATACCAAAGGAAGTAGCTGACTATTCTGAAGAAGACTGGAAAAAGATAGATATAGATCAGAAATCCATGACTGCTTTCCAAACTGCTCTTCCAAACTCTATTTACAGAGGTTTCAAGAAGTGCAAGACTGCTAAACAACTATAGGAGCACTGAAGCTGATGTATGAGGGGTCCACTGAGGCATAAGAGAACAAGAAGGACCTCTTGAAGCAACAGTTTGAGAACTTCATCTTCAAAACAGGTGAAACCATGACTCAACAATACTTCAGGTATGTTGAGATTGTGGACACTCTTATGGATGTTGGAGTAACTCTTGAGAACAGGGACATTGTGAGGAAGTTCATGTCCTCTCTTCCCAGACAATGGACACACTATTGTGTGGTCATCAAGAGGACTGAGAACCTCAAGACCCTTACTCTCACTGAGTTATATGGTATCCTCAGTGGCTACCAAATGGAGATGAATATGCAAAATCCATCTGGTAACTCCAACAATCAGCAGAGTTCAGCCCTGCATGTGGTTGAAAGGGATTAATGAGAACAACAGCATCATCTCATCTGCTATCCTGATAACTCACAAAAGGGTCCTTTTATCACCTTCCCGGTACACCAAGAGAGAGCTATATCCAAGGAAGCCCATTCCAAGAGACAAGCCTTTATGTCTACTGATGAAAGCACAGGCAACCTTCTCTTTATCCTTGAAGACCTAGACTGTATCCATCCAGATGATCTGGAGTACATAGAAATAGTCCAACAAGTGGCTCTTCTCACTCACAGAGCCAAGAAGTTCTACAAGAGGACAGGGAGGAAGTTTCTAGCAATGCAACCAGTGGAAAGTTTGGGCTGGACAAAAGCAAAGTGAAGTGTTACAACTATAACCAAATGGGACACTTTGCTAGAGAGTGCAAGACACCAAAGAAAAATGGTGGCCAAGCACAAACCAGACCAAACTATACTGCTGGAGCTCCCCAGAATAAGAAGCCCAAGTAGTAAGCTGTAGTTGCTGTTGAAGAAGGAGGCTTTGACTGGAGCTTTCAGGTTGAGGATGCATCTCCAAATCAAGCACTGATGGCAGATCATGAAGAAGCCAAGGTATTGAAACATCTTTGTACACCTGAATGTATTGCTAAAGTTAACAGATATAGGTCCTATAACTTAGAGATGAAGTCTGATCTTGAGTCCTTAAACATTTTAAAAGGTGATTGCAAAAGAGCTGAAAATGATTACAAACTTAAAATAGAAGATCTAGAGAAAACAATTTCAACTCTTAAGCATGAACATACCAACTACAGGACTCAGATAAAAGATCTCATCATTAAGTTAACTGAATGCCAGGCTGAGCTTGTGATCAGCAAAGCCAAGGTAGAAAAATGTGTTCTTGAAGAAGAAACCATCAAGAATATGATATCCTCATCTCTGCATGCAAAAGTTTGGTATCAGAATATGCAAGGACTGGGATCTACTGAGATAGCTCCTCCACACACTCTATTGTCTGTAAGATCTCCAAGGTGTGGAACTTATGAAGATGAGCTTCCTCTCATAGACCCCATTGATGAAGAGGATGAAAAGGATGAAGAGGAGATAGTAAAGGATGATTCTGAGAAGAGTGAAGAAGATCATCCTAAAAAGGGACACTATTTTTGCGAGGAAAGAAAAGAATCTGGGATGACCAAGTCTAAGAGGAAGAACTTGATCAGAAAAGCCAAGAGGAAATCAAAGAAGGCTCAAGAGATCAAGACCACTTTCAACTCTAAGCAGAAACAAGTGTTTATCTCTGCAGGATTTGAAGTGGTGAAGGCTGAAGACTCAACTATGAACTTTAATACCAAAAGTTCTAGTTCATGTCCAACTCATCCCAACAAAGAGAAGAAGGCTGATCAGTTGTGTACCACTGCTACACAGCCTGAACCATCTAGCTCTAAAATCAAGCCACACCCTAAGAAGCTTGCTTCATCATCTGTAAAGATGAAGAATGAGGTGGAAAGTGATCAAGTTCAGCCTTTCTTTCAGACTTAGAAGGAAGCAAATGGATTGCATCATGTGTGGTAGTACTTCCCATCTTGCTAAGGATTGCATCTACAATCCTAAAAGTACTGTCCACATGATAAAAAAAAACTTCTGAGAAGAAGAAAGAAAAGCTAGCTTCGGAAGGAAAATCTTTTCCTTTCAGAAGCTCCAAGGTGAAGAAGAAGACAAGTGAAAACTTTCCTTCGGAAGAAAAGTTGGTCTCGGAAGAAAGGAATGCTTTCGAAATACTGAAGCCTGCTGCAGCGAAAGCAAGATCTTCTGAAGGTCCAGTCTCTAAAACTTCCGAAGTTGTCAAAACTTCCAAAGTATTGAAGGTCAAGTCTAATCTTCCAAAGATGGTGTGGAAGATAAAGGAAGACCAAGTGACTGAATGTTTTTCATCTACAACAGCTGATGATCCTCAAAACTTGAACATAGGATCAATTACTATTACATTGTCTTCAAATCACCTTGATAAGCCCAAGACCAATGAGGCTTGGGTTTCCAAATGTAACTACACACTTCTTTCTTGTGCAGGAATAGCTAAAGACCAAGAGAAATGTATGGATCATTGATAGTGGTTGTTCCAGGCACATGACAGGCAATGGCTCTCTACTTTAAAATTTTGAGAAAATTGATGGATGACCAGTTTCTATTTAGAGGAGATGCTAGAGGTTACATTACTGGAAGGGACATGATCATAAATGGTAAGCTCAATATTGAAAAGGTAAACTTTGTCAAAAAGCTTGGGTACAATCTACTGAGTGTATCTCAATTTTGTGATCAGAGACACAACATGCTTTTCACTGAGCATGAGTGCATTGTTCTCAAGCCTGGGTTGGTCAATCCTCAAGAGCATATCCTGCTCAGAGCCTCCAGGAAAGGGAACATATACAAGATGGACTTACAAGAAACATCTCCCTTGAGAGAAGTTTCTTGCTTTCTATCTAAAGCAAATAATGATGAGTCTTTTCTCTGGCATAAAAGAATGTGCCATGTAAACTTTAAAAACATGAATAAATTAATTAACAATGATTTGGTAACTGTAATACCAAAGAAGGAGTTTACAAGTGATACCCACTGTATAGCATGCCTGAAAGAGAAGCAACACAAAGTGTCTCACAAGCCAAAGGAAAGAAACTCTATCACTACTCCCCTACACTTATACATATGGATCTCTTTGGCCCCACCAGTGTAATGAGTCTAGGAAGGACCTCATACTGTTTGGTGATCACAAATGACTTCATAAGATTCACTTGGGTCTTTTTTGCTTGGTACCAAGGATGAGACTCCTGAGATCTTGAAAAACTTCATTCTAAAAATTGAGAATCAATGTGATCACAAGGTCAAAACCATAAGATGTGATCAAGGAACAGAATTTAAGAACCAAATCCTTGACACATTTTGTGATGAAAAATGTATTACAAGACAATATAGTGCTCCCAGGACTTCTCAGCAAAATGGTGTTGCTGAGAGGAGAAACAGGACGCTTATTGAGGCTGCAAAAACTATGTTGTCTGACTCTAAACTGTCGATCACCTTCTGGGCAGAGGCAGTCAACACAGTCTACTATGTGCAAAACAGAGTTTTAGTGGTTAAGACTCATGGTAAGACTCCTTATGAGTTGTGGCACAAAAGGAGACCGTTTGTTGGTTTCCTCAAGTCATTTGGATGTCCTTGCACCATCTTGAATACGAAAGATCAAATAGCCAAATTTGCTGAAAAATCAGATGATGGACACTTTATTGGATACTCTTCCCAAGCTAAGACTTATAGAGTATACAATCTCAGAACTAGAGTAGTTGAGGAGTGTCACACCCTTAATTTCCACAAACTGGGTATTACCGTTAGGCGTGTGACATACTAGGATCTCAACCACTAGTTACACCAAACGACACGTCAATTACAAAACATAATTACTCGTTAATGTTTGAAATTTCCAAAAGCAGAGTTATTAATGTAAACATAATGATAGTTGAGGAAGCATAATTAATCTTAATTTAAAATGGCGCAACACGCGCAAACTAATGAAATAATGTTCATGAAAGAAAAATAAATGTTCTTTTGACCCATAAGATGAATGCATGAATGAGATGTTCCTAATCGTGCGCATCTTGAGAACCTGAAAGAAACATGCTAAAGTATCAACACAAGGCTGGTGAGTTCACAGGTTTAACAGAAAACAGTAAGTATCAGTAATGAAATCCAAATTTAGTAATCAAAGCATATGAGTAGGTAGCTAGCCTACAATAAGTCACTATGTGTATGAATTGAGCTGACAGTAATATAATGTAATGTATGCCCCGGCTGTGGGTACCAAACCACAGCACAGTAAAATAGGCTAACCATTCACCCGTTTGACCTCCAGTCAAGCTAGCGCGACTAGCCCGGGCGGGGTTTGTCAAACCCAGTAGATCTACTAACAATCACCTCGCTAATACCATATTAACGGTCCGAATGAGGCGTAGTGGTATCATAACAGTAAACCAGTATATGCAGTATTACCAATCTAAGTAATGTACAGTTTATGAAAAACAGCATGTTTCTCTCCCCAAAAGAGAATATAGTATGAAAAATGGGACAGTAAACTCACCTTGAATGCACTGCAAAATTAATAAGTGTAAGCACGAGCGATTAAGTTTTCGAACAACCTGGATGCACGTTTATTATATAATTAATATTAAATATTAGCAATGGGTCGTACGGTTTCGCGTTCTCGGTTCGGTCACGATGCAAGTTATCGACTACCTCCCATACTCAAGCAAACACACTCAAACCCCAAGTTACTTTCGATGCATAAAACTCAGTTGTTCTTGTTTATATCGGATTTTGGATATGGTACCCGTCATACATATTATTTAATATGACCTTATAAATTAATTAACCCAATTGTCATGCGGTGGTTAAATTTTATACCATATATATATATTATACATGATCACACTTGCATAGCACATAATGTATGACTCTCACACGCCATACATAATATATATATATATATATATATATATATATATATATATATATATATATATATATATATATATATATATATATATATATATATATATATATTCCACCCTTCACCAAATGCAAAATATATATGCATTACGTACTATACACCCATGACTCACACCATACCAAGTATATATACTAACCATCTCATGTGCACACTAGCACCACCTCTTATACACACATAATCATACCTACTTATGAATTACTTATCCAAAGACCATCCCATATCCTGTGAACCATCAACATACATACATACATCCATGAACAAGATCACAACCCCATTCATGAAACATACACACATTACACACATGCACATAAAAACACCCACACCAAACCCATATATATATATATATATATATATATATATATATATATATATATATATATATATATATGTATATATATATGTATATATATGTATATATATATGTATATATATGTATATATATATGTATATATATGTATATATATATGTATATATATGTATATATATGTATATATATGTATATATATATGCAGAAACACACACATACATTCAAGCATGAAGAACACACACACACCCACAACAATCACATGCACATGCGACCAAGAACTCCATCCATGGCTAAACCTTATGAACAAAGGCACCATAGCACTTACACACCTTGCACTTAACCCATCGTACATCCACATACATGCATATACACAAAGGAGCAGCATACGCAAGCACCCAACAGATAACACACACACGCGGTAGAACACACCGCCGAAACGCGCACACACAAAGAAGTGTAAACCCTGCTGCGACTACCCCCAAACCACACAATAGCTCGCGAATCGACTCCCACACGTGAACATACAACACAACAACATACCCGATCACCATGACCCTTAACCCGAGTACACAATCCCGCACCGGAACAACCGCGACCCGAGTCTCAAAACCGTACACAATGGATACTAGTAACGAACAAGGAAAGGACATACCGAATAGCGGTGGTATGCGACCAACAACGGTGGCTTCGGAGGGATGAAACAACACGATGGTTTGCCGGGGACGAAGTGCTACCCTGAAGATGGCTGCCGAGAGAGGTTTCCTGCGTAGGATGAGGAGTTGAAAGTGAGGATGATAGGGTTTGCGTGGGGTGAAAACAAGGTGGGGTGCCGAGGGTATTTAATAATTTGTTTGTTAGTTTAATAATAATTTACCAATCAGATGAAGTTAAGTTTAGTAATTATTAGTTCAATTAAGCTATGTTATATTTTAATTAAACTTAGTTAATAAGGAAGATGATGATGAAGGAAAAAAAAATCGAATGACCGGAGATTAAGTTATGTAAATTAACCTGAATAACATGGGTTGTCACAAGGAGTCAGCCAATGTGACCTTCAATAAGCACACTTCTAGTGTGAAAGGTTTTGCAACCTTATTGGCTTTTTGATATTGATTTAGTTACAAACTGTTTTAACAAATATTGTGAAAATGTTTCAGGATCTACAGGTAACTTATCAACAGGAGATCGTGACCTAAGATTTGAGCTGAGAAGACCAAGCAAGAATACTACTTCAGCTCCAGTGGTAACTAATCCTGCAAGTGAAGATCCTATCAACACAAACATGACAAATTCAGCTGATACATCTGAGGCACCTATAAATTCCAGCTCAGAGGCTTAAAACTCAAATGTAGGAGGAAATGGAGGTGGTGACAGTGATCAAGAATTTCTTGATATTGATAACCACTCCATAGAAGACAACATAAATGATGTCACACACTCATTGGATCAAGCCTCTCTTGATAAGTGGGCTGATGTGGTGGGTGATACTCCATTGCCAAACCTGAATTTTTCTAATCTAGATCTTTCAAATCAACTTGCTGTGATCCCTCAACTCAGGATCCACAAGTCATACGCCACCACAAACATCATTGAAAATGTTGATATAGGGGTGAGAACAAGAGGACAAACCCATGTCAAAAATGTTTGTCTATACTCTTGCTTTTTGTCCTAAGTAGAGCCAAAGAAAGTTGATAAGGCTTTGAAAAATGAAAGCTGGGTTGAAGCAATGCAAGAGGAGCTGCTTCAATTCAAAAAACAAAAGGTTTGGAACCTATGTCCTCTTCCTCAAGGGAAGACTACCATAGGAACCAAGTGGGTTTTTAAAAACAAGAAGGATGATATAGGACTTGTCCTCAAGAACAAGGCAAGACTAGTTGTTCAAGGGTACACACAAGAAGAGGGAATTGACTACATAGAGTTTTTGCTCCTGCAGCAAGACTTGAAGCTGTTAGAATATTCCTGCCTTTTGCTGCATCCAAGGATTTCAAGG
This sequence comes from Flaveria sonorensis, assembly GCA_025506505.1. Taxonomy (NCBI): domain Eukaryota; kingdom Viridiplantae; phylum Streptophyta; class Magnoliopsida; order Asterales; family Asteraceae; genus Flaveria; species Flaveria sonorensis. The sequence continues at coordinate 4,828,571 of CM046423.1, forward strand.
TCTATCAACTTGATGTCAAGTATACTTTTCTGTATGGGGTGATTGATGAAGAGGTGTATGTCAAACAACCACCTGGCTTTGCAGACCCAGATTATGTCTGCAAGCTTGATAAAGCTCTTTATGGGCTGCACCAAGCTCCAAGAAAGTGGTATTAGACACTATCTCAGTATCTGTATCAACATGGCTACAAGAGGGATACTGTAGATGGAACTCTCTTCATCAAAGGAACAGGGAATGACTTAATACTAGTTTAAGTATATGTAGATGACATTATCTTTGGATCAACTAATCCAAGGCTCTGCAAAGACTTTGAGAGGCTGATGAAAAAAAGATTTTAAATGAGTGCCATGGGGGAACTCAATTTTTTTTTAGGAATTCAAGTGAAGCAAGTTGAAAATGGCATCTTCATAAGTCATTCAAAGTATGTACAAGATATCCTTACAAGATTCAACATGACTGAGTGCAAGGTTGCAAAGACTCCCATAGCCAGAAATCACTCCCTTGGACCTGATCTTGAGGGGGAGTGTGTGGATGAACATCTCTACAGGGCTATGATTGGGTCTCTTATGTACCTCACAGCTAGCAGGCCTGATATCATATTTGCCACATGCATCTGTGCAAGATATAAAGCCAACCCCAAGATGTCACACCTAGTTGCTGTCAAGAGAATTCTTAGAAATCTCAAAGGTGCTCCTAAGCTTGGCCTTTGGTATCCAAAGAATTCTGACTTCAATTTGTATGCCTATACAGACAGTGACTATGGTGGCTGAAACATGACTGCAAAGTCTACATCTGGGAGATGTCAATTCCTTGGTGGAAGGATTGTCTCATGGCAATGCAATAAACAATTATGTGTGTCTGCATCAACTGCTGAAGCTGAATACATTGCTGCTGCAAGCTGCTGTGTTCAAGTGCTTTGGATTCAGAATCAGATGCTAGACTATGGATTCAACTTCAAAGAGACTCCCATCCAGATAGATAACAACAGTGCTATCTCTATTACAGAAAATCCTATGCAGCACTCAAGGACAAAACACATCAACATCAGGTATCATTTGATTAGAGATAATTTTGAAAAAGGATTAATCAAACTAGTCAAAGTTAACACAAATGAACAATATGCTGATCTATTCACTAAAGCTTTTGATGAACAAAGATTCAAATATCTTTTATCAGCTATTGGGATGATTAACTTTGAATAGATTTTTGTTAAACTTAAATCAATTTTATTTCTAAAACCTGTGTGTCCTAAGTTAAGCACAGTTTCCTTTGAAATAAAACTTTTTTTTCAAAAGATATTCCTTAGATTTTTAAAAATTTAAACATATTTTCTTTAGGAAGATATCAAGTTGTCTTCGGAAAAACATTATGTCTTCAAAAGAAATAACTACTTATAAGACATTTACCTTAGGAAGAAATTCTGATATATCTTCCGAAGTATAAATATGCTTCTAAGTACTTACATGTATTTGAAAGACAATTTTCTTTCGAAAACAATTAAGTCTCGGAAGATTTATTCTCTTAAGAACAAAACTTCCAAGTCCTGATTTCTTCCGAAACCAAACATGTCTCGAAAGCAAAATTCTCTAAGTATTTTCCTTCCGAAGCAAAATTTTCACAAATCTTACGAATATCTTCCGAAGCCAATTTGGCTTCGGAAGCTTTTCTTACAACTTCCGAGGACAAAAAATACCTTCGGAAGATTTTTGACTTCCAAGAAAACTTCCTTTTTGGACACTTTTTAAAGGTGTGACCGACATTCGGATTTCAAAGTTTATCCTTTTGTATTAACTTTATCTCAAATCCATTTCATATATATTCTCTCTTAACGGTTTCTCTCTTTCACTTTCTTCTTCATCTGTAAATCTTTTAACCTAAATTCACCCACAAAACACCCTTGTTCTTATCTTCCTTCATAACAAAGCTACCTCAAAATGGCCAACCTTCATCATAGAAACCAACCCGATTTCTCCATGCAACTTCACAGGCAACATAATCAAGTTGCTCTGTTGAACTCTGAGAAAGATCCTGGTTTCTCATAGGTTTGTTGCTTTCTTACCCTATCAAACTACTTCACCTCCCTTACCATCGATCCTCCACTCTATGAGGATCAGGTGTTAAAATTTTGGAGGACCTGTCAAGAGGTCACCATGGATGGGGAGAAGGCACTGTCTGCCACAGTGTAGGGGAGGATAATCTTCATCACTCCAGCATCCATAAACTCACATATAAGGCTGGGTGATATCAAAGATGATTTGTCCTTCCCAAAATCTGTTGTTAACCATACCTTTGATCAGATGGGCTATGAAGGGAATTTCTCCGTCAAAACCTTCAAGAAAGGGAAGGTTTCCTCTAAATGGAAATACCTCATCCATGTCGTCATTCACAGTCTATCAAACAAGCATGGAGGATGGGACCAAGTTCCAGAGGACCTTTCCTACATAGTCCATAGGATGGTTTAGGGAGTCAAGTTTAGGTATTCACATTTTGAGTACATTAATTTACTTGTTCCCTAGATATGTCCAGCACATTCTCAACTGTGAACTGGGCTCACAGTTGAGGGGAACAGGCAATGTTTTAAAATTGGGACAGATAAAGCCTGGCATCTTCAAGACTATAAGAAAGCCAACTGTTGGCTTCTCAGGGGTAGAAACAGCCCTTGTCCCAAAAATGTTAGAGCTCATTGCTCAAGGTGACAACCTAGCAGCACCAGCTAGTATTGAACCCACACCTTCTACTTCTCAACCCTCTATACAGCCATAAATAACCATCACCTACAAAAGAAAATCCAAACGAACCCCTGCACATGCTATTCAGTTTGTGCAGGCCCTTATATTACCACCCATACAGGAGGAAGTGGACACTAGAGCTCCCACTTCTCCTGAGGAGCAAACCACTCCCATCTCACAAATGATCAGTGTTGAGGTTTCTCATGCTCAGCCTGATGTGCTCACAACCCCTCAAGCCTTAAGCCTTCATTCAGAGTCTCAAAACTCTAGTGAACAACCTTCAGGGGATAGTTACCATCCCCAACCTCTTGATATAAACCAACCCATTCCAAACCTTAAATTCTATGATGATGAAGACATGGGATTCAATGAGTATCATGAGTCTCTCTTCTCCTCCCATGCTCAAGGAGAGATGAGTACTCCTGTCTCTCCCATGTCTAGCCCATATCATCCACCTACTACTGAGGTGGATCTTCCTGAACTTGTTCAGGAGGTCCATATGGAAGAGGCTCTCACTTCAACAAGTGATTACATCATTAAGACCTCGACCATGGCAACCCAGCCCATTAACACTTCACTTGAAGCTATCATGGTGCAGGGGAAATCCAGCAGCCAAGAACAAAGTGCTGGTGATGAGGAAGAAGACTTAGGTCCTATGCTCTTATCCCCCCGTGATTCTTCTGATGAAGATGAGGGGAATATGAGACTAAAGGTGCAAAAGCTGACTCAAACATGCACCTATTTAGTCTCCAAGGTTAGTGTTTTGGAATCTCAGGTGACTACCTTGCTAAAACAGGTCAATGATCAGCAACTTGAGATTTCTGATCTCAAGGAACAACTAGCTGGGATACCTTTAAGGAGGACTCAACCAGGAACACAAGAACCTGTGTATGTGATAGACCTAACCCCTAGCTCACCTATGTAAGTGGGTGATGCTACCAAAAAGAGAGAGAAAGTCCAAGCAATCACAGAACCTAGGAGTTCTTCTCAAAAAATAGACATTGAGGATTCACCAACCTTACTTGCAATTGTCCATACTCAGCAACCTCCTCAAGTCCATATTAATGTGGACTCACTCATTCAAAGTCTGTTTGAGGAGGGTATTCCAAGAGCTATGTCTACCCCCATGATGCTGAGATGAAATACTTGGGTGGAGGTATGATGCTGACAGGAGAGCTCTAATTTTGCATAGACTTTAGGGGCAGCAAGAAGTTTTCAATTTTCAGACCCTGAAGTTCTATGACAGTCCTCCTCTAGTCCACATACCACTTGCCAATCCTAATCAAAACAGGCAAGCTGGCAGACTGGCTGAGAGTATTCAAGATAGGATTGTTGAAGAGTTCAGACAAAGAAGAAGACAAAGGCTAACAGGCAATGTCATTGGTCAACTGGATGTTAAGGTGGAACCTAAGATTAGCTTCGAAGGGGAAACCTTGACTGAAGGCCTAATGATAGACCCTGTGAACCTTGTTACAAGAACTACTTCAAAATCATCAACCCTTAGTGAGGTACCAGCTGGTGAAGGTGCTTCACAACCTCTCTCTGGCCAGAGCTTGACTGCTGAACCAAGCAATGAAGGTCAAAGCTCTCTCCACCCTGAGTCACCAAGGCCTGTGCGTGACAAAAAGAAGAGGAAGATGACCTCTGAGGATATAGAGGAGGAGGAGAGAGAGAGGAAGATGAAGCTAAGGGGAGAGAGTTCAAGAAGGTCTCCAAGGTTCATGGAAGCTGCTATCAGGGCTGCCCCCAGGCCAAACACTCAGGATGATGAGTTGAGGGCAGCCAGATTAAACTATTATTGGACTCAACTACCTGGGGACCAGGAACTACAACATAGACAAAATCATCTCTCTTCCCTTAGAGCAACTAAATGAACTGGCAGACACAGAGCTGTCAAAGGAGAGGAAGGAGGCAGAGGATGCAGAATTGCTCCTAAAAATCAAGGAAGAAAAGAGACAGAAAAGGCTCTACAAGCATGCTCCTATCCTCTCCCCAGTTCAGGAAAGTCCTGAGAAAAAGGCTATGGCAACAACCTCAGGTAAACAAGAAAGCTGATAGATAAAACATGATTAGCTACCTAAGTGCCATAGGTCTCTATCAGGCATCTGCACTTCTTCCCTTATCATATGAATATATTGAATTCGAGTATCTTAAGCAGCTGGAGCAACAAGTTACCAAAGAACGAAAGGCTTCTAAGAGAAAAATGAGGTAAGAAGCTGGAAAGTCAAGAGCCATCATCCAAAAGAGTCAAAAGAAGTCTGTTGATAGGCAGAGGATGATGAGCTTCTTGAAGTTGTATGGATTCTCCGAAAGGAGGCTTAGTCCAATGTTTCTATCCACTATGGATGAGCACATTAGAGTGATCAAGCAGAAGATTAAAAGGGGAGAGCTTGTTGACTTGCATTCTCCACCATGTCAAGCTCAACCTGAAGTTGAGGTAAATGTTGAACCCACTGAGATAACACAAACTGAGCCTAGAGCTGCATCTCAGCCAACTTCATCTTCTAATCCACAGCAGAGTCCCAATCCCTCTACGTCTGACCTTGTGAGGGAAGAGGACCCAACTGAGAAAACACAACAAGTCAACCTGGTGCTGAAGGCCAGTCTTCTCAGTTAAAGACTTCAAAGATGAGGAAAATATTGATTGTGTGAGAGGTCTGGTGATACATATCAGAATTCAGAATACAATTGCTAATATTAAACATGAGCAAAGGTATTCCAATTCGATTAAGTTCAAATATATAATCAGAATAAATGATTACATTATGTGGATACGTGTCACCATCATATTAACTCTACCATTTATTTTCCCGCCCAAGTCATTTATCAATTTTAAAAAGTTAAAATAACTAAATGCTAAATTCTCGCTCTCTATTTATCTCTCTCTATTTATCTTTCTCTCTCTCTCTTATTTTAAACATTTCTAATTTTTTTAAAATCAATATTTTTATAAAACATATTTTTTTATTAAAAAATAAACTTTTTGATTAAAAAATACAATTTTTTGAAAAAAAAGATTTTTAAAAACTATGAATTTTTTGAAACAACGTATTTTTCTACACATATGAAATGTTCTAAAATTGATCTTTTTTTAAATAAAGATTTTATCTAGACTAATAAATGATTACATTGTATAGACACATGTCACCATCATATTAACTCTACCATTTATTTTTCCGCCCAAATCATTTATTAATCTTAAAAAGTTAAAATAACTAAATGCTAAATTCTCACTCTCTCTATTTATCTCTCTCTCTCTCTCTTATTTTATACATTTCAAATTTTTCTAAAATAATATTTTTCATAAAACATATTTTTTTATTAAAAAATAAACTTTTTGATTAAAAAATACAATTTTTTGAATTTTTTTTATTTTAAAAACTATGAATTTTTTGAAACAACGTATTTTTCTACACATATGAAATGTTCTAAAATTGATCTTTTTTTAAATAAAGGTTTTATCTAGACTAATAAATGATTACATTGTATAGACACATGTCACCATCATATTAACTCTACCATTTATTTTTCCACCCAAATCATTTATTAATTTTAAAAAGTTAAAATAAGTAAATGCTAAATTCTCACTCTTTCTATTTATCTCTCTCTCTCTCTTATTTTAAACATTTCAAATTTTTCTAAAACAATATTTTTTATAAAACATATTTTTTTAATTAAAAACTAAACTTTTTGATTAAAAATTCAATTTTTTGAAAAATAAAGATTTTAGAAACTATAAATCTTTTTAAACAACGTATCTTTCTACACATATGAAATGTTTTAAAACTGATCCTTTTTTAAATAAAGGTTTTATATGAAAATATATTTCTAAAAAATTAAAAAATAATTGATACCCAGAGTTTTTAAACAACAAAATATTTATAAAAATGATATTTTGTCTCTTAATGATGAGATTTTATTAAAAATGACATTTTTCAAAAACAATATTTTTAGAACAAAATGTCTCTTAACATATTTTAAAACGAGAGTTAAAAAATAGTTTTTTAAAATGAAAGTTTTAAAAAAAATAATAAAAACATTTTATTAACTAAAGTAGTTATTCACACATAATTTTAATTATATCTTATATTAAAGTAGTATTTTATATTTTCTAGCTTTTCATTACCTTTTAATATTTTTTTATTTAAATCGTATAATAAACGAGGTTATAACATAGTATAAAAATATAGCATAATGCATTGGAAATTGAAAGATATAGATTGGTTGTGATGTTATATCAAGACATTGAATCAATAACAACCATATAAATGAGGTGGGATATTTATTCATTTATTTAAAAAAAAAAAAGGAAGTAGGAGGAACTAATTTCCAGATAATATTGTCAATTTATAGTACCGTTTCCAGCTTTCTTCTAGGTCGAGATGGAATAATCTTTAGATATTTAACCTTAACGTTACTTAGGAATCAAATTTATTTACAAATAACAAATTAAGATGATAAATTGGATTTTAACAAGAGAAGATTTCTAAAATTTCTTTTTTAACCGGTCGAAGTTGTCAAAATATCCCTTGAATTTGTTTTCTTTTTCAAAACGCCCCCTCTAATATGGACGCCTCACCCTTAATTTGGTTTAACAAGAAATGATGTACCAGCCTTTTATGCTGAGAAGCCACATGACAAAAAAGATTATTTTTTATTTACACATAAGCTTCTACCCATAAAAAGAAATGTGTATACCTCTATTTATGATGTCTGCTTCCACGTCCATTATAAAGGGGTTGATTTTAATTTGAATATTATATTATTATAAATAGTTTTACTTATATTTTATTTTTACTAACTTTTTAAATATAGTTTCTATAAAATACTGAACATATATCATTGCGATATGTTTAATTATATCTATAGACCAATTTAAATTATGTTCAAAATCGAATCAGCTCAAATTTATATCAAAACGTTCGATATAATGATTTTATGATTAGGTGTTCTTGATCACTTTTGTCATAGAAAAACATTGAGAGGTGGGATCAACATACAATATATACAATCTAACAATCAATTGGTTTTCAAAATTAGCTTGCAAAATTAGCAAAGAGGTAGTATCTTTCAGGGAGAAGGTCATTTCACTCGATTTTTCAGGTTGTAATAAGATTCTGTGTTTGATTGTTAGGGTTTCATCCATTTTGAACAAAACAATGGATTTCAAGTATGATTTATAGATCAAGATAGTTTGATTAAATCGTTTTTAATGTTTTTTTTTTCGTGGCTTATATCTTGTTGTTGTATGTTGTATAACTTAACAATGCATCGGGTATCCTATAAATCATGTAAAGATTTAAATGTTTTGTTTTTGCTCTTAAAAATTCAGTAGGATAATTTATAGGGAAACAAAGACAACCATGAAGTTTTCTGTTTTTGTCAAACGCACCAGAATATAACCAAAGACTTGTGTACGTTTTATGGCTGGGAAACTTACACAATGTTTTGTTGAAACAACACAAACCTTTTATGAATGAGTATGTCAATTGACGATTGCAACGATTGGCAGTAATTCGATTATCATCAGAAGTGCCTTCTATTAACATAAAAACCTTAAGTTGTAACTCCTTCAATAGTAAATGAGTTACTTAGATGATTGGCCTATCAATAGTAACTGAGTTATCGTTAATTGCTCAAATTAATGTTGATGCACACTCAATGCAAATAGTTGATGTATTTGATGAGCAGTTGTAACTGATGGTTGATTACCATTGACGACGAGTTACCATGTAACTTTCTATCAACCGTACAAATTCAAAGCAACATGAGATAACTTTTCAACAAGTTAATCGGTACCCTTAGCTCGCCAAGGGCTCAACTCCTTGTGCTCGTCAAGGGTGCTACCCCAGTGTCTGCCAAGGGAGCGGTATCTCTCAGAACCCTTGTTCACTGGGGGAGTCGCGTTCTAGAAGTTGGTGCTAGAAATCAAAACTATCTTGAATAAACATACCTCTCAACTTATGTGAGTGTTTATTATAATTCTACTTCTATATTAAGTAAGTCTAATTCTATGAAAATTACAATAAAATGGTTGCTCTAACTAATACAGTGCTAGATACAATATGTATTACATAGATTTCATTGAATTAATGGGTTAGACGTGCATGCTATATGTAAGGGTTGTGATTGTTTTTAGGAACAATTGCATATATACCCTTACAAATATACCTTAAATGCATATATACCTAAGCAAAAAATGTAATAGTATTTATACCAATATAATTTTATGACTATTTTATCCCTAGGTTAAAACACAAATCAAAATCACAACAACACACAGCACAAATCAGAATACATCGGGCAACAACACACAAATCAGAATACATCGGCCCCTTCACCGCCGTGACAAGATTTAACCGCCACACCGCCGTCCTCCACCGCCGTCGCCTGTGACGGGCCCTTCACCGCCGCAAACCCGCAAAGTGTTGCCTCAGCATAAGAAGCTCTGGGCGGTTTTTGCAAGTGACGGGCCAATTACAGTCGATTTTTGAAGTGACATCGCAGACCCAGGTATGTCTTTTTCCATGTTAAACCGATTTCTCACCTGAATTTGAACTGGGGTGAGTTCAATTGAACGAAATTGATGAATCTTTGAGCGAAATTCTCATCAGCATTTCAACAAACGGATGGTGTGTGACTGTGAATTCGACTAAATTTCGAACAAAAATAGATAAAATTTGATGGACCTGATTTGGGTATAGATTAGATGCATTCGATTGAATTTGATGAAACGTAGTTGGATCTAAAGCGTGAAGAATTTGGGAAAGAAAAAGAAAAGTGAAGAAGAATCAAAGGAACATGGTCTGCTTTGTTCATGCAAAAAAAGAAGAGAATAAAGACAAAGAAACAAAAGGAATAAAGATTAAAAAAACATTGCAGTCTTGACAACCTAGTCTGCTTTGTTCATGTCAGGACTAGGATGAGTATTTTGTTTATTGTAATTTTATGTGTGGGGTTAAGATATGAATTACAAAATTGAGAATTTTAGTGATGGTTAAAAACTGTAGTGATTTGAAGCTTTGATCTTTACGTGTTCAATCTTATTTGTTTGTGATTCTGATTTATATTATTTTTTTAATTGATCCTTTAATATAAGTGAATGATTCAAGATGGGAGATGATAATATAGATGTAACTCCGACACGGGAGATTATGGTTCAATCACCAACACTAGAGCCAAATATTGTTATCCTTACTTCACGATTAAGAAGTATAAACTGGCTTATGCTCTAGAAGTTGCTTCTATGCCTACAAAGAATCAATGGGTGCAGACTGGGGAGATGAGATACGCACCTAAAATCAAACGGCCTCCTCGGAGACCAAGAAAGAATAGGATTAAAGCAAGTGATGAACCATCGAAAAAAAAACATAAATGTGGGCGTTGTGGCGAGTACGGACACCATAAAAAAACTTGCAAAAATTTGGCACCTCAAGATCTTTGAATATTTTGGTTATTGTTATGCCAAATCATTGAATATTTGGTTATTGTTGGTATTTGGATTAAAAAGTTGGTATTTGATTTTGGTTTTTGGTTATTGTTATGCCAAATCTTTGAATATTTTTTGTGGTAATGTATGGATTACCGACTTTTCTTCTTTCTTTATTATTTATTTCGTGGGACTTTTTTCATCCCTTGTATAACTATATTACATACGAGTCACTTGAATGATGACGCATAAAAACATCTTACACTTTAATACGAATAAGGGGAATTTTGAGTTATGAAGTATAAAATGAAGAACTATATGTACACTTTAATAAGAATAAGGGGAATTTTGCAAATTATGAAGTTTTAATAAGAATAAGGGTACATTAGTCATTGCATAAAGTATTTTTAATGAAAATGAGTATATTTGCCATTAAAAAGTTTTGAAAAAGGATATATGCATTTAAATTTTTTGTTGGGTATATATGTCATTAATCATTTTTAGAGGGTGAAATATGATTTTCTCCCTTGTTTTTATTAGACTATATTATTCCATTGTAATTTATATGTATTTTGAGGGTATTATTACGTATCTTAGATGTTTATAGGGATGTTTGAATATCATAAATATTTTTAGTTTATATATTCCTAACTACTCTGTGCATCACAAATTTTGTTTATCAATGATAGTGACTTGTATATTACAAGATGTATTACGTAAATATTATATCCATAATGGACTTACATCAAGCCAATAAACCCGAATAAACTTCGACTTTGAAAACAAAAATATTATTGTGTTGATCAGACAATTAAATATTTTATTAAACTTTGGATGTTCTGCTTCGTATTTTTAGATCCGTCACTGAATTCATATATCGCTAGTTAGCGTGAACAGGGACCTTGTATTTTGAGAGCCATCCTTCAATGATTTTGATCTCGGTGTTTCTTTGTGCCTTTAACCAGTCAGGGTCCGTATCCATTGGAAAGCTCAAGTCCAAGCAATGATGCCCTAAATTATAGAATTATGAACCGTAAGTTAATTATAAAACCAAAATTTATTGCTTTTAAAAACAGTCGTAAACATAACGATCAGATTAGCGACCACAATGAAAAGGCCACAAAACTACCTTCCGAAAATGATCCTGTCATAAACACGGTCGCAAATTGTATATTATAAAAACTAAATATAAATTAAGTTGGTGTCATAAAACTTCTAGCGAAAAGTATCTAAAAAATAAAATTAATTCATGAATTGATGGCAATTTTTATTTTAAAAAAATAAAGGAAAAAAAATATTTGGCGGGTCGCAAAACCGTCCTGCATAATAAGTTAAAAACAAAAGTAAATAAATAAAGCCCCCTCGAGTTGCAGCGAGGGCGTAAAACCATACAAAGTAGCACCGATTACACACCACCGTCAATGCTCACCAACATCGAAAAAGCTCGTATTAAAAGAAATAAAAAAAGAAAAAATAAAACCAAAACAAAAAAGTCTTAGTTTTTCCCCGTGCTATGCGGTGGGAATTTTGTCGGTTTTCTTCATACTATGTAGCGTTAGTGTGTTCATTATTGTTACGGTTTGTTGAAAACCATACAATCAAATACTGGAATCTTTAAATCGTGCTGGTAGAGTTAAACCACACCAACAATACGAAAGCCACCTCAAAATACAACGAAAACCCGAAACCACCCAAAAAAAAATATACCAAAACCGCCCAATAATACCAAAACCGACGGCAACAAAAAATACCAAAAATACCCCAAACCCAAAAACATACAAAAAAAAACCGCCCAACAAAATATACCCCAAAACCGCCCCAAAAAATGCCCCCAAAACCGCACCAAAAATTTCCGTCCCAAAAATGCCGTACAACCCAATATGCATAACAAAGTTGGTAATTAGTATATTTAAATTTCAGTAAAAAACGATAGTAACTCTTAACTAAACAAAATATCTGTACATGATTTTGAATATAAATGACAAAATCAAAAAGATGCACTTACCTTCTTCTGTATAAACTGCCACCACTGAATCTGATATGTTTTCTAGAACACTGTCAACAAAAGCAAGATCAGAAACTTATTATTTTAACGAAATCTAACTAATATATTTTATCTAACAGAGACGATGATCAATTGAGGTTGAACGAAATATACCCGCCAGAACTATATGGATCTCGTAGACCGTTGGAGAATATTATATTGCTTGCAAACTTTTCCAACACGGTTTTTATACCCTTGTAACATAAAGTATGTAATTATAAGCTAACTTTACTTATAAAAGTGTTAATTGATGCTTACATGAGAATATAACAACAGGGATCGGATGACATTGAGACATGTATTGATAATTTTATTCTCATATTTGATTATAAAATCATGTCTTGTACCCGTCAGATGCACCTAATTGGTTGATTACTAGCTCGTTACCCGTTAACCCGTTAGTTTGTTAAAATTATCCATTAAGATTCTCAACTACATCTTACTAAAATACGTTTACTATCCAAGGAATTAGACAGAGAAAAATAGGTGAATTAGAAGATTACTCTAATACTAAGGATTAGAAAAATAAATATAATATAAAAATAATGTTTACGTGTATGGTTCGGTTAAATAAGTAAATGTGTTTAATCGAGCTGGATGCCACGTAATACCATACCTACCAGATGCCCATAAAAACTTTTGAAACGAAACCCATAACGGCCCCATATCCAATTATTTTAGGTTTTTGTGTTAGATGTGGGTTCGTTTGTCATCCCTGATAATGAGCGATTCAAAACATAATTCACTTACATAACCTCCAAACTGTGTCGGGATCCAATATGGTCTTGGTTTGACACCATAAACCTTTTTACATTCCTTGATGTATTTGTCCAAATCGAAAGGATCTGCTTGAAACATCGTATCGTTTTCTCCATTTCCGATTGGCATCACCATTTCCGTACACGACTTCATTGAAAAAGGAACTTGTTAGACACGTTGGTTGGTCCCATCGACACATATTTAAACATTCATAAATCATAAAATATGACGGGATGTATTATTTTGAGTGCACACTTGGCAAAATTCTAGATATCTTATTTCTAATTTTCCCACTTATTTCTCATATTAAATAATTACATTAATTACAAATAATTATTATTTTTTTGAGATTAAAATTAGCTTTTTTAATAGATTAAGAAATAGCTTTTTATATAATTGTCATTTCTAAACAAACAAATTTTTATAAAATAAGAAATTTTCTAAAGCATCAAACATTTTTAAAAAAATATGAAATATTTTAAAATCTGTGTTTATAAAAAAATAAAACTTTCATAAACCAAAATAATCAAAATTCAAAGTTATAATAACGAAATTTTCTAAAATAACATTATTTTAAAATGATTTGTTATGGAAAAAATGTTGAAAAAATTGAAAAAAACAAAAAAAAATGTAATAACAGAAGTTTTAAAAAGTAATATTGTTTTTTTATTATTTATAATTCTTAATCATACATAATTTCAGTTATATCTTATCTCAAAATATTGTTGTATATATAATTAATTTTCATTGTTAATGATTTAATATTTTATTTATTCAACCGTGTAATACACTGTATACTAACCTAGTGTCTTATATAATTGTATTTGCGTACATAGTATGAATAATATTTATTAGCAATGAAACCTTGTATAAATAATTATCTAGCGTCAGAGTGATATGCGTTAAAAATCACTATCAATTTAACCTCTCTTAACATGTTAAATATTGGTATAGTAATGTATAGAAACTAGAAAGTACGTTGGAATTAATATATCGACAAAGCCAAACAAAATTTGCCTTTTAGTACTCATTCTGCCAATAGAAGTAAAATGTTACATACGGAAAGCTATTGTTTATCAATTTCTTGATGCATTTTTATCAAAGAATATAATTTAGATGCATACCGTATGGATTGTTGCAAAATATTGTATGTAGTTATAAAATGTTACAACGAAACTGAATGTTTATTTTTAGTAATTTTCATAAGTTTGATACCCTTTATAACAATATATAACTATATTTTGATAGTTTGTCATTTGATAATATTTTTTTCTCTAAGATGTGTGACCCTTTTTGACCTGAACATATTTTGGTCAAAAACTGTTCTGACCCGAACCAAAACAACAATGTTTTAAGTTAACTTGTCCCGACTCGTTACCCTGCCCCTCTGTTTTGTCAGGTATAGGTAAGGTACCTGCCAATCCCATCCGAAATCTTTATCGATGCCGAAGTCAAATATATACATGCATCCTTTTCCCAAAAGCACATCGAGTCCAGCCATGACTTTGTCAAGAATGTAAGCATTCTCTCCGGCTCGATCGGTTGCGTTGCAAAAGGTTTGTAGATACTTACCTGTAGGGTTATCATATTGAGCCATAACATAGTATAGATCCTTGATATTATCTTTTAGATCCTGAGTCGTGTTTAGCGGCCTTCAAAACCCAAATACAGTTTTGTAAATAAAAGAATATGATCAAGAACCAGAGGAATGTCAAAAGGGTTCACTGTTCCCTGTCACAGTAATTTGTTGATTTTTTTTACATATAAAAGCTTATCCTTGTTTTAAGAAAATAATGATAATGGCTTGGACTTAGTGATGGCATGGGGCGGGTTTAGAACGGGTTTTGGTAACTCCAATCCCATACCCGATTAGAAAACTGTGTCCTAAACCCGGCAAAAAACCCGTCCGGTATGTATTGGGTTTTAACCCTTCGTGTATCGGGTATACCCGTTAGTTTCATAAATAATACCCGTTGGGTATACCCGTCGGTATCTCTTCGACATTTCGGCTAGATCTTTTTGTCGCTATCTCTCTTTAACCAAATCTATTTATCGTTATCTCGCTAACTTTCATAAATAATACCCGTTGGGTATACCCGTCGGTATCTCTTCGACATTTCGGCTAGATCTTTTTGTCGCTATCTCTCTTTAACCAAATCTATTTATCGTTATCTCGCTAACTTTCTTCAATTGTGACTAGGGTTTGAAGGAGAATTAAAAGTTTGATTGCCGAATTACTCGAGTAGGAGATAAGGAAAATTGTCGAGTTATAAATAAATTGAAACTAAGGAACTTGGGGTCAGGAGATAATATAATATAATCAAAATAACTAAAAACTACAACATAATTAAAAATAAAAAAAAATCCAAAAAATTCCAGGTAAATAATTGGATAAACGAGTATGTTTAACTAGGTAAACGGGTATCTCATGTAATCTCACACTCATTCGATACCCACAAAAATAATAAAATATAATCCTATACCTGGTCTCATACCCGCTTACCCGACCTCACACTCGTCTTAGATATCTCGGGTTTCAAGTATTCTTTTCGGGTTCGGGTTTAACTGTCATCCCTACTTGGACTCTGTAGTTGTAGTTTGTATGTAGTAGTGTTTTCTGAACCTATCGGACCGACAGATTAGATCTGTTGGACCGGAACTAGTCTGGAAATGCTGATTTGGACAATTTTCATTTTAACCTACTAGATACTGGTCTAACTAGTGAACTGACAAGGTGGTAAAACTATATTTTAATCTTTTTTTCTTTTTAAAATCTTATTTTTTTTATTTAAGTATTTAGTAATTCATATTTTAGGCTTTTAAGTTTTCAATTTTTGTTAAAACTATTAATCCACGTCAAAACATATAATGTTTTTATATTTTGTTTAAATTATATATAAAATTATATTGTCTTTGTTATTTATAACGTTATTCTTTTCTTAAACATTGTTCGTCCCGCTAACTAATGGACTAGTAAAATGACCGGTTTACTAACCATTTCGCTTTTAAAAACACTAGTTTATAAATAAGAGAATCTTATGATAACTCTGACTAAGAGCTTTGGTTCTGATACTCAAAACGGTAGCATTGAAAGGTTAGAATCCTATTTACAACTTACATGCATGTGTTGAACGTTTGGGATAGGGTTTTTAGGCCATCAGGTTTAGCAGCAACTCGATCGATTTCGAACCAAGATTCTCTTAATGTGTTGTAGCAACTCGTGCTTGTACTCTGCACACAAATAGCCATCTTAGTTAGTTGCATCTGATGGTTTAACCGTCACATAAAGACTAAAATTGAATAAAGTTACTTACGTTGAAGTCCTTTGAAACAACAACAGGATATCCATTTTCAGGAGTAAGCCCCAAGAAGTAGAGGATTGGAGCCGATGACGCTAATGATCCGTATACAATGTGGGGATATTTCAAACGAAACCATGAAGCGAGCACTAAATTTGGAAAGAGGTCAATCGATGTTACTCGTGTCGGTGATTATTTAGTACTGTATATTTCAAAACGCGTTGCACACACTTGTATATAAAAGAACTTACTTCCACCATATGAGCCTCCGATAGCTATGACTGGACTATCTTCTGCCGATAATTTTTTCTTAACATCAATTGTTATATGGGCGTAGTCTGCTAAAGCTTGCTCCGAAGTAAAGAATCCAAGAGTGTTAGCATTTTTATATGCTTCGTCTCGTGATCCAAATGGTATGGAAGTCCCATAATACCGATGCTGCAAATATTGTACAAATTTCAATTATTTATATATAAGACGCACACATAGATCGAGCATCCACTGGCGAACCCAGAAAATTTTTTTATGGGGGGTAAAAGTGGGACGATTGCATAATTTTAAGGGAGTGTTCGGGATTTTCATATACATATAACACAAAAAAAAAAATTACTGGGGGCGACTGCCCCACTGCTTCCACAATGTAATGTTTTTCGCCCACGGACACCAAACTGTCCTCTAAGTGACAAGTTAAAAACATGTATTAGATATAATATAATTAGTTATCATAGACAATACCTCAATATAGACCAAAAGACCTTTAAATCGTGAAGCAAGCGTTGTCTCGAACCCGCTATATCCTACGGCTCCCATGATGCTAGCCTCCTCGCCCGTATAAACAAAAATGGGGAAACGTTTAGTCGGCCCACCCCAGTACTCACGGTTTATAACATAACGTTGTTGAAAAGTCATGAAACTTTCTGGCTTAAAGTTAAAGTGATCCAGTGTTTGTGTGTAGTTATAAATCTCGAACTCTTGCGAGCTTTTTGCATTTTCGACAACAGCCTTTGTTGACAAAAATGTATTTTTGTCACCAAACTTGGTTGTTCCGAAACGTTTGCCCGACACACAAGTTATAAGCAATATCATCATGAGTGAAGACAACTTAAAGAGGAAAAAATGTAGAGGCTTTGCCATTGTTTTGTTAATGATCGAGTATGAGTACATGAGGATTTTGTTCAACTTACATTCAACTTATATAGTCACAGGGTGTCACTAAAAATCAACTTTGAGCGTAACATAAGCTAACTTACAAAGAAAAAAAGAAGCATCTAAAGTGCGATTAAGCCGTGTGGAAAAAATATGAGATAATATTATTCGTCAAAAAAATTGACGTTTGTTTTTCTTAGCAAATACGAATACTCGCATAAAAATCAAATGGGAAAGGGGGTGGGAGCACCGTCGCGCGGCCTCACGGCGGAGGCCAGCGCCGCGCGGCAACACCTCTGCCTGTCTTCCGCCGTGAAATTCCAACGCCTGGCCACACAGCCGCGCCGTACCACACCACCACAACACCCACTTTTTAACCGTTTGAGATGCCACCCCCACCCCCACCCCACCCCAACGGCTATATGCCATTTAAAAAACATTAAACTATAAATACAACCTAAACTCACCAAATATACACACAAATTCAAAAAAATCTCCTCTACTCTACTCACTAACAATTTTTATAAAAAGTCCCGTGATAAGTCAAATGTGCGCGTGTATTATATTTCACAATATAATGACGGCAGCGGTATTTCCCCGTGCACATTCGAAACCCACCAACGAATCCAGTTGAGAACGAAAATACAATTTTGGAGTTGCGCGATAAGAACACATATTTTACACTTAGATTCGATCTCGTGAAATACGTTGCGGATAATATTCATATCACGCTTTCGGATTATGAATGATAATTTGTTTTAATATTATTATTATTTTTCTTGTATTTTTTTTTAATTTTAAACTAGTTTTTTATTTTAATGTAATTTTTAATTTAAATAAAACAATTTAAAAAAAATGGTGTAATGTAGTGTGGAGTGAGTAACCCCCTCCTAAATTGGTGTGGTGTGTTGTGGTGTGATGTGATAAGTTTTGATTGGTGGGTATGGCATGGACACCACCACCACCCTATTATGAGACGTGGACCATTACCGACGGATAACTGTCATGATTATATATATTCTAATTATCAAGTTATTTGTATACAATTTTATGCATGTAGTACAACTAACTAATTTTTTTATTTTTTAATTTAACCATAATACTTTTACATCTTTTAAAATTTAACCTCTATAATTTTTCATCTCGTCACACCCTCAAAATCCGCGAGCGGGGTTTTACCGCGAGGCGCGTGACATACCAGGATCTCAGTCATTAGTTACCAAGAACGACTCTATATGATAAATAAACAAAACCAGAGTTAACGTTTAAAATACTGCGGAAGCGTTTAAAATACTGCGGAAGCGTTTTTAAAACTAGAACACCCAAAACAAGTAATATGTAACGAGAATGCGCAAAACAAACGCGCCCCAAACACAAATGTATAAAATGAAAATAATCCCAATTTGTAAACAATGCAAATGTAGACAACTCAACAATGCTGACGTGCGTGCTCCTAGGCAATCTGGCAACCTTAACCTGAGAATAGCATACTAAACAAGTCAACACATGGTTGGTGAGTTCAAGAGTTTGCGTTAAAATATAAACCAATCAATAGTTTTCAGAGCATAAGTAGTGTATTGCAATAGATAGCTAGTCTATTAACATAAAAATATTAATCATAGTGATCTCGCGATTGAAGCTGACTGTGATACGTTTGTTGCCTCCCGTCACGACTTACCAGGTCGTGACGAATATGTGATAGGACAAAATTGCACCCGTTTGACCTCGAGTCGCACAGGTGGGGCTCGTCAGACCCAGTAGTACTACCCAAAATTTCCCCGCTAGTCAATATTAACAATCCGAAAGTGTGAGGACTTTCCATGGTAAACAACACTATATCAATATTATACACACTCATAAATAAAGCGTTTGTAAACAGTATGCCATCTCCCCCAAAAGAGATTTATGTAAAAAGAGTGGGGCAAGAACTCACCTGGTATGCGCAAGAATTAACTTAGAGTTTAACTTGAAAGAAAGAAGGAAAGACAACCTTCAAAGGTCACCTAGAATACAAGAGTACATAAGTACGTGTGCACAAAAACAACACGAAACCCTAAGTGCTCTACAAACCAAAGAACTCAAGGTTTAAGAATACAAGACACATTTGACCCAGTTGACCCGTTTGACCCGTTGGTGACATTATAGGTGATAATTCATTAAACTAACACAACAGCATATCATACATGATCAACATACCACTTGATTACATATAGCACATCACCACCACATGTACTACCTAGATCATCATATAACTAGATATCATACAAATCATGCAAATCACAACAGGCCAAAACAGATAACAACCCAAATCAACATTCATACAACATAAACAACACATTTAGTCACCTTAGAACCCATCCATGAACACACTAGCATGATCCTAATATCCCAAACATGCTCAAATCATCCAATTCAAGGATTTGCACAATTAAAGTTTCCCTTTTGGGAAAGTTCATCCCAAATTCATCAAACTCACACAACATTCATGAATTCATCAATTATATACCAATTCAAGACTATGACAACATCTAAACATGATCAACAACACCTAATCATCATGATTCATCAACTTCCATACCCAAAAGTTACTATCTTTAGCAAGGTACAAACTACAACATGCATTCTTGAATTCCTAACCTTCATATCAACCATCTAGCATCTAATCATCATCACAAACACATCCATAACATTCACACATCATCCAATCATCAATTCATGCAAAATAAAGTTACTATTATTAGTAACCTATGAACAATGCATCCAAATCATGGCTTTCTTGTATAATCGACGTTAACTAACATATATACAATACAACTAACATAATCACAACATCAAACAACCATTATTCAACATCCAATTTGATCCAACATCACTTCAAACTCACGGCCAAGATATTCCTATGAACAAACAACCAAAATCCAAACTTTCTTGCATAATCAACGTTAATCAACATGTAATCTATCTAACAAACACATTAACATCAACAATCAAGCAACTTTCGGCCATCAATTGCAGAATTCGCATGGAACTTTCGGCCAAACATGAACAACCATCAAATCATATAAAAATCTAACCTTTAGATGTGTAATAGTTTGCAATTGAAGGTTCTAACTTGTTGTATAACTTGAAGTCGACCAAATCCGATGG
Organism: Flaveria sonorensis; assembly: GCA_025506505.1. NCBI lineage: Eukaryota > Viridiplantae > Streptophyta > Magnoliopsida > Asterales > Asteraceae > Flaveria > Flaveria sonorensis. Next base: position 4,849,124 of record CM046423.1, read on the forward strand.
TTTCTTGCTTGTTCTTGATCGATTTCGCGATGGTGAGGGTGAGGGGATGCAAGTCGCGGCCGAAAGGGTTAGGGGATTAGGGTTTTTAATTTTGTTTTAATTAATAATCCATAATTACACCTTTAACCCTTATAATTTGTATTTTATAAAAATTAAGCTTTTTGAATAGATTTTAAATAGTTTTTAACTACTAAACACCATTATTATTAATCACAAATAACAATCATGCATAATTCCCATTTATCACAAAACACACGAATAAATATGCACGTTTTCACGTTACGCGATAACATTACAGTTAACATTCAAATCACATAAGCATAACTTAATAATCACATTGTTAACCTAATTATCATCAATTCAACATTACTGATTATTGTTAAGTCACCAACGTTCAACGACAACTAGTGTGTGCTCCCGACACGTGTATGCAAGACTTAACGGAACAAACGGAGTTTGGTAACGGAAAATTACCGGATGTCACATTATCCCCATGTTGAAAGAATTTTCGTCCCGAAAATTGCGTTACATGGTGAGTGTTCCATCACTGGTCTACTGCATTGGCACAAGGAAATCGAAATCGTGTGAGTTTTGGATGAGTCGTCACATCATCCCCATGTTGAAAGAAATTTCGTCCCGAAATTTAATCAATACCTTCGCCGGCTGGCATCGTCCTTTCAAATAGCTGAGGATGCTTAAGCTTCATTTGGTCTTCACGTTCCCACGTGAATTCTGGTCCACGTCTCGAGTTCCAACGAACTTTGACGATGGGTATCTTGCTTTGCTTAAGCGTTTTCACCTCACGATCCATCACTTCGACCGGTTCCTCAATGAAACGTAATTGTTCATCTACTTGAACTTCTTCCAGTGGTACGACCATCGTTTCATCCGTTAAACATTTCTTTAGATTTGAAACATGGAATACATCATGGATTCCACTCAATGAATCAGGTAAGGCTAGTCGATAAGCCACTGGACCAATTCTTTCCACTATCTCAAATGGTCCAACGTATCTCGGATTTAGCTTTCCTCGCTTACCAAACCGAACTACGCCTTTCCACGGTGAGACTTTTAATAAAACTTTGTCACCTGTCTGAAATTCCAAGGGTTTTCGTCGCTTGTCAGCATAGCTTTTCTGTCTGTCTCGCGCTGCTGCCATGCGGTTTCTTATCTGAACAATCTTCTCAGTTGTCTCGTGTACTAACTCGGGACCCGTTAATTGACTATCACCAATTTCAGCCCAGCAAACTGGTGATCTACACTTTCTCCCATACAAAGCTTCAAAAGGTGCTGCCTTTATACTAGTGTGATAACTGTTGTTGTAAGAAAATTCCACCAACGGTAGGTGAACTTCCCAGTTATTCCCGAAATCAATCACACAAGCACGTAACATGTCCTCCAAAGTCTGTATAGTACGCTCGCTTTGACCATCAGTCTGTGGATGATAAGCAGTACTCATATCCAATCGTGTACCTAAAGCTTTCTGCAACGACTGCCAGAAGTGTGATGTGAAACGAGAATCGCGATCAGAAATAATTGAGATTGGTACTCCATGCCTCGAAACGATCTCCTTCAGATAAAGTCGGGTTAACTTCTCCATCTTATCTGTTTCCTTTATCGCTAGGAAATGAGCAGATTTTGTCAATCGATCCACGATAACCCATATTGTATCGCAACCCGTAGAAGTACGAGGTAACTTAGTAATAAAATCCATTGATATTTGATCCCACTTCCACATAGGGATCTCGGGTTGTTGTAGCAGACCAGATGGTTTCTGATACTCCACCTTAACCTTCGAGCAGGTCAGACACTTGCTCACATAAGTAGCTACATCTGCTTTCATGTTAGGCCACCAATAGTGCGCCTTCAAATCGTGGTACATCTTGTCAGATCCAGGATGTATAGAATACTTGGACTTATGAGCCTCACTCATGACCAAATCTCTCAGATTTCCATGTAGAGGTACCCATAGTCTATCCATGAAGTAACGAATCCCATCCGCTTTTACTTCTAATTGCTTTTCCATTCCTCGTAACCCTTCTAAACTCATGTTTTCTACCTGCAGAGCTTCAGTTTGAGCATCATAGATTTGTTCAGGTAATTGCGTACTAATCGTTAGTTGCAGAGCTCGCACTCGTCGAGGCTTAGCAGTCTCTTTTCTACTCAGCGCATCAGCAACTACATTTGCCTTCCCCGGGTGGTATTTAATAGCACAATCATAGTCGTTTAACAATTCCACCCAGCGTCTTTGCCTCATATTCAACTCCTTTTGCTCAAAGATGTGCTGAAGACTCTTGTGATCGGTGTAGATGGTGCATTTGGTACCGTACAAGTAATGTCTCCAGATCTTCAAGGCAAACACTACCGCACCCAGTTCCAAATCATGGGTGGTATAGTTCTTCTCATGAATCTTCAACTGTCTAGAGGCGTATGCTATCACTTTATCCCGCTGCATCAGGACGCATCCAAGTCCTTGAATAGAAGCGTCACAATAGACTACGAAATCATCACTACCATCCGGTAACGCTAATATTGGTGCGCTACACAATTTATGTTTCAGCATCTGAAAAGCAGATTCCTGACTCTCACCCCATTTGTACGTCGTTCCTTTGTGAGTCAAAGCTGTGAGAGGTTGTGCAATCTTAGAGAATCCTTCAATGAATCGTCGATAATATCCCGCTAATCCAAGGAATTGTCGTATCTCACTCGGTGTCTTAGGAACAGACCAATTCTTTATCGCTTCAATCTTAGCAGGATCAACATGTATTCCCTTCTCGTTGACAATATGACCTAAGAATTGTACCTCACGTATCCAGAAATCACACTTAGAAAACTTTGCGTACAGTTGTTCCTTTCTAAGTAATTCCAAGATTAAACGTAAGTGCTTCTCATGTTCTTCCTCGGTCTTTGAGTATATCAGTATGTCATCAATAAAGACGATAACAAACTGATCAAGATAGGGTTTGCACACGCGATTCATGAGGTCCATGAATACTGCTGGTGCATTCGTCAACCCAAATGGCATGACCAAAAATTCATAGTGACCATATCGTGTACGGAAAGCAGTCTTCGAGATGTCCTCTTCTCGAACTCTCAGCTGATGATACCCAGACCTCAGATCAATCTTGGAGTAATAGCTTGATCCTTGCAGTTGATCAAACAAATCATCGATACGAGGTAAGGGATATCTATTCTTGATAGTAACCTTGTTCAGTTCCCTATAGTCGATACACATTCTAAATGTACCATCCTTCTTCTTCACAAATAGAACTGGCGCTCCCCAGGGCGACGAACTCGGTCGGATAAACCCTTTATCCAACAGTTCTTGGAGTTGGGCGGATAATTCTTGCAGTTCGTTCGGAGCTAACCGGTACGGTGCTCTCGCAATTGGAGCGGCTCCTGGAGTCAACTCAATCTGGAATTCAACTTGACGATGAGGTGGTAATCCAGGAAGGTCTTCCGGAAACACCTCGAGAAACTCACGAACTACGGGAATATCCTCTATCTTCTTTTCCTCAGTCTGTTTATCCGTGACTAGTGCCAATATGGCCAGTCGACCCTTTCGTAACAACTTCTGCGCCTTCATGAATGAGATGATGCCTATCACCGCACCACTCCTATCACCTCTGACCGTAAGGACTTCTTCACCAATGGGAATCCGTATGATCTTCTCGTGGCATATGACTTCCGCTTGTTTATCGGAAAGCCAATCCATGCCTACTACCACATCGAAACTTCCTAGTGTAACAGGCATGAGATCTATGGTGAATATATGACCAGCGAGCTCTATCTTGCAGTCTCTAAGAATATGCGTTACGTGAATCTGTGTACCGTCAGCTAACTCTACGGTGTATTTAGATTCTAAGGCTGAGGGCATATCACTTAAAAGACTACAGAACCTAGTGGACACGAAACTTCTATCGGCTCCGGTATCGAATAATACAGTAGCAAAACAACCATTAACCGAAAATTTACCAGTTACTATTGTAGGGTCGTTTAGAGCCTCACCTGAGCCAATGACGAAGGCTCTTCCTTTGGCTCCATTATTATTATTGCCTCCATTGTTGTTGCCATTACCATTGTTGTTGTTATTGTTGTTGCCATTGTTATTATTGTTGTTGTTCCCATTGTTGTTGTTACCATTACCATTCCTCTTAAGCTGGGGACAGTTGCGTTTGTAATGGCCTTCTTTCCCGCATTCAAAACAACCTTTCGGAGTTTCTTGTGATTGTTGTGGCTTTCTCATCAGTTCACCCCGACAGTCTTTGGCTGCATGACCAATCTTCCCACAACGTTGACACTTGAAGTTATCACACCGACCCACATGGTGGTAGTTACACCGGTTGCACTTCGGCAGTCTTCCACCATACCCGCCGGGTCCTTGATTTGAGTGCGCCTGGTTGAAGCTTCGGTTGTTATCGAACTTCCGTTGCTGTTGCTGACTTGGCTGCTGTTGTTGAGGTTGAGATTGGCTACTGGATGACGATCCCTTGTTGCTTGAACCATCCCACTTGCGTTTCTGGTCGGGCACGCTTGCCACCGCACCCCGTTTAGGTAACCGACCTTGCTCAACTGCCTGGTCAGTCAGCCTGTGGGCTGTTCGGATAGCTTGTTGTATGGTAGTGGGGTTAGAAGCAGTTACCATACTTTGAATTTCAGGCACCAATCCCCGTATATAATGCTCCACCCTCTTGTGCATTTCATTCACCATCCCTGGACATAAAGTGGCTAACTCATGAGTACGGGTCGTGTAGGCTTCAATTTCTGTGCGTCCATGCGCCCACTAAGTGCTACCACGTTGCCTGCCAGAGTATGATGTCCACCAATGGCCATCGAAAGTCGCTCCTGAAGCGTCTCTACCTGGAAACGCAACTGACGCATCTCAGATCGTAATGCAGAGTTCTCATCAGTGAGTCCTCTAATCCGATGTCGCTCCGTGTCTAGAGTGGCTACTAGGGCTGCAAATGCCTGCTCCAGAGGGATGCTCAAGGTAGGAAGTGTAGGCAAAGTAGAGGCGGTTGATGACCTAGTCCTAGGTCGTGTAGGTGCTACTGGTGGTACGCGTTCTCTATAAGCCATACGGTTAATGTAAGTGGGGTAGAAATCCCAGTTACGTGGAGGATCGAGCTCAGGAGGTACGAAAGGCTGATCCCAGTCTATCTCGCCGCGAGGATAAGGATGTCGTGGCCAGTTAGATCCCCTATCAGGTACGGGAGATGTAGGAGGTGATTCAGATCGTGCAGGTCTCTTGCCTAAATTCCTGGACGATGATGCCATGCTGCGAAGTACGTGTTGCGTATGCCAATGAGTATACAGTAAGGAGAGTAAACGGTAAGTAACTAACAACTGTGCGGTTATAGTCTAGTGTGTGTATGCAACCTAGTTCCCTATAACCAATGGCTCTGATACCAATCTGTCACACCCTCAAAATCCGCGAGCGGGGTTTTACCGCGAGGCGCGTGACATACCAGGATCTCAGTCATTAGTTACCAAGAACGACTCTATATGATAAATAAACAAAACCAGAGTTAACGTTTAAAATACTGCGGAAGCGTTTAAAATACTGCGGAAGCGTTTTTAAAACTAGAACACCCAAAACAAGTAATATGTAACGAGAATGCGCAAAACAAACGCGCCCCAAACACAAATGTATAAAATGAAAATAATCCCAATTTGTAAACAATGCAAATGTAGACAACTCAACAATGCTGACGTGCGTGCTCCTAGGCAATCTGGCAACCTTAACCTGAGAATAGCATACCAAACAAGTCAACACATGGTTGGTGAGTTCAAGAGTTTGCGTTAACATATAAACCAATCAATAGTTTTCAGAGCATAAGTAGTGTATTGCAATAGATAGCTAGTCTATTAACATAAAAATATTAATCATAGTGATCTCGCGATTGAAGCTGACTGTGATACGTTTGTTGCCTCCCGTCACGACTTACCAGGTCGTGACGAATATGTGATAGGACAAAATTGCACCCGTTTGACCTCGAGTCGCACAGGTGGGGCTCGTCAGACCCAGTAGTACTACCCAAAATTTCCCCGCTACTCAATATTAACAATCCGAAAGTGTGAGGACTTTTCCATGGTAAACAACACTATATCAATATTATACACACTCATAAATAAAGCGTTTGTAAACAGTATGCCATCTCCCCCAAAAGAGATTTATGTAAAAAGAGTGGGGCAAGAACTCACCTGGTATGCGCAAGAATTAACTTAGAGTTTAACTTGAAAGAAAGAAGGAAAGACAACCTTCAAAGGTCACCTAGAATACAAGAGTACATAAGTACGTGTGCACAAAAACAACACGAAACCCTAAGTGCTCTACAAACCAAAGAACTCAAGGTTTAAGAATACAAGACACATTTGACCCAGTTGACCCGTTTGACCCGTTGGTGACATTATAGGTGATAATTCATTAAACTAACACAACAGCATATCATACATGATCAACATACCACTTGATTACATATAGCACATCACCACCACATGTACTACCTAGATCATCATATAACTAGATATCATACAAATCATGCAAATCACAACAGGCCAAAACAGATAACAACCCAAATCAACATTCATACAACATAAACAACACATTTAGTCACCTTAGAACCCATCCATGAACACACTAGCATGATCCTAATAACCCAAACATGCTCAAATCATCCAATTCAAGGATTTGCACAATTAAAGTTTCCCTTTTGGGAAAGTTCATCCCAAATTCATCAAACTCACACAACATTCATGAATTCATCAATTGTATACCAATTCAAGACTATGACAACATCTAAACATGATCAACAACACCTAATCATCATGATTCATCAACTTCCATACCCAAAAGTTACTATCTTTAGCAAGGTACAAACTACAACATGCATTCTTGAATTCCTAACCTTCATATCAACCATCTAGCATCTAATCATCATCACAAACACATCCATAACATTCACACATCATCCAATCATCAATTCATGCAAAATAAAGTTACTATTATTAGTAACCTATGAACAATGCATCCAAATCATGGCTTTCTTGTATAATCGACGTTAACTAACATATATACAATACAACTAACATAATCACAACATCAAACAACCATTATTCAACATCCAATTTGATCCAACATCACTTCAAACTCACGGCCAAGATATTCCTATGAACAAACAACCAAAATCCAAACTTTCTTGCATAATCAACGTTAATCAACATGTAATCTATCTAACAAACACATTAACATCAACAATCAAGCAACTTTCGGCCATCAATTGCAGAATTCGCATGGAACTTTCGGCCAAACATGAACAACCATCAAATCATATAAAAATCTAACCTTTAGATGTGTAATAGTTTGCAATTGAAGGTTCTAACTTGTTGTATAACTTGAAGTCGACCAAATCCGATGGTTTCTTGCTTGTTCTTGATCGATTTCGCGATGGTGAGGGTGAGGGGATGCAAGTCGCGGCCGAAAGGGTTAGGGGATTAGGGTTTTTAATTTTGTTTTAATTAATAATCCATAATTACACCTTTAACCCTTATAATTTGTATTTTATAAAAATTAAGCTTTTTGAATAGATTTTAAATAGTTTTTAACTACCAAACACCATTATTATTAATCACAAATAACGATCATGCATAATTCCCATTTATCACAAAACACACGAATAAATATGCACGTTTTCACGTTACGCGATAACATTACAGTTAACATTCAAATCACATAAGCATAACTTAATAATCACATTGTTAACCTAATTTATCATCAATTCAACATTACTGATTATTGTTAAGTCACCAACGTTCAACGACAACTAGTGTGTGCTCCCGACACGTGTATGCAAGACTTAACGGAACAAACGGAGTTTGGTAACGGAAAATTACCGGATGTCACATTATCCCCATGTTGAAAGAATTTTCGTCCCGAAAATTGCGTTACATGGTGAGTGTTCCATCACTGGTCTACTGCATTGGCACAAGGAAATCGAAATCGTGTGAGTTTTGGATGAGTCGTCACACATCTAACTTTTGTCCTCTATATTTTTCATATTTTATAATTTTTTCATTTTACAATCCGGTCTAAATTTTGAAAGTTCAAACGCTGTAATGTGTGCATGTGGTTCAACTTTGTTACACCTATTTTTTCTTGTTTAACAGCCTCGTCGCAACGTGCGGGGTACTAGATTGACTTAGTTATTGTTTTTAATGTTTTACGTTTTACATGTGTGGTTCAACGTTTTTACATTTACTTTTCATTCAGTTTTATTGTTGTCGTTTTTGTTTCTTTTTTAGTACGAGTTTTTCTTGTGTTGTTGGTCACTGACGGTGATGTGACATTGGTGCTACTTGATACGGTTTTACGCCCCGCGACAACGCGGGGGCTTAATACTAGTTACTAACGAAGTATCAACGAAACCATTAATATTCCAAAAAAAATGTAAATAAATGATCATAACATGCGTCGGTAATCCATTAGCAATATTTTTTTTTGAACGACAAATGTAAACAAATGTACGATCCTACTTCAAAGGATATATGTTATTTTAATCGGACACACATCTGTTTTCCAACCAACCTTCATAGGACGAAACCCATGGCCGGAAAAACCCTGGTGGCAATATTTCGCGTTAACATCTAGAAAAAGATTTTTGTTCAAGTTTTTCAGGCGTTTGTGGTGGTAGCGTGGATGATGGTGGCATTGATTTCAAACCAAAAAAACATAATCAAAATGTTACACCTAAGCATGTGTTTTTTATTCATGAAATGTTTCTATATTAGTGTTTTTTCAACTGGACAGTTCAATAAACCGACCATCGGACTAGAGTATTGCTCAAAATGGATGAATTTTAATTTATACATTAATATATACACACACTAGGTTAGTACCGTGTATTACACGGATTGAATAAATAAAATATTAACTAATTAGTAATAAAAATTTATGAATTATAAAACCATGTTTGAAGATAAAATATGATTATAATTGCATATGAATAACTATTTTAAGTAAATAAATAATAATATATTTTTCTTAAACTTTTATTTTATAAAAAATATTGGTTTTAAATATTTTGTTTTAAGAAAAATGAATTTAAAAAAAAGTTTGTTGTATTCTGTATTTTTACAAAAGTTTTATTTTTTAAAAGTATGTTTTTATAAAAAAAGGTTTGAATTTATTAAATTATATAATTTTTAATTTAAAAATAGTATGAGTAATATTATTAGTATTCAGTATTATTAATAGTAATAAAAAGAAAGTAGAAAGTTAGAATGATAAACTTACAATTGTATCAAGTTTTATTTTAAATTTTTTTTGTTATACATAGATAGATATATAGATAAATAGATAGGCTAGAAAACCATTTATTAAACGGATTATAGTTAATAATAAACACAAAAAGTTAAAATACGATATTTTAATATAAGATATGATTAAAATTATATATACGTAATAGTTCAAAAATAAAACAATTATACTATTTTTTTAACTCAAATAGATTCATTTTAAACATTCGTTTTAAGATTTAATAAAACTACTTTTAGGAATTTTATACTTTTTATAATTATTTAAAAAATGATGGATTTAAAATTTTTGTTTAAAAAAGGTTTAGTGTTTTAGTAAATTTTATATTATATAAAATTTTTGTTTTTTATTATTTATATTTTAATAAAAAGATGTGATTTTTAATTTCTTTAATAAAATTTATTTTTAAAAACATCACTTGATTTTAAAAAAATCTAGATAAAAGAGAGAAATGTATCAATTAATAAAATTGATTTTTATTGGGAGAGAGAAATTAGTTTGAATGTTTAAATTAGGGGTGTAAATTTCTAACACGACTCGAAAGCACGAAAAAAACTTAATACGAAATTTGTTGGTTTGGGTTTAATATAAACGGGTTCGGGTAGGGTTCGGGTCAAATCTGTGAACCCGCTTATCTAAACAGGTTGGGTTCGGGTTCAACCCAACAAGTTGGCGGGTTGACCTGTTCGACCCATTTTTTATTTATTTATTTTATTTTATATATTTTGTGTCACAAATTAAGTTTATTATGTGTTTTATTTTGAAATTTAGAATTTAAAATAGAAATTAGCATAAGATTTCATCACTAAAATATAATTATTTTATATTAATTAGTATATTTTGTTGTAAAATAATAATTTTAAAGTATTAATATGTGAAAAAATATAATAAATAAAACATTTGGTTCAATCGGGTCATGTTCGTGTCAACCCGTAAATTTTCGTGTTGTGTTCAGGTTGACACTTATGGCACAATTTTCAGATTCGGTTCGGGTTCGGGTAAAATTTTCGGTTTCAGGTCGGGTTGGACCCGACAACCCAAAAACACGACTCGTTTAACACCCCTAGTTTAAATTACTATAATATCTTTTTGAGGAAAAATAAAATGAGAATGTTTTAAAAAATGACAAGTGTCAAAAAAATTATTTAAGAGAATGACAAGTGGTAAAAGAAACTATTTTTTATTAAATTCTATATATTTATTTATTTAACCCCGTGTAGGGTTACTAAAACTTATGAATAAAAAAATTTGCTCATTTACTAAAAATAAAAAAAGCTTCTTTTAATACACGTATTAGAGTAATATTACATACTATATAGTCCTTAAATATTTGATACCTTGATAATTTGATAAATATATTATAATTAGATCAATTAATTATACAGTTAAAAACTAAATTTGGTGAGTCAAAAATTTCATAAAATAAAAATCCACTAAATTAAATGAGTTTATTTTAGGAAGCATTAGAAACATAGTAATAATACCGTAGAAGTTGAATTAATATATGGTTAAATGGAATTTTTAAGACATAATATAAATGGTTAAATGAAAGCTATAAATTATAATTTAAATCAGTATGTGAGTATGGTAATATATTTAAGTAAAATATTTATCTGTGTGGTAAGTAAATGAAAGCTTTAAATTGTAATTTAAATTAGTATGTTAGTATGGTAATATATTTAAGTAAAATGTCTATCAGTATGGTAAGTAAGATGTCTATAAGTATGATAAATTTAATATATTAAAAAACTGAAATAAATTACAGTATGATCAAGTTTTAAGTGGGAATTGAAAATAAAGATGGTGTAAGAGTGTGTCACGTGTCAAATTAATGGTTTAAAAAAATGCCATATGGCTTTAAAAATATTGCTTTATTAGAGTCTATAGATTTGTGTATTATATATACACACGCACAACTAATTCGAAAGGAAGTACAAATAGTTTATCTTTTTTATGTAGATTTGTAATTATTAATTAAATTTAAAAAATACTAAGACTAAAGTAGTAAACAAATCAACAAATGAGATTTTAGAAGAAAAAATATAAGAAAAACTTAAAATGTGGACAATTTATATAAAGGTTTGTTGTTTCAACCGCCTAACTCATTAGATACTCAACAACACCTGTTATAGTCGGTTCTTGATCTATCGTACCGTTGAATTATAAATAAAAATCCAATTTCCAGATAATATTGTCAATTTGTAGTCTCGTTCCTTTCTTCTTGATTAAAATGTATATAATATAAAGATTGGATTGTAGTAATTTAAATTATTATCTATTGGTTGATAATAAATAAATTGTAATTTGATCAATAACATTAATAACTTTTATTTTTATTATCAGGGAAATCCTAATAGCAGAATTATCAAATATTTACATTTACTTTCCAACTTGATATCATTTACAATGATGATGAATGAAAATTGAAAAGCTTATAAGTAATTGTAAATCTATGATATGCTAGTTGCTTGTAGCAAAATGAAAGTTAAAAGTATCGCTGTTTAAATAACATGTATGGATAGTGAATTATGTAATGTTAATTATCAAACGTTGATCTGAATTTAATTTGAAATCATCTAATAAAATATCTAAATTCATCTCCAGTTTTAGTCATATTTTCGGAAATTTACAGACCGCGTATATTTGGAAATTATTTCCAAAAGTTGAGCAATAGGATTTGTGGCAGAGTTTACATTCTACATGCTTATTATCTACAATTATTGTATATTTGTTTCAATTAATCTATTTAAAATTATTAAGAGGGAAAATTACATAAACCAGTTAGATTTTTTTAAGTAATAATTTTTTACCAGTCATAAGGTGTTATTGTTTTTTTTTAACGTTATTTATTTTTCAAAAATAGTTATGACTAACTGAGGGTCCTCTGTATTGATAAATTTTTTATTTCTTCAATAAAAAGTAGCATTACGTTGGTACTACAATCATATGATCTTGCAGTTTAATGGTATCGATAATTGTCCCTCGTAAAAGTGGGGTGTTCAAAATTCTTACAAGTACAAACTTAGATGATGTTTAGTGGTAAAAAAATATTGTTAAAAAACTTTGATTCTACATCTAGCTAGTTAGCACTACTGAGTAGTGACCATATGTTTTAAGGCTGCCAATTTATATCATTGATTTTTTTATGTTGATGAGAGACGTATAAAGTGATCTGTGCCTCTAATCAAGGTAAATTGATAGCTAAGATGAGACACCGATCATCTATACTTATTAATAAAACAATAACTTTAGTGACACGTGACATTCTATTAAGGATTTATTTTTTATAATTTTCGTCTAAATATGTATTTGTTCTCAATGTTAGTCTAGATTTATTTAGAGACATTTGAGGAAATTTTGAAAATTTAACTCTAAATTATAGTGCATCTTTTTTTGGAAATTAAATCAAACCCGGTTATTCTTCTTTCTTCAAATAATTCATCTACAAAAACTGCAGATCACTTTAAAATCCATAAAATGCTCGGTTTATATTCGAATCGTGACAAAAATTACGGGATTTCTTCATCGAACCTCTTCAATTCGAAGGAATTCATGGGTATCTTTCTTTGGAAATAAAATCAGTCCTGATTTCGTAACACACAAATTGAATAAATAAAATATCAAATAGTTTGTATAAAATTTTAGAAAATATAAAACAATATTTTCATATAAAATATGATTAAATTAAATATGTAAATATTTCAAGTAAAACAACAATAATATCTTTTTAAACTTTCGTTGATGAAATTATTTTTTTAACTATTTCTTAAAAAATAAATTCATTTTGTTTAAAAAATCATCCTTAAAAATCTTTAAAAAATAGTATATGTTTGGAACATTGGCAATTTGTCTTTATAAACTCTGATGATAGCGCATTCGACAGACTTCATCAACGTTATCATTTTGGCTTCGGTTTCTTCTAGATTCATTTAGAGACATTTGATGAAATTTTGAAAATTTAACCCTAAATTATAGTGCATCTTTTTTTAGAAATGAAATCAAACCCGGTTATTCTTCTTTCTTCAAATAATTCATCTACAAAAACTGCAGATTGATGTGTGTGCGTTGGAATGAGATTTTAAGTGTTTAAACGTCAAATATTACGTATGATTATTCGTTTATATGCATGTGATTGAGTTGAATAGGTTGACTATGAGTTGGAAGTGATTTTGTAGGAAAAACAAGGAATTTGGAAGCTTACATGATAAAACAAGTCATTGGAGGGGTTAAGAAACGAAGTTCCAAAGTGCAGCAGAAAGGCTTCCACCGTAGCCTACTGTATCCACCGTAGGCTACGCCAGCTCAAGAAAAAAATCAGCAGAAAGGGTCCCAGCGTAGGCTACGCTGGATGGCGTAGGCTACGCCAAGAAAATTTTTGAAAACCTATAAAATCGCGTTTTTATTATGTTTCAGCCACCACTTGATTCTCATTCGACCTAAGACGAAAAAAGACGTATTTTGGAAGTTCTGGGATCGATTTTTCACCATTCCAACTCTCAAAAACAAGATACAATCATCCGGAATGCAAATCAATAACGGTTTTGAAGATCATTCAAGAACGATGAGCGGTTAATCTTCTCGTGATCAACTTTGGGTATTAGGTTTTGCGTGATTAGGTTTTTGTTTTTGTTTAACTTTGTTGGGATTAAACTTTAGAACCCGTTAAGTTCTTTTATGAGTTTAACTTGTGTTTTGATTATTTAAACAACGACGTTGGTAAACTTTTATTTGAATATCATTTAATCTTCTGGAAATTATATGATTGCAAGTTTTGGTTTCTAATTGAATTGGCATTGTGTATCAAGACCCATTAAGTCCTGATTATCGATATCACTTAATCATCGCACATATAGAGTTCCTATTAAGGATTTTCCTTGAAGTTAAATTAAATAATTGCTGAAAACCAAACCTAGAACCGAAGTGGATTACTTTCTCTTATAATTGTTTTCTTAATCAAGTTTGATTCTTTTAAAGTTGATTTCTTAGTTTATTTGTTAATTATTTCAAAAATCCAATTTTCACAGCCAAGAGGCAATAGTTAAGTAATTTGTTAATTTAATTAATCATTATTTTCTAAATCAAAGTACAATACACCGACCACTAATTCCACGAGGATCGACAACCCTACTTACCCTAACTAGTTTAAGGTGAATAGGAACACACATTTTAACATCTTATTTGATTGATACTTCGACATCGATCAAATTTTGGCGCCGTTGCCGGGGAATCGGTGCGCTTGGTGTTTTGTATTTTATTTGTTTTATAAGAAAAAAAAATCTTTTTTGTTACTTGCCTTATTTTATTTGTTTTTATTTTCGTGTTACGCTTGGTGTTTTTAGTGTGCAGGTGACAGGTTGCATGCATACTCGATATTCGGGTAGGAAATCACCACTAGTATTCGATCCAGAGATAGAGAAATCAGCAAGGTATAATCGTGTCTTGCATTGATCAGGGTTACCAACTACATCAATTTCACAAGTCATTAATCAAGCAGCTGATAGTTTGTCTGATTCAACTAACATGGATAATACAAACAACCAACCACCTCAAAATCCAAACCCTCCTCCAAATAACCAACACCAAAACCCAAATCCACCCCCACCACCAAATAACAACCACAACAACAGCCTAAATCAACCACCTCCCAACAATAATATGAATCAAAATAACCTCAATCAAGGAGACGACTTCGATCATGTAAGCATGCATAGTGTTCACACGGGTGATGAGAATTATGAAGATGAATGGGATAACAATGAAGAACCCTATAACGGTGCAAATTATGATGCTTGGAATGGAAATTTTGGTGGAGGTGATGGACAAAACGGAAATAACAATTGGGGGAATGATCAACATGGGTGGAATGCACCACCTATCAACCAACAAAGAGGTAGGGTTAATAATAACATCAATCAGCCAAGAAGACCTCAAAGAGCTCAAGTACAAGGTGTGGATAGCCATTTTAGACTGGCTATTTCTGAAAATCCAAATCCCATCGCACTTCCAAATCGTAGAGGAAGAGCTTTTGTTGTACGCCCTCATTATTTCACTATTCTTCCTGTATTTAGAGGTACTGCAACAGAAGAACCATATGCGCATCTTGCTGAATTTGATGCAATATGTAGCACTATTGGTGGGAATCACTTCACACAAGATGAAGTGGGGTTGAGATTGTTTCAATTTACTTTGAAAGATAGAGCTAAGCAATGGTTCCTCACTTTGCCTGACAACAGTATTCATACTTGGCAAAAGATGCAAAGGGTTTTTCTTGAAGAATATTATTCTATGGGAAAGACAAGTGATGCAAGAGAGGTCATTCGATCTTTTCAACAACAAGTGGGTGAGCAATTTCATGAGGCATTTACAAGATTCAAGGAATTGATCCGCATGTGTCCTCATCATGGTATTGAAAGGTGGGAATTGATTAAGGCATTTTCAGATGGACTAACACCGGAAGAAAGGAAATACTTGTATTCTACAAGTAATGGAACATTCTTATCTAATCATGAAGATATGGATTGGGAATTCCTAGAACGAATGTGCAAGAATTCCAAAGCTCAAGCTTCGGCTAGTAGACGGTCAAAGCCCGCTCTGGCAAGGTCAACCACCATTGATTATGAGAGTAAAGAAAGAATTGCATCTTTGGAAAGACAATTGGCCAAGTTAGGACATGCGGGGACTAAATGTAACATCCGGCCTTTTTTCAAAGTAGAAACCCAAACCCGAACCCGTTTGAGTCAATCTTGTAAATCAAATTCATTATTTAGTCATTTTATTTATTTTTGTGTTCCAAAAACAATAAATGTGTCACTTAATTAATTTAACTTAAATTCTATAATTTATAAAATAAATTTTATAAATGTTAAAAGGTTATTAATATCTATAATATTTTAAAATATTCAACTAAAATAAATAATCAAATTACAAGTTCTTGTGAGATTTATAAAGTTTATAAAGATTTAATAAAAAAAAAAGTTGTAATTAGAGTCTTCATAAATTTAGAGTTTAAATTGTAATTATTCTTTTATTTATTTAATTTATTTAATTTTATATTTATTTCAAATTCTAATCATAACTCTATTTTAAAAGACTTGTAACTCATCATTAACATCATTCATAACCTCCTCCTAACCTCAACTATAAAAGCAAGGTTTAGGCCTCACTTTTTATTTGCTCATTCTCTAGAATTCTCACACACAAACCTTTCATCATTCTTTGTTTATGATCAATTTCAAGAATTTTCTTTTACAAGTAGTTTCAAGAATTTTTAATACTAAGGTAATTTTATATTGCTTATATATTATGCATTTCTATATTCTTTCAATCATCCTAACATCAAATTGTTTTCATGTTCTTACTTTTATTATTTTTCTACTAAATCTATTTTAATTTTAATCATTACCATTTGATCATTAACCTTCTAATATTCACTAACCTTATAACAATCACTAACATTCCTAAATCAAGCTAACAACACACTAACGTAAACAAAGAATCCCGTTTGCATATGGACGGCTATGCCGCCGCATTCGGTTATTCCACAAGATTATTTCTCTAAATGATGGCTATGCAAAAGTCTTGAAATATTTTTTTATAACTCAAACGAAGTTTAATATACCATATATCGACATAATAAATTTGTTCTAACCCGTTTTATGCTTTAGCAATTTTAAAAGTGCACAAAAGTCCCTTATTACATATTTGGCAGAATATAGTCCGACTCCAACTAACAATAACTTGGTCATAACAAACTAAATTTGAGTAAACTCCAACTCCAACATTAAGTTCATTGAATTAACTTTTTAACGATAGTTTATACGTCTTCAAACTCAATCGGACGACTCAACAATAGCCTTCACAAGATAAGTGCGCATTTCAGCACCTTTTGTCTTGTGCTGCTGTTTTGACCTATTTACGGATATTTTCATAAAAATGTTTCTGAACTAAAGTTGTCCGGAAGACTCTGAACTAGTTAACTGTAAATTTTTATAATTTTATGAAACCGTTTACTATTTTTAAAACCTGTTCAAACACGTACCAAACATTCTGTCCAGAATCTAAAATTGGTACAATAATCCTTTTTCAATCTACCTTTCGTTTTTTTGGCATTCTCTAAATATCCTAACTTCTTGTAATGAATTCCGACCTCAAGTTATTGTTTCTTTTTACCCTTTAGGACATCACCTTTGACTCTTAAACATCCAAGCTTCTTTATGTACTCTACATCCATCATTATACAATGTGAGTTTTCCATGTGAGTTTTCCATACCCCTTTTTACTTTATTTCACACCTTTTGGGGTGAAACATGTTAACTTTATGAACTTGCACTTGTAAACATCTTGATACTTGTAAATACACGAGCAATTCATTTATAAACTTTGTCATGGTTATTTGAGATGCTTGTGAGTCTTATATGATAGTCATCTTGTAAAAACAATCATTAACTATTGCTAGCCTAGCGATGTCATAGATCTATGGGCCTGACAAGCCTATTTGGTGCTAAAGCCGAGGTTATTGCCGGCTCCTAGTGTCGTATTCTTGAGCACTATGGGAACCAAGTACACTTAGCTAATCGTTATAACTTGTAATGGATATCTTTGTCAAGGTTTGATTGTAACATTATGCTATCTATATTCTTACAATATTTCTTAACCTATGACATGAATTGCCTCTTAAACGTTGTTTTCATACGTATGTACAAATTCATGGGAACTCACCAACATTATATGTTGACCTTATTTTTAACATGTTTCAGGATTGCTACTTTGAGGATTTCTTCATGCTCATATAGGACTTGGACTTAGTTTAATTAAAGATTTTATGTTGTTGTTTGAATCTTTAGTGTATTGTAATGATTTATTTGGTTAGTATTATTCAACGGAAAATGGCATTTAATATTATTTCAACTTATTAAATTTCATGAGCTATGAACAATCGTTTCACATTCGTCCGCCCCGATGATTCCGCCGTCGGTCGGGGTGTGACACTAAAGATGTGGATTCAATTGGATTTAATGTATGCAATGAATGTGGTGACTTGGGGCATGCAAGTGCAAAGTGTCCGTTGCTTTTAGGTCAACATGAAGAGATGAATCAAGTATACGGAGAGAGAAAACAGTTTGATATGAACTCTAATACTTATCACCCTAGTTTGAGGAATCATCCATACTTTCAGTATAGAAATGTTTTAAACCAGATGAACCCTAATTTTCAAGGTAATAATCAAGGTGGTCAAGCTTATCAGAACCAAGAACAAGGGAATTATAATCAAAGTGGTTATCAAAGAACTTCATATTCTCAAGGAAACAATCAAGGAAACTACAATCATAGGGATCAACAAGGTAGTTCATCACGTAACTATCAAAGTAATTCTCAATTGGGACAACTTGGTGGTGAAGAGTCTACAAATGCAAAGTTGGATGCTTTAATGACCATGATGAAAGAGAATATGAAAGAGAACAAGAGAGAAAATGAAATTAGGGACAAGGCTTATGAAGCCTTAAATAAACAAGTGGGTCAACTTGCAGAGGATGTGGCTCAAATTAAAAAGAACCCTGGAAAGCTACGAAATGATACCATGGTCAATCCTCAACATCAAGGAACCAACACAGAAAATATGAGAACTGTTCATATCAATTCGGTTAGTATCCTTTCTGACTCTAAAATTATTGACAATGACTTTACTTCTTTTTCACAACAAGTTACAGATAAGGAAGAGAAAGCCGATACAGTGGAGGAGAGTGACCCAAGAGCACCCATCATTCCAATAAAAGTGGGGAAGTTGAAGATAAAAAAGAGCACTTTTGGATTATGGAGCAGCTGTTAGTATCTTTCCAGGTATGTTATATGATTAGTATGACTTCGGTCCTTTAGAGGAAGTTGACACCACTATGGTGTTAGCTGACCTAACTCAAAAATGTCCTCGGGGGATGGTAAAAAATGTTATAATCAAGTTGGGAGAATTTTACTACCCTGTGGACTTTATGGTGCTCGATTATGCATCAATGAGGACAAATGAGCAACCGAATGTCATATTGGGTCGACCATTTTTAGCAACTGCCAATGCTTAAATCAATTGTCAGGATGGAACAATTGACATGACTTACGAAACTCGTAAGTTACGTTTTAATGTATTTTCCAAGTCGATTAATTATTTTGTTAATGATAAAGTGTTTGTGGCAGATATGACTAACGTGTGTGTTCCTACTTATACTTCACATGTAAGCATGAACACCACTTTTGAGAATGATTTTGAGTATGATAGGGATAAGCATGTGGACTTGAAGGAATTGGTGGATTTAAAAGAAAAGAAAGAGACAATTATGAAGATGGAAACAAAAGATATGAAACCTAAAATGAAGAAAAAAGTTGGCGATCCACTTGATCCTATAAAAGACAAAGTTGAGGCATTAATATTTGGGCCATAATACGATCTAGTTGAAGAACTGCCGAATCACTTGAAGAATACCGGAGTCAAGCATCCTACTCGACCACCATGAGTGGTCGCAGGTATGGTCTGGCTGAAGACCTAAAACTTAGCGCTAATCGGGAGGCAACCCGGAGTTAACTTTTATGTTTTATGTTTGATGGTTCTATTTAAGTAGATTATTTTGATAATGGTTATATTTTTGTCCGGGTTGGAAAAATCGTTTGTGTTGATTAAGTGAATAAATTGATTTGCAAAGAAAAAAAATTCACGCACTTAACTTAAATACCATACATTGGGGACAACGTATCTCAAGTGTGGGGATGAGGGAAAATTTGAAAATTTTTTATTGTTTTTAGGCAATTCAATCGAACACGAAAACGACAAGCACACCAATTGATTCTTGTCTTGTTTGATGTAAGGGTCCTTAGTCATGGAATAATTCTAAGATAGCAAAAATAATGATGTTAGCAAGGTTTTTAGAAAAACTTAAGAACTGCCTAGTTAGGTTTAACAGGCTATTGGTGTAATAAAAGCATGCACACACCGGCAACCCTAATCCCTACTTGGCGAGATTTTGGAGCTTCTAGATTGTTAGTTCACATAAAAATTTATTTCAATTGTTGAGTGTAGGCCGTATGATTTTTTGTATTAGAACTTGTGTGATTTGATACATATTGAGACGGTGAATTTGATAAATGCACATAGATGACAGAGGCAATCTAGGATTCCTTTTTCTTTTAATACCATTTTTTATGTTTCACCACTTTACCTAAAATTCCCCCTAGTAGCCACTTTCGAGCCTTAAATCGTTTATTTTGACAAACCCATATCAATAAAATCCAAATCAAATTTTACCCAATGTGACCAAGTTACCACTGTTGATAACATTCAGACTAGCTTCAGTATTTGATTTATGATAAAAGCAAAAAATAAAAAAATAATAATAAAAATAATAAAAAAACTAGAAAAAAAAAAGAAAAAAAAAAGAGAAAGAAAAGAAAGATGCAAATTGTTGGTTATGGGTTAAATATGCACCCATGTGTTTGCTTTGTTTGAATAATAGTTATGTCAATAAGGATGTCTACAGTTGGTATTGCCTTAATTTATATTTTATCCACACTCACAGCCAATCATTCCTATCTTAACCTAAGCCCAAAACCCGTAAGTCCTTTTGATGTGTGCATTGTCAATTATTACCGTGGAAATTTGATTGTCACCCAAGCATATGATAACAAAGTTTCATATGTGGACCTTTTGAGTGATATATTGGTGTAATTTTCACCAATCCAAAAATAAACCGAGAGGAGTGACAAATGGTGAGGGGTGTGTTGCATAACAATAAAAGCCGAAAACTTGTTAGGTTTAACTAGTCAGGTTCTATTTTGAATTAAATGTAACATTCTTTACTTGCTAACCAAAAATAATTATTGTAATTCTGGAATGGGTATGACTTTGGACCATAGCTAAGGCGTGCAAGGGATTTTGGTTTATAATGTTGTTAAATGTTTTGAATTAGATTTGCTTGAGGGCAAGCAAAACTTAAGTGTGGGGATGTGATGTGTGTGCGTTGGAATGAGATTTTAAGTGTTTAAACGTCAAATATTACGTATGATTATTCGTTTATATGCATGTGATTGAGTTGAATAGGTTGACTATGAGTTGGAAGTGATTTTGTAGAAAAAACAAGGAATTTGGAAGCTTACATGATAAAACAAGTCATTGGAGGGGTTAAGAAACAAAGTTTCAAAGTGCAGCAGAAAGGCTTCCACCGTAGCCTACTGTATCCACCGTAGGCTACGCCAGCTCAAGAAAAAAGTCAGCAGAAAGGGTCCCAGCGTAGGCTACGCTGGCTGGCGTAGGCTACGCCAGGACAATTTTTGAAAACCTATAAAATTGTGTTTTTATTATGTTTCAGCCACCACTTGATTCTCATTCGACCTAAGACGAAAAAAGACGTATTTTGGAAGTTCTGGGATCGATTTTTCACCATTCCAACTCTCAAAAACAAGATACAATCATCCGGAATGCAAATCAACAACGGTTTTGAAGATCATTCAAGAACGATGAGCGGCTAATCTTCTCGTGATCAACTTCGGGTATTAGGTTTTGCGTGATTAGGTTTTTGTTTTTGTTTAACTTTGTTGGGATTAAACTTTAGAACCCGTTAAGTTCTTTTATGAGTTTAACTTGTATAACAATAAAAGCCGAAAACTTGTTAGGTTTAACTAGTCAGGTTCTATTTTTAATTAAATGTAACATTCTTTACTTGCTAACCAAAAATAATTATTGTAATTCTGGAATGGGTATGACTTTGGACCATAGCTAAGGCGTGCAAGGGATTTTGGTTTATAATGTTGTTAAATGTTTTGAATTAGATTTGCCTGAGGGCAAGCAAAACTTAAGTGTGGGGATGTGATGTGTGTGCGTTGGAATGAGATTTTAAGTGTTTAAACGTCAAATATTACGTATGATTATTCGTTTATATGCATGTGATTGAGTTGAATAGGTTGACTATGAGTTGGAAGTGATTTGATTATTTAAACAACGACGTTGGTAAACTTTTATTTGAATATCATTTAATCTTCCGGAAATTATATGATTGCAAGTTTTGGTTTCTAATTGAATTGGCATTGTGTATCAAGACCCATTAAGTCCTGATTATCGATATCACTTAATCATCGCACAAAGGATTTTCCTTGAAGTTAAATTAAACAATTGCTGAAAACCAAACCTAGAACCGAAGTGGATTACTTTCTCTTATAATTGTTTTCTTAATCAAGTTTGATTCTTTCAAAGTTGTTTTCTTAGTTTATTTGTTAATTATTCCAAAAATCCAATTTTCACAGCCAAGAGGCAATAGTTAAGTAATTTGTTAATTTAATTAATCATTATTTTCTAAATCAAAGTACAATACACCGACCACTAATTCCACGAGGATCGACAAACCTACTTACCCTAACTAGTTTAAGGTGAATAGGAACACATATTTTAACATCTTATTTGATTGATACTTTGATATCGATCACAGATCACTTTAAAATCCATAAAATGCTCGGTTTATATTCAAGTCGTGACAAAAATTACGGGATTTCTTCATCGAACCTCTTTAATTTGAAGGAATTCATGGGTATCTTTCTTTGAAAATAAAATCATTCCCGATTTTGTTATACACAAATTGAGTAAATAAAATATCAAATAGTTTGTATAAAATTTTAGAAAATATAAAACAATATTTTCATATAAAATATGATTAAACTAAATATGTAAATATTTCAAGTAAAACAACAATAATATCTTTTTAAACTTTCGTTGATGAAATTATTTTTTTAACTATTTCTTAAAAAATAATTTCATTTTGTTTAAAAAATCATCCATAAAAATCTTTAAAAAATAGTATCTGTTTAGAACACTCACAATTTGTCTTTATAAACTCTGATGATAGTGCATTCGACAGACTTCATCAACGTTATCATTTCGGCTTCGGTTTCTTCAAGTTTTCTTCAAGAAA
The DNA here is from genome assembly GCA_025506505.1 of Flaveria sonorensis. NCBI lineage: Eukaryota > Viridiplantae > Streptophyta > Magnoliopsida > Asterales > Asteraceae > Flaveria > Flaveria sonorensis. The sequence goes on from CM046423.1 coordinate 4,872,374, forward strand.
ACGTATTTATTTTTTGTTATATTTAAGCTTTTATCCTCTGCGATTGTGTTTTTGGATTGATATTTTTTTTTATTTTTTTGATTTGAAGGTGATCTGATTCGAAAATCCATCTTTGAAGACGTATTACATGCTTCTGATTTTTAAACTTTTTTATTTCTTTTTATGTATATTGCCATATTATTATTATGTTTGATTGGAATTCTTTTGATATGTGCAAATTGTTTTGATTCATCTGTAGTTGGGCAAATAATAGTGAATTTGTTTTGAAACTCTATCTTAGCTTTCTAGATAATCTATTCAACACGTTTTGAAACTCTATATCTTGAAACGATTATAAGATGTTATTTTGTTCATCACTTAATATTTGATTATGTGATATTAAGCCTTAAAACAATTGAATGATTAGTGTCATTTGTTTACTTTGCTTAGGGTTAAAACATTATCTTATATGTTTCTGTAACAGCCCAGCGTAACCGCACCATGATATTGTTCGCTTTGGCCGGGAAACCACCATCGCCTCACGGTTTTGTTTTCACCTGGACCGGGACGTAGCACCGTCGCCCAGACAAAACGCGTCACAGTGGGGAAGTTCTCAAGCCCCTTATAAAGAAGCATTCTTTTTCCTTCCCAACCAATGTAGGATGTTACAATCCACCCCTCTTAGGGAGCCCAGCATCCTCGCTGGCACACCGGCCCGACCCTGACTCTGATACTATCTGTAACAGCCCAGCGTAACCGCAGCATGATATTGTTGGCTTTGGCCGGGACGAACCACCATCGCCTCGCGGTTTTGTTTTCACCTGGACCGGGACGTACCACCATCACCCAGACAAAACACGTCATAGTGGGGAAGGTCTCAAGCCCCTTATAAAGAAGCATTCGTTTTCCTTCCCAACCAATGTGGGATGTTACATTTTCCTAACATGTACTTTAAATTATTATGGTTTTTTGTTGTGTTTGTATCGTTTTACATTACTATGATATAACATTTAGTTTAAATTATTGTGGTTTTTTGTTGTGTTTGTATCATTTTACCTTACTATGAACATCAATGAAGCACCTTCTTTGACTTTCCACTTACTCATATACAACAGGTTGTTTTAGATGCGTGCTTTATCTGAGTAGTATTGTAATTGTTTAGTTATGTGCAATTGTCAAGTTATCGTTTCTTTCACTATATATTACTTCAGATTGTTTAATTATATGCAAACTGTTGTTTTAAATGCTTACTTTATCTGAGTTGTATTGTAATTGTTTAATGATATATAACTTTCATTTCTATTTTTGTCTGTTGTTTGATATTCTACCTGCAAGTTGAAAGAAATCATAATATATATACCTATAAGTTCAAACTTATTATATACCTGCGAAGATTGTTTGATGCGTATTGCAACTTGGTACCTGTTTATGTACCAGCAAGCATGGTATATCAATTTAGATCTTTAGTAACTTTGTTGTTTAATTGAATTAATACATCTAAATCCATCTACTAATAATATTTTCACAAAAGTCTATATACAAAGTATTATCAACAACATTATAACTTACGAACCTTTTTAAATAACAATAATATTTTTGGATTGAACCCGTGTGTTACACGGGTCTTTAGCCTAGTTTCATAATAAATAAAAGCTAACTAGTTAAGGTTGAGAATGTTAAAAAAGGAATTATCACTATTGTTGGATTTTTATTTATTTTTATCACTGTTTTAAGCATAAATGACTTGTATGTATTTCGTTATTTTTAATATATCTATCTATCTATCTATCTATCTATCTATCTATCTATCTATATATATATCTATATCTATATATATATATATATATATATATATATATATATATATATATATATATATATATAGATAGATAGATATATATTATATGTATATATTTTTTAAAGAAATGGTTTTTTTAATTTGCTTAACTATATACATAAAGGTATGAAATTAGAGCACAAGACGACACATAATTATACATATAGTGATATATATAACTATATTATTATGTTGTGTAATTATATAAATAGAGCCCATACCTATTTTGCGAACGCTATACCACTCAATTAAATACACGTGTTGCGTAGGTGATTTCTACACTTCACATGGAAATATGTCTTTTTACATGAACCGCCTTTATATATATATGTGTGTGTATCGATGTATATACTCATACAATTTTATCCAAGGAGAACACAAATTTATGTGAAAACAACGTAAAGAAAACATGTGAAACACTCATTCATTTTTCAATTTCAAAAGTTGAATTAATAGTATCACAGTAAAACTTAAATTGTTTATTTCTCTGATTAATTTGGAAGGATGGTGTCATTTTTCCTCTTATTCACGTAGGCGTCCCACCCTCATCTATGTGATGTCACATCAGTTTTTCATCCCCTCTCTAACTCTCCTTAAATCATGGAAATGCTCCCCTCCTTAATGCCACAAGCTTTATAGCACAATGTACCAACTGAATAGCTAGTTACTTATGTAATTAACTAGTCATCTCTCTTCTCTTTTTAATTTTTTTTAACGACCAACTAATTAAAGCCCGGCTACCCGGAGTACTCCAGTGGCGAAAAGGCACCCCATACGCCCTCGAGCACAGACAGCGCTGGGTAGCCCGAGCCCACCAACCATCAATTCCAGGGAAAATCCGCCACCCGAAGACCCACTGCAGTAAAACCCGGCCCACCAACAACATTTTGATGCTAGTAGGACTCGAACCCACAACCTCCCCTAGAGAAAGTCATGAGTCTACCACTCAACCAAATGGTTGGTGGTTCTTCTCCTTTTAATTAGCTAGGAGTGACTAAACTTACCTTTTATGTGTTTAACGTATCATTATATGTGACTAATTTAGTAGGAAGAGAACACACCAAGTGTGAGAAAAAGAGCACATTTAGCAACACCTTAATTACTTATATCTCTCATTATATTCTCTCATCTCCTACACGCTTCCATTGGAATTCAGGATCTACACCTGCATATACACATGTGCATGTAACTACTTGTATCATATGCATGTAACTACACAGTACACACACACAAATTACACATAAATAATTACATACATGTGTAGATACCTACATATACACATACATAACTATACACACCAACACACTTGTAAGAACCTACACGTATATCATACATAACTACAAAAAATTAAAATATAGTTTTTATAATATCCGCATATATGCATACTAAAAAGATAATGAAAGAAACAGATTGCATTTATATACTAGAATACCATTACAAATTTTAACCCGTTGATGCAATGATCTAAAGGCTTTAATCAACTCAACAAAAATATAAGCAGTTTCCCCCGAATTTCTCTGCATTACATAGTTGTAATTTCTATCGTTGACTTTGAATTATTGCTTTGAATCATCGTATGTGTACGTTATGAATTAGACATTGTATATGACAAAACCTTATCCTTGATGTCTGATCTTAATGGGTTTAACCTCAACTTATATATATGATATTAATATATTATTGCATCACGCCCTACATAAATCAACTTCAATCATAATACATGCTAAACTACAAAAGAGAATATTGTATAAAAATCAACTCACTATAGTCAAAACAAATTAATGTTCGTCTTTTCTAGCAATTTGGGTGCTTGTATAAAAATCAAATATACGATTATAAGACGATGCTTTTAGTAATGTGGTTTAGTTCTTATTAGAAAATATCATATTTGGTTACTTGTTAAAATAAATTTAAAATTATGAATTATTAGTTTACAAGGAAATATTGCCAAACTACAACAAAATATATAACTATGTATCTATCAAACTAACAAACATCAACATAAACGAGTCGGTTTATACGAGCCTGCTCTGACTCGGCTCAGTTTGGCTCGTTTACGACCGTGTTGTTTTATTAACGATAATTCCTATATTTTGTAGGATAAATAAATCACAATCTACATTTAACAAGATTTAAACCTCTGACGAAAATCGTTGTATAGCACATCATTTAACCTCTGGTATGTCCTCATTGTTTACCGGCTTACTCCCCCGCTAACTACCATAATATATTATTAGTTATGTTGACTAAGTACACACTAAAAGACACGTTGAACTCCAACAAAGACGGAGACGACTCGTTGATGTCTCAAAAATTATATATAAAGTTTAAACCGTGTGGAAAATAATGTTATATAAGAATCAAATATGACACTTGCATAAAAATCTAATAGACGATAGGTGGCATAACTGATACGCAATTAAATAAGTTATAATTTATAATTTATTTCTTTTTTGTACTACCATATTTAAGTTTTAATATAAAGTTAGTTCATAAATAGCTCAAATACTTTCTTAGTTATTGAAGATAGGTAACATGCCCATTTAAATAGCATTATAGTACACAAACTTTAATGTTGTGTTAATAGGAAGAATACTTTCCTTTTACCTCGTAAAATTTAAGTTATGAAATCTTATGTTGTTTCCATACGTGTTCAAGTGGCCTTCTTAGAGTTTGATGCGACGACAAAAATATCAATTTATTAATTTTAAAGAGATATATTTAAACCAACACTTAGGTATTATTTGTTTTTTGTGAGAAGTACTTTCTGACCTCTTTTGTTTGCGCCGTTCAGACCACGCGCAGACGTTAAGGTCTGCAGACTGTTTGTTTTTTGGAAGACCTTTCATTAAAAAAGGTCTTCCTGAGGCCTGCGTGAAGAAGACATGGCACCACATCTTCTAACCTCTTCTCAACTTTTTCCCTACTTCCCCCAAAAAATCATCTGCTCTCCCATCTCCCCACATCGCCCTCCTCCTCCCCCTTGCCTGTTCCTCCCCCATAACCACATCGCCACCGCTACTGAGCTCTACTGAACTCCTCCACCACCACCTGTCTCCATTTTGCAGCTATCAACAGGATCCATACGAATCGAAATCTGGCCCTGAGCTCCTCGACATCATCCTCACAAAGGTACTATCAATTTGCAGCATATTACATCAAATTCAACAATCAAAACCAACAATTAACATCGTGTGAATCGATTAATGCAACAGGGTGGTGGTTATGGTGCACCGGAGCAAACAATTACACCAACACCGTCGTCGCCCCCATTTTTCTGTGGGTCGCCGCCGAGCAGAGCTAGCAAAACCCTTGAACCCATGTGAAAAACCGAAAGAAACCCGTAAATTCCCCAAATTTGTATCCCCAAATGCAGTGATTCGAAAACCCCTTTCGCTATATGAACAATTTCGATACAAATGAACCTCTAATTATCTGGTGTTTGCAAGAAAGTGGGTGTCTTTAAAATTGAATTTTTCAGCGAATGCTTTGAGTTTCTTGATCGATGCTCGATTACCCACGTTTCTCCACATGGTAAAGATGAGATTTTTATGCGGAATTTGCAGAAATGTGAATTCGGTGTGTGAATATGTACACAATTGATACAATATGCATAAAGATCGTTGATGATGGAAGAAGTTAACACTAGTAAAGTGTTGGATTGTGAAACAGACTGTTCTAGGGTATGATGTTACTGGTGTGGTTGTTAACGTTGATAATATTTATTTTGTCAGTCTGTAGACATTAAAAAACAGACAGTATTCTTCCTGCAGATTGCAGAGGATTGGTCCACCTCTTCTGCTGCAGATGTCTGTAGATGTGGTCCGCAGACTGCAGATATTTTCCTGCAGAAAAAACAAACAGCACCTTAATGTTTTAAGTAATCCACTTTTTAAAAGCATCATCAATAAGAAATTTAAAAATATCAAAAACAATTTAAAAACATCAAAAGACCTCCACAGTCAGCTACATCATAAGAATATTTATTATTTAAAACTCTAAAAAACATTTTCAATAGTGGGACTCAAAAACACTTAAAGATAGGGCTGCAAATGAAACGAACGAACACGAACAAGATTTTGTTTGTGTTCGTTCGTTAGGAAATAAACATGTTCATGAACTGTTCACGAACACTTACCGAACGAAATTTCTTGTTCGTGTTCGTTTATTAAGAAAATGATATGTTCATAAACTGTTCACGAACACTAACGAACGAAAATGAACACAAACAAAAACAAACGAACACAAACAACTTTTCATGAACATGACGAACACAAAGAAACTCATGAACACAAACGAATACAAATGATTATAGATTTATTTTAGAATAAAAATTATATTTTCATTACAAACATACACAAATTCATCAAAAATAAATAAGTACTTAACATAAATATAAAAAAAAAATACTTGATATAACTGACATAAAAATAATTGACACAAAAATTAAGAATATAAACAAATACATTAATGAACATAATCGAACATATTATCAAACGCTCATGAACAGACATTAACGAACATAAACGAACACATTAACAAACATAAACGAACACATTATTGAACGTTCACGAACATAAATGAACGAACGTGACTTGTATTCATGTTCGTTCGTTTAATTAAATGAACGAAATTTTCTTGTTCGTGTTCGTTCATAAACCAAGCGAATGAACATAAACGAACTTTCCGCCGAACTTTTCGTTGAACTTTCAGTTCGTTTGAAGCCTTGCTTGAAGACATGACCACATTATCATCTTTTACATTTAAATATTAAATTTATAAATAAGTATAAAAAGTGAGTATTTTTCTTTTTTTTAATATCGCCCAACCTCTCCTAGTCCCACATATCTTTGTTTTTTCAAATTCATCCCATGAACTATTTAAGTCAAAAGCTAAACCCACTAATAGGAGGATACAAATTAAAGAACATCCATATGTATAAGAAAAAACATATTAAAACATGTGATTAGAGATAGTCTAATAGTAGTGGCTACTGCTATAAACTCATATTTCATATATAATTGAGTTATCAATACAAGTTTGTTTCTTGTAAAGCCATAAAATGATATTTCCTAGCAAGAATATCCAACTTGTTGAATATTGATCAATCATATAACAAACCATAGTTTATTACTTAAATTCTCTCTCTCTCTCTCTTTTTTTTTTTTTTTTAGTGTTTGTGTGTTAATGATAAACTCTAGGGTTACTAGTCAATATCCTCGGTTTTCCAACTAGCAATAACATGTTTTCAGTTTGACCATATATCCAATGGCATTTGAGTACTCAAGATGTAATCCCCTGTCATCGTTGTTAGGCATAAGCTTCATCTAGATAATAATCTTCACAACTGAATTTCTTGAGTACATAAGAACACATTCCAACGCTGCTTTCGGACGGGAGACAGATGCTATGGTGGCGGATGAAGCGCGTTGGAGAGGGTGCATGGTTCTTCACGAGGATCTGCTCGGGTCGGCTTGGTTAGTAAACGAGCTGAGCTTGGCTTTGTTTATATAAACAATTCGAGCTGAGCCGGTTCACAAGCCGATATAATTATTGTTATTCCAATGTGAAAGTGACGAGTAGATTAAACAAATTCACCACTCATGAACAATTATATATACACACACATCTATGATTAAAAATAAAAATATTCGAGGCCAAACCGAGCCGGCTCAAGTTTAGACGATTTGAGCCGAGTGGGCTTGGTTTTGGTAACCGTTTCGAGCCGAGCTGCCTCGATATGTTAATAACTTGCTTTCAAGCGAGTTTCAAACTTCGAGCAATTTCCTAGTTCCCCTAAATTCTTAATCGCCGTCACCATAATTTATTTGATTTAAAGTTAAAACATAATTGTGCCTTAAATTTGTATTTGTTAAACTTATTTTGTATGTAATTTTATTGAATTGTTGAGTTGGAGTTGTAACTATTGAATAACTAAATGAATGATAATTTAGAGTTTTGTATTAAATTTTAATTTAAAACCGAGTCAAACCGAGCGCTCGATTATAAACCAAACAGAGTTCAAGCATAAACATTATGCTCAAGTTCTTAAATTCGAACCGAACCAAACGGCTCTATTTGTAAACGAACCGATTTGAGCAGACCTTTGTTAAATTCGGTTCATGAATAGCCCTATTCATATAAACAAAACAAATATACTTGCAACTTTATTAATATTTGATATAAACACGTCATTACAACATTACACACGAGACACCAGACATCTCGATATAAAACATGTAACATAGTTGTATTCAACGTCATAAACTCATGCCCAAGTGTGTTAACTCATCACTAAAAGGACGCGTTGAGCTCCAACAAAAAAAGGAGACAGGCATAAGAATATAGTTATATATTTCAAACAAATGACCTGGTGTAAATAAAGGAGGGAAATTATTAAATAAACAAAATGAGCAAACAAAAATGAGGTATTGATGAAAATTACCTGGTTAGAAGAACACTGTTATCTTTGTTATTCCAACTGTTAATTGTCTTGTTATATTATTTAAGCATGTTACCAACTCAGCAGCTTAAGGTTGCCTAACACTTTCCTTTAGCTTTGACCAGTTTACTTTCTGGGCGCATTTTGAGCATACATGTAACATGTGTGCAGACCTAAATTAATAAACTTATCATTAAATGGTTAAACTTTATTTGCTTAGAGTAGAGGCGTTAATAAGCCATTCAAAACCGAATCAAGTTGGCCTATTTGGCCGGTTTGGAATATATACAGTTCGCTTTTTGACGATTTGATGGCAAACCTAACCGACTGTCTAACATTTATTAATTATGTTTTTTTCATTTTAGAAATATGAAGCTATATATGAAGTATATATATACTACATTTATGAGTATCCTTATCATTTTTAAAAATTTAGCTTTTGAATATAAAAAAATTGTTCAAACCATTAAACTGTCAAAACGGGTTGGTCCTACTGACCCAATCAACCCTGCCAATTTGGTTTGTCACTTTTAGAACCGAGCGCTCGATTATAAACCAAACAGAGTTCAAGCATAAACATTATGCTCAAGTTCTTAAATTCGAACCGAACCAAACGGCTCTATTTGTAAACGAACCGATTTGAGCAGACCTTTGTTAAATTCGGTTCATGAATAGCCCTATTCATATAAACAAAACAAATATACTTGCAACTTTATTAATATTTGATATAAACACGTCATTACAACATTACACACGAGACACCAGACATCTCGATATAAAACATGTAACATAGTTGTATTCAACGTCATAAACTCATGCACAAGTGTGTTAACTCCTCACTAAAAGGACGCGTTGAGCTCCAACAAAAAAAGGAGACAGGCATAAGAATATAGTTATATATTTCAAACAAATGACCTGGTGTAAATAAAGGAGGGAAATTATTAAATAAACAAAATGAGCAAACAAAAATGAGGTATTGATGAAAATTACCTGGTTAGAAGAACACTGTTATCTTTGTTATTCCAACTGTTAATTGTCTTGTTATATTATTTAAGCATGTTACCAACTCAGCAGCTTAAGGTTGCCTAACACTTTCCTTTAGCTTTGACCAGTTTACTTTCTGGGCGCATTTTGAGCATACATGTAACATGTGTGCAGACCTAAATTAATAAACTTATCATTAAATGGTTAAACTTTATTTGCTTAGAGTAGAGGCGTTAATAAGCCATTCAAAACCGAATCAAGTTGGCCTATTTGGCCGGTTTGGAATATATACAGTTCGCTTTTTGACGATTTGATGGCAAACCTAACCGACTGTCTAACATTTATTAATTATGTTTTTTTCATTTTAGAAATATGAAGCTATATATGAAGTATATATATACTACATTTATGAGTATCCTTATCATTTTTAAAAATTTAGCTTTTGAATATAAAAAAATTGTTCAAACCATTAAACTGTCAAAACGGGTTGGTCCTACTGACCCAATCAACCCTGCCAATTTGGTTTGTCACTTTTAGAACCGAGCGCTCGATTATAAACCAAACAGAGTTCAAGCATAAACATTATGCTCAAGTTCTTAAATTCGAACCGAACCAAACGGCTCTATTTGTAAACGAACCGATTTGAGCAGACCTTTGTTAAATTCGGTTCATGAATAGCCCTATTCATATAAACAAAACAAATATACTTGCAACTTTATTAATATTTGATATAAACACGTCATTACAACATTACACACGAGACACCAGACATCTCGATATAAAACATGTAACATAGTTGTATTCAACGTCATAAACTCATGCACAAGTGTGTTAACTCCTCACTAAAAGGACGCGTTGAGCTCCAACAAAAAAGGAGACAGGCATAAGAATATAGTTATATATTTCAAACAAATGACCTGGTGTAAATAAAGGAGGGAAATTATTAAATAAACAAAATGAGCAAACAAAAATGAGGTATTGATGAAAATTACCTGGTTAGAAGAACACTGTTATCTTTGTTATTCCAACTGTTAATTGTCTTGTTATATTATTTAAGCATGTTACCAACTCAGCAGCTTAAGGTTGCCTAACACTTTCCTTTAGCTTTGACCAGTTTACTTTCTGGGCGCATTTTGAGCATACATGTAACATGTGTGCAGACCTAAATTAATAAACTTATCATTAAATGGTTAAACTTTATTTGCTTAGAGTAGAGGCGTTAATAAGCCATTCAAAACCGAATCAAGTTGGCCTATTTGGCCGGTTTGGAATATATACAGTTCGCTTTTTGACGATTTGATGGCAAACCTAACCGACTGTCTAACATTTATTAATTATGTTTTTTTCATTTTAGAAATATGAAGCTATATATGAAGTATATATATACTACATTTATGACCATCCTTATCATTTTTAAAAATTTAGCTTTTGAATATAAAAAAATTGTTCAAACCATTAAACTGTCAAAACGGGTTGGTCCTACTGACCCAATCAACCCTGCCAATTTGGTTTGTCACTTTTAGAAATCATAGTTAGTGGTTTGACCCGGAATTGCTCTCAAAACCGGCCAACACTCCTGTTTTAGAGTTTGAATCAAGAATGTTGTTACCTGTTGAGCAAAGATTCAAACCCATCATCAGAACATAAGAAGCAATCTTTGCTTTGGGGGCTTGATTTAGATTGATAATTCCACATACCATCTTCAAATGACCCTGAACAAGAATTGACGGATAAATTTTATAAACATGAAGTAAAGAATGAATATGGAAGAATGTAGAGAAATAAATAAACCTGTAGATGTTGACGAACGATTAAGGGCTGAATGAATCTCTTGCTGCACGGACCGTTGCAACTCAATTTGCATAACCATGCAAGCCTCAAGCATCTTCTGCATGTCGTTCATCCTTTGCTCAAGTGTCTCCATATCAATCCTTAAGCCGTTGATGATCTCCCGTTCCTGCAATCCGGTTAAATAAATTACTTCTAACAAACATCTTCTTTTGGTGACAGGGTGAGTAGAAAAACCAAATAACCGAACTGAGAAACCATATGTCCAGTTATGATTTGTATACAACTGAATGTTATTGGTGGGTTATGGTTATATGTATAAATAACAGAATAAACTGAATTGACATTAAAAGCAACTTTATATTTTGTTTACTTTTATAAATTATATGTTACATGTTGAAAAAGTCTTGTTATATTTTTTTTATAAATAACATATTAATTGTTTCTTATTCTCCTTTATGAATTAAAAAGATAACTGATATCTTGTTTGACACTTTAAATAACTGGATTTGTTCATTAAACTTAGCTTAAATCCAAATTAACCGAAGTGATCTAACCCTTTCTTCTAATAATCAAATTAACCGAAACCAAAATCTAAAACACAATGCATCGGTTATAGGTTCGGTTTTAGTCCATGCCCACCCCTAAACAGTAGGATAGGTAAAACACAGTTTGTGCTGGGTTCAAACCTAAGACGTATTCTAGACATCTAACAAAGATCTGTAAATTGTTTAGGTGATGGAAGAAGTAAAACTCACAGTCACAAGGTGATAATATGAGTCAGGAAAATGGCTGTCTGCTACGCCTTGTGAATCATGGTCCCCGTGCGGAGATGCAAGTATGCCGTTTCTGTTCTCATCTAGACTTTGCTGTTGATCCTGATCTTGCATCCATTCATTTTCTGACTCAAGTGACTGATCTTGTCTATTGACATGTGATTGCATCAGCTGGTCTAGTCTTGAACCAAAGGCACTTTGAAGAAGATTAGAGACTCTTCTCCTACACACCATGAATGAGGATTCTTTAAATTTATTAGTTGCATTATTAGAATAATAGAAGTTAATGATTGGATGTAAATATATAATATACCTGTTTGTAAGTTCTCTAAGTTCAACCACCCTGCTGCCATTATCAACATCATCATCAGACCAATAGAATGTATTACTCCTACTAACTAAAGCAGCTTCCAGATAGGAATTATTTCCACCAAACCAACTTTCGGTGGGGTCCACAATACTGTCATTGTGATACCACTCTTCTTCTTCATGTGATTCTTGAAAATCACTCCCAACGGTTTCCTGATACCATCCACCATCATCATGTGATTCTTGTGGATTATGGGATGCATTTGGAATCTCATAAACAGTTTCTTCAGCTTGGTCAATGTGGTCAAGCTTCATGTCATTTTCAGATGAGGAGTTAGAGTCAGAGTTAGACTGGGTGTGTTCTTGTGGATTGGTGGATTCCAAGTTCGATGTTGAGTTAGTTGTCTCAAATTCCTCACCAGCAACTTGTTCGGTGTGCTCATTAGTCATGACATTGTCGGATGAGGTGTCAGATTCAGATAGGGCATCATGTGGAGAACAGTCAACTGTGAATGGTAGTTTCTCTCTTTCCTCATGTTGCAGAATGTTTCTATCATGCATTTCTTCAACTGCAGAAGGAAGTTCTAGTGGATTGTGGGACTCCCGGTGGTTTGTCAAGTTAGCTGTCTCAAAATTTTCACTGATGTTATGTGGCATCTCCTGAACTGCTTCTTCAGCTTGTTCAACGCGATCATAATTATTTATCTCATTGTTAGATGAGGTGTCAGAGTCAGACTGTGCAGCATGGCCAAAGTTGTTCAGTCTGGTGAGGAACCCTTTCCTAATTCAAGTAAACAGTTTAGTTTATCTAACAAATAAGAGTTGAGATATATAGGCCACTTTTCTTCTACTTGCAGAATTTCATTACAATATAGCAAACTTATTGAACTTCACAGTATATCTTCCTAACAAACACTTATACTATATACCAACTAGAATGGTAAACTTATAAAAACAATATGGTCACAGGTTAAAGTGGTCAAAGTTTTATATAAGTTTATAAACAAGGACAAGATCTAAAAAAAGTTTACAAATATAACATTATTGTAGGTTGTATAACTATTTTATTAAAATACTAGATTTCTAAAGATTTTATATAAACACTTTTTGAAATAAAATGAAATAAGTTTGGTGGGGTGGGGCTCACAATTTTCTCGTCGATGAGATCACACAAGAGGAGGTCAATCAGTTCATGGAGTGGCATCACGCCCAAGACTTGCATGAATGCCATTCGACGACAACACTCCAAATCTTTCAATGAAAAACAAAACCTATATTTTGGTCAAGGTGGCTTTTTTTATTTTCATCATTTGGTTTGTGTTTTAATTCTTGTAATATGTTATTGATGGAAATGATCTGCCCAAAATACATATTGAATTGATGTGGCTAGTATGTCATGATCCAAGTCGGGTCATACCCAATAACGAGCTAGACAAACACCAAAGATATTTGTTTTATGATATGATCATATAAATAAATATTAACACTTAGAATATTTGGAAATTGGGTTTCCAAACATTTACACTTGTGTTGTATATAAATTATATGAATAATTTATTTCAAAGAGAGAGGAATATTAATTCATCCGCATTCGTTTTACACAGCCGCATTTGACGTGGTTGAAGAAAAACGGATGATGTTTACTCATCCGCATTCGTTTAACACAGCCGCATTTGATGTGGTTGAAGAAATGCGGATGATGTTTACTCATCCGCATTTACAAATGCGGGTGAACAAACCCCGTCCGCATTTGTTTTGGAACAAATGCGGATGAGCATTTCTGGAAATGCTGATGGAAACATACATCCGCATTAGCTAATGCAGATGACCATTTACAAATGCGGGAGAACAACTTCATCCGCATTAACTAATGCGGATGTTGTTCTGAGAAATGTGGATGGGTTTAGGGGCTGGGCCCCACCCATTTTTCTCTCTCCTGAACTTTATGTTTCCAAGGACATGCAATATAAGATTGCTTGCAGATCTCTCTAAACACACGACTGGTGAACACGAAAAGTGTAAGAACCCCTTTTCTCTCGATCGGTCTAGAGAAACATAAAAAGGGAGTTGTATAAGTAAAAATCCTAGCAACCGGTGTTCTTGTTGGTGGCTCGTGGGTAGACCAGCTTGAGGCTACTTGCTTTAGGAGCTGCCATCCTCGTTTACCTCCTGCCGACCTCATTGTTGAAGGTAGTTCTTCGTACCTTCTATGGTTGTTTGTAAGCATGATTTCATATATCGATCCATATGGGTTTTGACTGATTTTATATATAAAAATGTTTTATATATATATATTAGCTCACTGTAACAAGTTTTATAATTTATTTCCGCTGCGTTCTTCTATTTTATAAGGATAAAATAGATCTGTTTAACTTGTGAAAACCCAACAATGGCATCAAGAGCCGGTTATATGGATACATGTTTCATTTGGACTGAAAATTTGGTTTCTTGGTGATGATTCACCAAAAAGCTGAGAGGCTTCAGCCCTAGTATCCCTTATTTTTCAAGATCTATTTAGACATGCATATAGGAATCTTGGAAAATTTATATCATTTGGATGATTTTGTTTTGGAAACAAAACCGTGGTTCTCGGCTGTTTATGCTTCAGCCGAGAATCTATGGTTCAAGGGGATGCTTTTGGATTTTGCTTACATATGTGGATATGTATTTTATTTGTTCATGACCAAAGCCGAGACCTGTGGGTGAATGTATTGTGATTTGTTTTAAATTATTCAAATGGTTTGTAATAATTAAACATGTTTATTCTTCCTATTGGGTATGTAATTTATTTATTTTTCATTTGGTATGTAAAATAAATAGGCTAGTTGTACTTTACTTTTACTAGAAAAATGTATTTAGGATATGTTTTGTAAAAGAAGATGCAACAAGACTATCTTTCTCGGTTTTAACCGAAAGGAGAAGATGAAGGCCCAAAGGAGTTTGGTGCTGAATCAAAGCCTAAATGGAGACCCAAATGGATTGGAAGAGTCACAACACAAGGTGGACACTTGAAGCATTTGGATGCGGGATCAAGTGGGAGTTCACCGGCACAAATGTTGTGTCATTTCACCCTTAGGAACGACCTTATTAACTCACTTGTTTCGGTCAACAAGTGATGTTAAGCTTAGATGGCTACGGTTATGGACTCATGTGATGCTTGTGTGGTTGTTTTATTATTGTTTTGTGATATATGGATATACATGTTTAAACAATTTAAAATCAACAACAAGCATAAAATGGTTCTTATAAAACATTAACATGGATAATAAAAGGGTTTATTAAAAGTTAATGTGTTCACAATAAAATTGGTTTTATTGAAAGAACCTTGAAAATTGTTTCACACTGGTACCACACATTTGAATGCATGCAAATGTTAGGTGCAAAATTGTTTTCAAAACTAGAATTAATGAAAACTAAAATCCCTTTTGAAACAAGTTTAACACCATCCTTTTAAACAACACTCGAATCACTTGGGAACTATTTGTGGGATAAAGGTCACCTAACCACTCTTAGGGAACTTGTGTGTTTGAGGTGGGGTTAACATATTTATGGGATAAAAGTCACCTAACCACTTGTATGTGTAAACTCACACGTGTGTGTAAGTAGGACAACTTGAGTTGGAAACCATGTGAATAGGGTCACGAAGCATGGTGTACAATGGTGTTGATGGGATTAAACATGCCAACTAAACATAAAGATGTTTAACCGATCCCATAAAACTAGAAGTTGCAAAGGGTTGCAATTGTCAAGTGTTGACTACCTTGTTAATTTAAATGATGGGATAAAGGTCACCTAACCATTATTTAAATGTAACGTTGGATTCTAGATTTTAATTATTAATTGTCTATGAGACGTGAAAGGGGTATTAATAATTAAAGTTTTATTTTCGGAAATACTAAAAATGAACTTTGTTTGTAGAAATGGCCGCCAACAACAACGCTACCACCCCGACCGTCCATAACCTATCACTAAGAACTATATTAGAAAGGGATCGTCTTAACCATAATAACTTTATGGATTGGTTTCGTAACTTGAGAATCGTTCTCAAGCAAGAAAAGAAATCTTACGTACTAGACGATCCCATTCCCGATGAACCCGACGTTAATGATGTTGACGCCTATAACGATTGGGTTAAGCACACTGAGGATTCTGTGCAGGTTTCTTGCCTCATGTTAGGAACTATGATTCCCGAGCTCCAAAAGGATTTAGAGCATCATGGGGCATACGACATGATTACCCAGTTGAAGGAAATGTTCCTTCAACAAGCAAGGGTAGAACGCTTCGAAACGGTTCGAGCGCTTCATGCATGTCGCATGGAAGAAACTCAATCGGTTTCATCTTACGTACTTAAGATGAAGAGCCACATTGATCGCCTTGAAAGGCTAAATTGTCCCGTCTCAAAAGAGTTGGCCACGGATTTAATCCTTAATGGCCTAACTAAAAGGTTTGAGACGTTCATCATGAATTACAACATGAACGAGTGGGACAAGAGCGTTGGTGAGCTTCACGTAATGCTCAAAACGGCCGAGGCGGGGATGGGTAAAAGGGTTTTACCCGTCCTCACGATCAATGAGGGAGGCAACAAGAAAAGGCAGCACCCCGATCCCAAGGCAAATGTTGCTAAAGGAAAGGGATACATCAAAGGAAAGGGTAAGGGAAAGGCAAGAACTAAACCTCCAAAACCAAAGCTTAAGAAGCCTAAGGTAACGGAGAACGATCCATGCTTTGAGTGTGGTGAGATAGGACATTGGAAGAGGAATTGTCCAACCTATCTCAAAGAGTTGAGAAACAAGAGGGATGCTGGGCAGACCTCAGGTACAACTTTCATGATTCATATTGAATTGAATGTTATTTCTTCAAACACATGGGTATTGGATACCGGATGTGGAACTCATATTTGCAATTTGTTGCAGGGGTTCAAAAGAAATAAGCATTTCAAGAAGGGAGACACAAGTCTCTACATGGGCAACGGAGCAAAAGTTGATGTTGAAGCCCAAGGAGACTATGTTTTGAAGCTTCCAAATGGTTTGGAAGTTGTCTTGAAAAACATCTTGTATGCTCCTAGTTTGACTAGGAATATAATTTATGTTTCCCTTTTGAAACAATATGGTTATGTATTAAAGTTTGTAAACAATGGTATTTGTGTTTTTATGGATGATGTATTTTATTTTGAGGCTATGCCTTATAATATTATCTATGAATTGGTTCATGATAACTCATCTTTTAATAACTCGTTATACCAAACAAGCACCAAGAAACTTAAAATGGGTTTAAGTGATTTATATCTTTGGCATTGTCGTCTTGGGCATATAAACAAGAATCGGATTCAAACACTTCAAAAGAATGGTCTTTTGGAAACAAATGAAAATGGTTCATTTAATAAGTGTGAATCTTGTTTACAAGGAAAGATGACCAAGTTGCCCTTTAGTGGTACTAACGAAAGGGCAAAGGATTTATTAGGAATCATACATTCGGATGTATGTGGTCCTTTTAAGACAATGACAAGGAATGGTAAGAGATACTTCATTACCTTTATCGACGATTATAGTCGTTATGGTTATGTGTACTTGTTGACACACAAACATGAAGCTTTTGAAATGTTCAAAATCTTTAAGAATGAAGTAGAAAATCAACTCAATAAAACAATCAAAGTTTTTCGTTCAGATAGAGGAGGTGAATACCTAAGTGATGCTTTTCAAGATCATCTTATGAGTTGTGGGATTGTCTCACAACTTACTCCACCCGGAACACCGCAACATAATGGTGTGTCTGAAAGGAGAAACCGAACCTTATTGGATATGGTTCGATCTATGATGGCTAGAAGCTCACTACCTCTATCATTTTGGGGTTTCGCATTGCTCTCCGCGGCTCGTATTTTGAATATGGCCCCAACCAAGAAAGTGGATACGACACCTTTTGAAATATGGCATGGAAGAGTTCCATCACTATCATATTTAAAGGTATGGGGTTGTGAAGCTTATGTGAAGCAGAACACCCAAAACAAGTTAGAAAGTCGATCCACTAAGTGTATATTTGTTGGATATCCCAAAGACTGTATGGGATATTACTTCTTTGATCCAACCGAGCAAAAGGTATTTATTGCTCGAAAAGCTGAGTTCTTGGAAACTAAGTTTCTTATGGAAGAAACGACGTATAGAACAGTGGAAATTGATGAGGATCAAGAACCACAAGCCAATACACGTTTGGTTGAAATTAGCGATCAACAAGAGGTTGTTGATAATGATCAAATGGTTGATCAATACACACAAAACGTTCGCAGATCTGGTAGAATTAGCATTCCACCTGAAAGATATGGATTTTTCATGAATGGATGCTATGTGGTTGACTCGGATGAACCAACTACATACCATGATGCAATGTCCAATTCGGATTGTGACAAATGGCTAGAAGCCATGAACGTTGAGATGCAATCCATGTATGACAACCAAGTATGGGAATTGGTTGAACCACCACTTAACTCCAAACTGGTTGGATGTAAGTGGGTTTTCAAGAAGAAAACCGATATGCATGGAAACTTGGATACTTATAAAGCAAGACTTGTAGCAAAGGGTTTCACTCAAACTCAAGGGGTTGATTATGATGAAACATTCTCGCCTGTGGCAATGCTAAAGTCAATTAGGATATTATTTGCCATAGCTGCATATTATGACTATGAGATTTGGCAAATGGATGTCAAAACTGCTTTCCTTAATGGACATCTCGAAGAGACTGTCTATATGGTTCAGCCTGATGGTTTTGTCGATCCAAAACATCCTAATAAAGTATGCAAGTTAAAGAAATCAATCTATGGATTGAAACAAGCATCGAGAAGTTGGAATCAACGTTTTGATGAAGAGATCAAGAAATTTGGATTCATCAAGAACGCTGATGAAGCTTGTGTGTATAAAAAGGCTAGTGGGAGCATTATCGTATTCTTAGTATTGTATGTTGATGACATACTACTATTTGGAAATGATGTTCCAACCATGGAAGGTGTTAAAGCCTGGCTTGGAAGTTGCTTTTCCATAAAAGATCTTGGTGAAGCCGCTATATTTTAGGAATAAAATCTATAGGGATAGATCAAGGCGGTTGATAGGTTTAAACCAAAGTGCATACATTGATAAAATCTTGAAAAGGTTCAAGATGGAAAACTCTAAGAAAGGTATGGTACCTATTCAAAGAGGGACAATATTGAGTACATCTCAATGTCCGAGCTCAAAGGATGAGCAAGAAAGAATGAAGGAAATCCCATATGCATCTGCTATAGGATCCATCATGTATGCAATGATATGCACTAGACCGGACGTGTCATGCGCATTAAGCATGACAAGTAGATATCAACAGAATCCAGGTAATAGCCATTGGATGGCTGTTAAAAGTATATTGAAATACCTTAGGAGGACTAAGGATATGTTTCTAATATATGGATCTGGTGAGGAGGAACTCGTTGTAAAGGGTTACACGGATGCGAGCTTCCAGACTGATCGAGATGATTCTCGATCACAATCTGGGTATGTCTTCATTATGAATGGAGGGGCAGTGTCCTGGAAGAGTTCGAAGCAGGACGTGGTAGCATTGTCCACTACAGAATCCGAATACATCGCCGCTTCATTGGCAGCTCAAGAGGCTGCATGGTTAAAGAAATTTATTGCCGATCTAGGGGTTGTCTCTACCATTCAAGAACCCCTAGAGATCTTTTGTGATAACGAGGGTGCGATTGCTCAAATCAAGGAACCCCGTGCACATCAAAAGACTAGGCACATTGAGCGGAGATTCAACTACATAAGGGATGAAGTTGGAAAGGGAAAGATATGTATTCGCAAAGTTCACACAGATCAAAATATTGCGGATCCACTCACGAAGCTCCTTGAAAGGGCAAAGCATGAGAGTCATACTTGTGCCTTAGGACTTCGATATTCTAGTGATTGGATTTGATCTATTTTGTATTTTTAACTTTGGAACGAATGTAATACTAACTCTTTTGTATAAATTATGACATTTTGAGTTATGTTCCATTTTAGCATGTTTACATCCATGAATATGTTTATTATTCTAAATGTCTATAGTCGGTTATATTTGTGGGAACAAATATGAATGTAAGACTATTATGAACATGGATTGGTAGATATTCATAAGGTATGAATATAGAGCAAAAGGTTGCTACCAAGGTTCATAGATATTTGTGGGATACAAATATTGGACTGACCCGCTCTCAAATGTTACTGCATGGAATTTTATAATTGATCATAAGTAAATTTGAGTAAAGGCGAATATCATAGTGTCCTCTGACCTGAGATACATATTGGGTTTTGATATTCACCAAATATTATACCTTGATCTAGTTCTTCACTGTTCTGAAATAATGGACAATACACAAGGCTATGTTCAGGTGTGATACAAGGTGATTGTGAGAAACGTATGTAGTCAAGATGGGATTTGTTCCTCTTATTCGTTGAGAGTATGATGTCTAAGGCCTGATAAAGTTAAATCAACAGGGAATGATCATTCTGTGTCCTGGATTGAACATGACATCTGAAACAAAAGGATATATGATTGGATTCACCTAAATCAGTTCAAGTAAGGGACTTGAAAGGAATGATGTTATTGAATGGCACTTAGTCATGCATATTAGGGGTAGTAAACCGTTGTTAGGCGGTATTTGCTACTTGCATCAATCCTCTATGTATCTTGTGCAAGTGGGAGATTGATGGAAATGATCTGCCCAAAATACATATTGAATTGATGTGGCTAGTATGTCATGATCCAAGTCGGGTCATACCCAATAACGAGCTAGACAAACACCAAAGATATTTGTTTTATGATATGATCATATAAATAAATATTAACACTTAGAATATTTGGAAATTGGGTTTCCAAACATTTACACTTGTGTTGTATATAAATTATATGGATAATTTATTTCAAAGAGAAGAATATTAATTCATCCGCATTCGTTTTACACAGCCGCATTTGATGTGGTTGAAGAAATGCGGATGATGTTTACTCATCCGCATTCGTTTAACACAGCCGCATTTGATGTGGTTGAAGAAATGCGGATGATGTTTACTCATTCGCATTTGCAAATGCGGGTGAACAAACCCCGTCCGCATTTGTTTTGGAACAAATGCGGATGAGCATTTCTGGAAATGCTGATGGAAACATACATCCGCATTAGCTAATGCAGATGACCATTTACAAATGCGGGAGAACAACTTCATCCGCATTAACTAATGCGGATGTTGTTCTGAGAAATGTGGATGGGTTTAGGGGCTGGGCCCCACCCATTTTTCTCTCTCCTGAACTTTATGTTTCCAAGGACATGCAATATAAGATTGCTTGCAGATCTCTCTAAACACACGACTGGTGAACACGAAAGGTGTAAGAACCCCTTTTCTCTCTATCGGTCTAGAGAAACATAAAAAGGGAGTTGTATAAGTAAAAATCCTAGCAACCGGTGTTCTTGTTGGTGGCTCGTGGGTAGACCAGCTTGAGGCTTCTTGCTTTAGGAGCTGCCATCCTCGTTTACCTCCTGCCGACCTCATTGTTGAAGGGTTCTTCGTACCTTCTATGGTTGTTTGTAAGCATGATTTCATATATCGATCCATATGGGTTTTGACTGATTTTATATATAAAAATGTTATATATATATATATATATTTATTTATTTTTGCTGCGTTCTTCTATTTTATAAGGATAAAATAGATCTGTTTAACTTGTGAAAACCCAACAGTTATTACAGGTATTACTACTCTGGTATGTTGTATTTTCTAAAGCACAATCTTTACATTAACTATAGTTTCAATCAACAATTTAATTTTACTAATCCTACTTTGCCAAAAAAGTGTCAAAAGAATATCTTGAAGTTTCATAAAGATTCAAGTTGATTTTTGAAATGGATAAACTACTAGTCCAGACTATCTACTAAAAGTCTGACAGACAAAAGGAAAAGAATGTTCTTCACTCCCACAAGCTGCTGCTGCTGTCCGGCTCAGCTGCTGCTGCTCCGCCGGACCGCCACTGGCCCACTGCCCTCCGCCGGCCAGCCGGCGCCGCCACGGCCCGCACCATCCCTTCCCCTACACGGTAATTACTAATATTTTTGAACTTTTAATTGTTTAGTTTTGATTTTGTTAAATATCTAGGGTTTGTAATCTATTAATTAATGACTTATCGTGTGATTATTTAGTATTGATTTTGATTTTAGATTTCTAGGGTTTGTAAACTATTAATTGTAGGGTTTTTTTTTGTTTAGATAAAATTGGACTTTAGGTAATTACTTATAGTTTTGATTTTGATTCTAGATTTTTAGGGTTTGTAATCTATCAAATGTAGTTTTCTTTTTGTTTAGATGAAATTAGACGTTAGGTAATGACTTATAGTATTGATTGTTTAGTTTTGATTTTGATTCTAGATTACTAGTGTTTGTAATCTATTACATATAGTTTTCTTTTTGTTTAGATGAAATTGGACTTTAGGTAATGACTTATAGTATGGTTTAATCTTGATTTTGATTCTATATTTATAGGGCTTGTAATCTATTGATTGTAGTTTTCTTTTTGTTTAGGTAAAATTGGACTTTTGGTTAGACTTTGTTTCCAATCATAAATAATAAATTTGTTGATTGTTATTGCGTATTTTGTAAATATGTAATTGATTATGGTTTTCACTTTGTTATAAAATTAGGGGATTTGAAACTTAGTAGATGAAATCTCATTCTAAACATGTTCTTATTTGTAATTTTTTTAATTATTAAATGAATCTACCCTAAAAAAAGTCATATTGAATGAATGTACCGCAAAAAAAAATTCATTATTGAATCAATGTACCTCAAATATTTTTTTATATTGAATAAAATGTACCGTAAAAAATATTTGGGATACCCCTGAATTTTTGGACTAGATCCGTCACTATTCGCAACTTAGGAAAATTCAATTAAACAAAAAGTGAGATAAAAGGGATAAAAATAAGATGCACCTTATATCAGATACAGCATGTGTTTGCCTCAAAAACCCCAATTCACTTGCTGCAACAGAAGTCTGTTTTTCATCTTCAACAAATCTTTGGTTCCTCAAAAATCTACCCTTGAGTAATGACTACAATTAAATTATGGCATTAAGTGTGGCAATATGCAGGATTTAAATTTATATTGTACAATGCTTAAGCAGAATAATAATTGGATATGAATAATAAAACAACCATGGGGTTGCACCATAATCATCATAATTACGCTAATCATATATGACCTACAAATGGGACTGCTTATTATAAGATTGTCAAGGAACACTTGATTCTAGACTAACTTCTGCTCTTTATTGATGAAAAATATTATAAAAGAGTACTTCCCGGCAGGGAAAATCCTAGAATTACTCCCACCCAAGTGCGTTGAACTGTGGAATTATCCTCCCATCCCCGGCCAATGCAACCCGAAACACATTGATGGTATTTGCGGTCTGGGCAGTCCTTAACTCTCATTATCTCTACTGCGGCCAGAACAATATGAAATTATGAATTTGCCTAATGTGTCATAAATTTTGGAAATAAGGAGTATGAGAAAAGCTTACCGGATGAAGCATTCATAGGATGCTAAGTGAAATAGTGTCTAAATTAGAACAAGGTAATTTTTATCTATAAAGAATGAGGGTGTATGGGTTAGCCCTGCACAAGCACAGTATTTGATATATGCATTACAAAGTTTGTTTAATTTGATATCACATTTCACATAAACAAAGTTTATATAACATGCAAGCTTATAATCACAGTAAACTACCGTTAAGGTTTTGGTGTTACTATTTTCTCATTATTAGACAATTGGTGCTCATGGATGGTGATGGTAGGGTCAAGAACATATTCATAGCAACAAATGTTGCAATAACAAACATAAAGGTGTAATTGCACAACAAAAGTTCAAAAGAGCTAACCTGAATTCGGTGCTGATGAGCAAAATTTGAAACAAATCTGTTCTCCAACAAATCATTAACTTCTCTCTTCCTTTCTCTCACAAACTTCGTTAACAAGTCAAGAAGAGCTTGTCTGCCATATATCCTACGGATAGACCTTTGTGCACCATCGATTTGAGAACCAATCTGTGTAGTTGACCCTTCTAAGCCAGTTGTTCGACAAGGGTCACCTTGTTGAGTGCTTGATTCTATCCACTCCCTCACTATCCTCACCCTCTTGCATTCATTGTTTAGACGTGAAGAACTATAAACTGTATGTCCCCCAAAGCTTTTGCATCCCCATTCATGGAAAATTTTCCTCGCACCCTCTTTCTCTTGAAGCACCATCTGGTTTGGGCTTTGGGGACACTCATTTTCAATGTCATTTGCACCCCTCAATGTTTCTTCACTTTCCATGCTTTCACTTTCCAAAGAAGATGAGCATGGGCTTTCAGGATCAACAACAACACCATTCATTTTCCGCCTTCCATTCTCTCTAACTCTTCCCTCATTTTCAAGATCCCGCCACATTTTTCTGATAGATGATGTCCGGGTGATTGACCTCTCGTTATTAACAAGATACAAATCAAGCCCCGTAGCCTTATATAGTCCAGCCACCGCCATTTTTTCGTGTTTTACCGCAAGGATTCTTAATCAGTGAGTTGGATGACAAACCGAGTTCTCCCATATGCTTTTCATTCTTGAAAATTCCAGGATCTGTATAATTCACCAAAAAATCCTCAGATTTTTAAGAAACTGAATTGAACAAGAAACACTAACTAGTGATAATAATGATAATTCTATACAAAAAAGGTATAAACATGGCGGTGATCTAAGAACTTAAATTAAGTTTGAAAAACTCATATTATATTCGATATAATCATTACTAAGAGCAAACATATCATATACAATGTAGATGCATACCAGATCAATTCACATCACATGTCCTGGCCATGTAGATTCGATCATTAAACCAAATGCAATAAATGACATTCTTTCAAACAAAATTGCTTAAATGAATAAGTATAAGTATAACGCTAAACAAAAATTGTCAACGAACATGTGAAATTGTTCTGTACGACCAGCGAAATCAAAGAGCCTAATCATCGGATGAATATAATATAATCCTATTGACCTATAAAAGTTCACAAAAGTCAATAAACTCACTCTGTCTACGCAGATTCAACATAAAACAAAAATACATCATTCATATCAATAACAAATCATCAAAATAACCAATAACGATCAAATTCATATATAATCATCAAAAAACAAGTAAATTCCTCTAATCATAAGCGCAATCATAAAACTAACAAACGGAATCAATCTACGAACCTGTGAAAATGCGAATCGATGAGTTGTTTACCTCCATAACATCTTCAGATTCTTCAGTAACATGATCGGAATCAACGACTCCTGCCACGAATTCAACAAAGTATGAATCGACTAACACAAACAACTTCATAAAAAGGTATACATCCTGTGATTATTTACCTCTTTACGCCTCCAAATCTAAAGTAAGATGGATGAAACTCAAACGTCTCTGTCAATATTAGGTATTAGTCACACCATTAGAGAGAGAAATTGTGTGTGTTTGTGTGTGTGTGTTGTGCGTGAGAGATGAGGAGAGCACGTTGCTGCAACGTCTAATTTTTGAAGACGGAGAGGGGCAATCATGTGAGAAGACGATTATGCCCTTGCTTAATATTTTCTTTTATATATTTATTTTTATTTTTATATATACTTGCTTCCCTGCAAGGGAATAATACTGCAGTGTCTTGAATTCAACGGTAAGTTTGAGGGGATGACGCGCACTTGTTCAGGGTCCATGGTAAAGATAAAACGACGACGTTCAACTTGCTTCTTTTTAAACTTTATCTTTTAACTAGTATTTAACCTCACGTGTTGTGTTAGGGACGTAAAACCGTGTCAAATAATATCAATATCACATTGTCGTTAGCATCCACCAACATGAAAATTCTCGTAAAAAAAAAGAAATAAAATCGGAAAAATAGACGTGAAAATTTTAAACTATGCATGTGTCTTTATATTAACTCGAAAAATTTAGGATGATACATAAAACAAAAAAACTGTAAAAGATAAAAAGTATTGAAAACAAATTTGATTGAGACCAAAAAAAGTATTAGAGTTAGATGTAAAAGATAAAAACTATAGGGTTAAAAATAAAAAATAAAAAAACAACAAAATGAGATACAATCTATAAAACATAAGTTACAAACCATAATACATAACGAAGTGATAATTAGTATTACATGAATTAATTTTCTCTCTTTAACCGAATGGTGAAACCTAAAACCTTTTAATGGGTATTTAGGACCGGGTATTTACCATAACATATTTTTATAAGTCGGGTTGTTTTTTATTATTATTATTTCTCGATCAATCTCAACTTTTCATATACGATTTTTTTTTAAAGAATAACTTGCATCTTTATTCAATTCGTTTACTGTTTCTTCTTTTAATCCCAATGCTATAGCTCGAATCGAAAGAGGTACGTCCTTTTTGCATTTTCTCATTCCATCATCATTTATGTCACATATATTATCTTTTGCAAATTGAAAACAAAACTTGGCACTTAGTTAATTGACAAGTCTACGTTTATGCTAAACTTAATAACGCAAGTTTGAATCTAGAGGCCGGTGATTAACCGTATTTTCTTTTTTATTGATTTTTCCTATTATATTATATATATATATATATATATATATATATATATATATATATATATATATATATATATTTGTATATATATATGTATAATTATTTATTAATATTTGTTTTTTAATTTTTTTAAATCACTTTATAGGCTTTTCTAAAAGAATTCGTCGTTTCAATGTCACTCCTGCTTGTGTAGCTACGTGTCAATCATAATATTATTTTTATTTATGTTTCGATCTATAGAACCAAGCCGTCACAACTTTATATATTTCTTTTACTTAATAAATAACGTTAATGTGACAACCACAACATAACACGCATAAGGAAGTTTGCAATCACGCCGCATCATCACGCGGGTTTAATTTCTAGTTTAAGTTAGTTATGAAAATTTATGCTAGCTCGGATACATGATTTTAGGTGATATTTGTATTGGTTACCTAAAACTATTTTGATATTGTTTTACTTGTATCGAAACTATATATAAAATAGCGTACAATCGTATTTTTTAAGTTGTTAAAAAACTTTGAAATTGTTATATATATATTTTTTTCTTGAAAGATCTTAATCTACTTCTATCCAACTTCAAATTCAATCTACTACTTATATAAATGAGTCTTGAACTCATCATCTTATGAATGAAAGACATACACATTTGTTACTAGACCATTTAATAGTTAGAAATTATTAAATGTATAGATATGTTTTGATATTTTAAGTTGATTTGCGAGTCATAACTAACATCCGGTAATGTGAACCTTAATGAATATAAGCATATAACATTCACTAATATTAAGAGACTAATAATAACTGTTTTAAATAATCATATGTGGTGATCAATTAAAAGTTGTTATGTGTCATTACTCAGTATATATAATCATTTAATTATTAACACCAATCTACTTTCCTATACTTAAATTCCAGTTATATAATTGTTTTTAGATTATTTTTTTTGAACTGCGAAATTTTATTAGAAGGACTAACGAGAAACTAAAAACCCCAAGAGCTAACAAGGAGGAAAAGAAACAAACAAGGGAAATACAAAAAATCACACAAAATCTCCAAATAAACAATCAAACCCAAAGCCCATCAACCAAACCACTATCCTGATCACTACCTCTGCGCCTGTTTTTAATCCAGATGGATCCGAGAAGCTTTATTTGTTCAAAGATCATTGTAGGGGCAGCTTTGGAGTTCATGAAAACGCAATTATTCCTCGCCTTCCATATGCACCAACAGGAGATAAGAACAATGGCATGGATGGCCTTGCTTTTACTTGCGTTGCACTTGAAGGATTTGTGGACATCCATCAGGTCACGAAATGAGAAAGCATAAATTGAAGGGATATTACACCATTGCCTGACCAAAGACTACACGTAGTTTGCCACCTGACAAGAGATAAACAAATGCTCAACCGACTCGTTGACACCATCACAGAGCTTACAAGTCAAGCAGTCCACACGAACATTCCTACGACAGAGAGAATCATAGGTGGGAATACGATCCATCTCGAACCGCCAGTTGAGAATATTACCTTTTTTGGGAACCCAATTATTCCATGAAAAGCGATAAAAATCAGCATTTAAGGAATTTTCATGAAGTGACCCTATCCCAAGACACTCAACATATTTTTTTGGAATTTTCATTTCCCCGTCCCCACTGGAAACTTCTTCGTATTTTATCAAGGGAATCCCGAACTTTCATAGGAGCACAGTAAAGGGAGAAATAGATCCATAACCGAGGCAATTAGGGAGAAATAGTAAATTGTTTTTAATTTACTTTATCAAATAATTACTAAAAAATACAATCATTCGTTATCCTTTTAAATTGATAAACAAAGTTTAATGTTTATTTATTGAGTGATATAAAGTTTAGAATTTAAAGATTGAGACCAGTTATTACCCAAACAAAATATTTAAGAAGAGATATTATGGGCAACACATAAATGTCAAAGTAAATTACATTTCAATCCATGTGGTTGGTGTAAAATGACACTTTAGAAGTCTTAAGTTTGAAAGGAAAATTGTAAGTAATGTTATTGTGGGTGAATTGCAAAAGGCACATGATTAGCGGTTCAAGGTATAGTTTTAACACTTACAGTTTAAAACTTGAAACAAACCGTTTGGATAGTTACTTTTCTATTAAAAATTATCTTACTTTTGATATACGCGGTTATACATATTTATTGTATTAATAAAATATATTTATCAATTAACTAGTTTTAATAAAAACTAACAATTTTAAGAAAAATATTAAAAATTGGTTCAAATCGTCGAACCACTAAAACCGATTGGTCCAATAGGTTTGGGCTTTCGTTCTACGTAACTGCGGTCAACAAATCGACCTACTATTTCCGTTAAAACTGGCCCAACCTGTGCGTAAACCAGATGAAGTGAAAGATTGTACACATTAGGGTCGTCCCTGAGAAAACTCGAAAACTTTTGGGCGTTGGGCGAGTAGTAAAAAAATAGTCCACTATAATATAAAATTAAGAGTTAATCTCGATTTTCATCCCTGAGTTTTGCAAATTATTTTCACTTGAGAATCAACATTTATTTTGTCTCCATTAGTGGCCTGAGTTTTGCAAATCGTTTCTATTTTCGTCCTTTTAACTAACGGTGTTAACATTTTTTGTTAAATTTTTTAAAAAAGACCAAAATACCCCTAAGGGCTATAAAGAATATCACCAATTCACTCTCCCTCTTTCTTCCTCTCCACAGCACCGCCACCACACAACACTGCCGGCACACACCACCGCACCTCACACCATCGCCACCTCACACCACCGCACCACACAACACTACCAGCACACACCACCACCCCCACCCTTCGGCAACCACCTCCACTACCACCATCCCACCCCATACTATTCCTTCCCCCATCCATTCGTATTCAACTCTCCTCCCCCATCACCACTGCCACACCTTCAACTCTCCTCCCCCACCACCACTACCATATCAATTCTATCATAACACCAACAACCAAAACCTCCATTGAAAACCTAATCAACAATCACCGGTGAAAACCTAATATGTTGCCCCCACCCTCCTACAACCACCTCCACTGCCACTTTGAAGAAAAACATCATACGAACAACTAAAACAAAAGAAAACATTACCAGACACCTGGAATAGAACAATCAATCAAATTCATCATATGCATTAAGGCGCTGAGCCTCAAGGCGTTCGAGTTCCTTCTGGTGTGCCCAAGTTTCTAGGATTAGATCGGGCTTGCATTAAGTTTGATGCCGAGGATGACGATGGTGAGGAAGCTAGCGATGTAGCAAGGTAGCTCCCAGTCTTTCCACTTCCTTGATTGGCCCGCCGGAGGAGGGGTTTGGTTCAAGAAGTAGTTGTTCAGTCGCTTCTAATGACCGGGGGTGCTCCACCGGCTTGTGGTGGAGGCGCCGTGGTGGCGGGGCGGTGGTTAGCCGTGATCTTAAGGTGCCTGCAGCGGCAGCCAAGGGTTTCAGTGATGGCATTTTTCGATAAAGAGGAGTAAGGACACAAGTGATTGTGTTTATTGATTGGATCTATGTGTTTATTTTTAAATGAAGGATGCTTTGGTCATTTAACACTAACTTAACGGAAAAAGTTAACACTGTGATCTTAAGGTGCCTTTAACTTTCCTCCCCCACCACCACTGCCACATCATAACACCAACAACCAAAACCTCCATTGAAAACCTAATCCACATTCACTAGTGAAAACCTAATCTGTTGCCCCACCCTCCTACAACCACCTCCACTGCCACTTTGAAGAAAAACACCATACGAACAACTAAAACAAAAGAGGTGTTCGAGTGCCTTCTGGTGTGCCCAAGTTTCTAAGGTTAGATCGGGCTTGCGTTGAGTCTGACGCCGAGGATGACGATGGTGAGGAAGCTAGCGACGTAGAAAGTTAGCTACCTGTCTTTTCACTTCCTTGATTGGCCCGCCGGAGGAGGGGTTCGGTTCAAGAAGTAGTTGTTCGGTCGTTCCTAGTGATCGGGGGTGCTCCACCGGCTTATGGTGGAGGCGCCGTGGTGGCGGAGGGCGGTGATTAGCCATGGTCTTAAGGTGCCTGCGGCGGCGGCCAAGGTTTTCGATGATGGCATTTTTCGATAAAGAGGAGTGAGGACACAAGTGATTGTGTTTATTGATTGGATCTATGTGTTTATTTTTAAATGAAGGGTGTTTTGGTCATTTAACACTAACTTAACGGAAAAAGTTAACACCGTTAGTTAATTGCACTGAAACGGATATGATTTGCAAAACTCAAACCAATAATGGAGACAAATTAGAGGTTGGTAATCAAATGAAAACAATTTGCAAAACTCAGGGACGAAAATCGAGATTAACTCTAAAATTAGTAACCTGGTATATAAAAAATCAATAATACGATAATAATCATTATACAAATAAACAAAAGTATTAGAGCAAAATAATCTAATTTACTTCCTAATGTTTTGAAAATGAGTTCAAATTGGGTAAATAATAGTGAGCTAAACTAATTAAAATGTTAATGAATTTTAAAGTTTAATAGGTTAAAATAATTAAATTGTTATTAGGTTTTATTAATAACTATAATTATTTTAATAAAAATATAGATACATATGTGATATTATTTTTATAAAAAATTCGGTCCCTTAAAGAGATTAGACCCTGAGCCTGCCCACCCTCATGGCCGCCCTTGGTACACATTGTACACGTACTTGGCTTCAATTATAAATTAAGCTAAAATTCAAATCCAAGAAAATTCTTGAACAAAAATTCGTATAAAAGAGTTATATATACTATGAATTAATCAATATCAGCAGCTAACAAGTTAAAAGCTTAATTACACAAGTCTTATTACTTATTTCTCAAATTCATCACATGTCACATTGTCATTGTTACATATCCTCTGGACTGGGCTTCGGTTACTTCAGCTCAGTGAGCCTACCGTCTCTACCTTATGAAGGAGGGTGGAGGGGCACCACTTGTTAATAACTACATCCTAGTTAATAAATTAACAAGATTGATGATCCATCCGAAGGACCTCTCATATGTGCTAGTAATTGCCAATGTTTTGAAGACCAGATTGGACCGAGCGCTTCCGGCGGTGCAGTTAGAGAACTGGTGTTTGGATAAGTTGATGTTGAACTTGCTTTTGATAACAAGTAAATGCCATCGCCTCGCTATTAAACACTTCTTAAAGCAAACAAGTGAATGCATCAGGTATGTAACCAAACTATCTCATGTTATACTCAGAACCCAAAAGTATTTTTCAACCACCCAAGTTATTACACTTTTTCTACCTCAAGATATGGTCAAAAGGTTTGATAAAAATAATAAATAAATGAAGATTAGTACAAAGGGTTCTTGGTGAGCATCAATGATAATATCATTTTAACATACACAAAATTGATCAAGCTTTTCCTTTTTCGGATAAATTAATGAAAAACAAAATATATGACGCAGCATGAAAAACATATAATGTGAACATGTGATTAAAAAAAGTTTAAAAAAATATATTTTTAATCAATCCAACACATAAACATTTATGCTTTTATTCAAAACACAACAACAAAATAAAAAAATATATATATATATATTCACAGTTCATAACAACCCCCCCCCCCCCCCCCCTTCCCCCACCCACACCCAAACAAAAACAAACAAACAAATTATAAAGAAGTGTTACAACGCCCATGAGATCCCTTTGAGGAATTAAAAAAATGTGCAACAACATGCACACATGAGACTTTCAAGTGGTAATATCTTGATGTCCATACTCCCAATTTGGATCTCATTCTACCCTTCAACTCCACATCTAAGACGACTTGATCTAACGACTTCGCGAGTTCCAGATGTCTTGACACTGCCTCAGATAACACCACATCACGCGACACAATATCTAACTTAAAATCCCTGTTTTCCTTTTTGTGTTGGTGCCACGCTTCTATGACACCTCTTGCAACCGTCACACTCTCAAACAAAATCTTGATCTCCATCTTCTTGTATTGGATGTGCATCTGTTTGCTGGGATTAAATGACTTAAGAACAAGATTGTAATATGCATTGAGGTGATTGTCCTTGGTTAAGTAGTAATTGTTGATTGAGCCACCATCGATGTAATAGACCGGCCTTTTCGGTTTGATGCTTAGCCAAATGATTAGGATGGTTAGACCGGTCATGATAACGAGTGCCAACAAGACTGTGATGATGGTCTTTATTAGCATCGAGCGTCGTGGCCCAACAACCGTCGGTTGTCGGCTCGGGGCTCCATCTATAGGCATTGTTTTACGAGACTATATATTTTGTACAACACCATCAATAGGAGTTTAGTGTTTTATAGTTAGCATAAAGTGGTTTTTGAGCATCTTCTTTCCTTTTTCTTTTCTTCACACACTCTTGGTACAATGTTTAGCCAGTGGATAATCTTGAATTCGAATTTATCACATATGACTTGTACCTTATACATTGAACATTGTACATTTCCCCTTATTTGTCTCATGTAACACCTTTTTTTAATTTATTGAAAGGATTCTTGTAAACAGTAAGTTCGAATTGCATTAAATAACATCATGGAATCTCATTTTGGAGAGTAATTATTTTCGATCATGAAAAAGCCTCAAGGATCGCATATTATTTGAGAAAATAATACCAATGATCCTTAACTTAAGTTGTAGGTAAGTTATTCCAAGATCTCATAAAAATAAATGAAGATCTCAGGTAAGTCAGTGGGTTTTTTCATCTAATGTGAGTTATCTCCTGAACTCATTTTGACAGGTTGTCTAATCTGACCGACTGTTTTATTAAGCTTAATAATATAACAAAAGATAAAATGAAATTAGAAAAAAACTCGTGCACACCAAAAGAATGGTGCGCTTTTAAGTAAAAAGAAGTGCATATACATAATTTCTTGTAACCATAAATATGTTATATGAAATTAATAAAGCCACATTTAAAAATCTTGACCCACCACAAACAAATATGCTCAAAATTATGCTTAGCTTCATGATGCAGGAAGATTTATTCTTCAAAAGTTATTTACATGAAGAAAGTTTATAGATTCTTCTCCGGTATTTAATCCTTTTTGTTGGTAAATAGTTTTCCTATACTCAAACAATGAAATTAATAAAAGTATATATATATATATATATATATATATAGTTCGGTTGCAAATTTTTATTTAATAATTTATATAGTAATTTTGAAGAAAACCAAAATATTTTCTTTGATTCATTATATCGGTTATCACCCACCAATCCCAATTTTCTATAGTAACTAGAAATTATACCAACACAATACGATGCATCCGTAAACTTCGTTACATGTGTTGTGGTGGTAATATTAACGTCATTATGTACAAAATTAAAAGTATGAAGTTACGACAGCTCGTTTCTGGAAATCGTAACATAGATAGAAGACAGTTATATAATGGCATCGATCCTTTTCCGTCAGTATCGGTATATCATTCACGTTACATTTAGTCGATATACTTCATTTTTAATTAAATTGGTGCCCAAAAATATACTTTATTTTGAATACACTTCATTTTTAATAAAATTTATTCCCGGTAGCCAAGAAAAAATATACACGGCCACAAATTAGTTTTTTAATTTTTTTATGAATTATGAACAAAATTTATTGAAGAAATATCACATCAGTAAAATAAAATTATATATGTTAAAACGTAAATTATATATAGTAAAAGGGGTCAAGATGAAACATTATAAATTAAAAAGGTTAATTTTCAAAATTTGAGTAGCGAGAGTATTCACATCCCACTCTTAATCTCTATGTTTATAACTACATTAAAAATCATTATTTTTTTCTCTCATTTTCAATCAAATATTACTTTTTAAAATTTTTTCCTTTACTCCCAACCACTTTTAAAAAATATCAAAAAATTAATAGAGATCAACAGTGTTTTATCAAATATAGAGATAAACTGTAACATGTTGTCTCTCATTCACTCACAACAACTCAAAACCATTCTTTATAATATAGAAAACACACTTACAAATATATAAAGGGTGAGATGTGAATGCTCTAATATGCGCCACCGATATTGCTTAATGTGACGTATATAATGGCTTATGATTGACTAATTATATTGTTTGAGGTGTGCTTCCATTCAAAATGATTATGTTAGACACAAAGTGGAGCTGCTCTTGTGACAAAACTCCCAAGGAAAAAAAACTCAAACCAAAGTATCAATCAAAACGAGACAGAAAGGACATTACATTGGAGAACGAGATCAAAACACAGATATAAAGAAACTCCGAAAAACATGATAATGTAAACCTTATGACAGATACATACAAGACAGATGAAGAAGAAGAACTTGTTAAAGTGGCTTAGGGTTTCTTTAGATTATCAGTAAGAATTTCTTCGTAAGATGGAGAAGATTAGATGATAAAGACGCGTTGATACTTGTATCCCTGTTGAATTCCTCCCGTTTCTCTGTATAAAAACTAGGGGTGCAAATGAGCCGAGCCAAGCCCGA
The DNA here is from genome assembly GCA_025506505.1 of Flaveria sonorensis. Lineage (NCBI taxonomy): Eukaryota > Viridiplantae > Streptophyta > Magnoliopsida > Asterales > Asteraceae > Flaveria > Flaveria sonorensis. The sequence continues at coordinate 4,907,575 of CM046423.1, forward strand.
GCTCGTATGGGCTTAAGCTTGGCTCGTGATGACTTAGGAGAGCTCGAGCTCAGCTCGTTTCGAGCTTTATTTTTAAAGCTCGAGCTTGGCTCGACAATTACTTTTTCAAGCTCGAGCTCGGCTCGTTTATTTATTTAAATATTATTTCTAATATTTTTATATTTAATTTTGATATATATTTATAATTATATATTTTATATATAACATTATACATATTATTTAATTGTTTTTTATTGTAATTTTATATATAGTAAATATTCTTTATATAATATATTTTATAAAATATATAAATAAAAAGCCCGTTTAGGCTCGCGAGTCGGCTCGACTTCGATACATGAAGCTCGGGCTCGGGCTAGATAATTAAATGAGCTTTTTTTCAAGTTCAAGCTCGGCTCGGGATCGATAAAGCTCGACTCGCTTCGAGCTTTTTATCAATCCGATCTCAAGAAGCTCTCAAGCGGCTCGGCTCATTTGCAACCTTAATAAAAACCAAAATGTGTAGGTTCCAACTCTAATCCACGTCTTTTAGATAACATCCACAATCCACCGGTCCATAAACAATTAGCCCAAATCATAAATCCAACTCATCAACCAAATTCCAGCCCATTAATCATATTTTAAATGCGACAACAAAAAACAAAATCATAAATTAGAACTAATATCATATTAACCGGCTTGTTATATTTCAACGACCCTAATGTTAGTGGAGAAGACCTGTTTATATTGACGACTCACGTCTTCTAATATAATGTTAATATAATAAAGTACATAAATAGATTAGTTGCATTTATAAAAAATAGAATAGTTATTTTTTATGTATGCAACAATAAAATAATTGAATTAGAATGATCTTAAGTATATGTCACTTAATAATGTAATTTACATGAAGTTTTATTTTTGTAATAAATAAGTTCCGTATAGTTTTCACTTCTCTAAATAAAATAGTTTAATGTGCAAAAATATTTCGTAGTTCAAACTGAAAGGGCAAGTTAGATGTTTGTAATATATTTACCTTATTATTAACGTGTGACACGATAAACAGTCATTTTTTGTCTTAATAAATAAGGTTACCTCCTTTTCACCGGTTGCCGATGTTGTTCTCTGGTTCTCTCGCCGCCGACGGTGGGTTGCACCCGGCTTCATGGTGGCGGTGGCGACTGTGGTTATGGGTGTTGGGTCGGATTTTGTTGTTGTTTGTGATGGTGGCACCGACTTCTATGCTTATTTTGGACTTGCCTGGCGTCGAGGGTGACGGTGGCGACAGTTGTGGTTACGTCAATAACCCTTATGTTGACCCATGTTGAATGGATATTTATTTAAGAGGTATACTGTTTGTGATGCTTAACATCTGTTGTACGGATGTCGATGACGATGGATCACACCTCATCCGAGACTGGTTGTAAGTTGGCACATCGTTGTTTAAGCATCAGGTATGTTGATGACGACGAGTTGTTGCTCTTCTGAGACGAAAGTTGTTCTGTTGGATATATCGTTATTGTGTTTACTTGCGGATGATACCGTGGGTCTTGGTAGGCGATGATGATGTCAAAAGATGATTAGTTCGTTGTCATGGCGTGGTGAACCAAAGTGTTCGCAGCCACAATGGACAACGTCGTTTTCCTGAACCTAATTTGTTTATCCGAGACAACGCGCGTGTTTGGGAACATACTAGTATATTATATTTTCGCAAGTTTATGTTCCCATAACTCATCCTTATGTCCATTGTTCAATCACACGGAGGAGTCGGTGGATCATATATTTACCTTTTGTTACTTCGCGACGATTACTTGACAAATGATATCTGATTTGTGCAACATTACACCTATTTATGCCTTCTCGGTGATGGACCTAATGAAAATTCATTCGCATTGTCATATGGGGGGCGATATGAAGAAGATCATACGGGCGATTATCTTCGCTGCATGCTCGTGCCTTTGGAAGGAGCGCAATGGCGTCGTATTTGATAAGATGAAACCTTCGTTGGAGAGGGTCCTTAAAGAAATCAAGGCGGTTAGTTATTTGAGGATCTCAAATAAATATAACCAATTCAAAGTGGACTTAGAAAGATGGTGTAAATTTTATTTGTAATCACTTTGTATTCTGGGTATTGACTTGTAGTTTCTTGCTACTTGCTAAGTTTCTTTTAATAAAATGATTCGGCTGTTCAAAAAAAAACTCAAAAGCCTGCACTTCAAATTAAATGAAACCAAACTTATCGTTACTCTAAAGTCACCCTTTATTTAAGCTAATTAAGTAAGCTTTAGTGTTAGTTTTCTTCAGCGAGTTTGTTCTAAAAACAAAAATCTTCAGTTATATTATTTTATGTAGAGTAAATTACATATATATATATATATATATATATATATATATATATATATATATATATATATATATATATATATTATCTTTTAGAAATACCAAAAGTATAAATCTTTTTTTTTAAACTTTAATAATTACACTATGTGTTCTTTTAAATTTTTATCGTTGTTTGTCTTTGATTCAAAAAATTCTTACATTATATAATTAAATGAGAGGGTTAAAAGACTTTTATGCCCTCACATGTAAGGCATGTGTCAGGACTTAACGCAAAACTTGGATACTCAAAACGGCGAACCGTGCTTCAACTTTTGTAATAAAGAATGTTTTATGTAATCTTCAAAATACAACCGTGATTTTAGATATACTTAAAAGAACAATATATATTATTTACTCCAAAATATATAAACTATTTTAAAGTTTGTCGTTAGGTAACAAAAGAGTAGTGATGAAGTTGGGTCTAATGATAAATGCATTTGAAGTCAGAAGAACTTTCTTAAAGTTAAGGGTTTAAATTACATCTATAACAAATTGGTCTAATGATAAATGTATTTGAAGTTAGAAGAACTTTCTTAAAGTTAAGGGTTTAAATTACATCTATAACAAATTGATGTAAATTAATTGTGACGTAAAATTATAAAAAAGATAGATAGATGTGTCAGTTTTCATCTTCTAAAAAATATAGCGAATGATTAAAAATTATAAAAGAAAATAGAGAAAAAAAAAAAAAACAAAAAGACAAATAAAAAAGTGAAACTTCTCACCGGATATCCAATGGAAGATGCTGTTCTTTTCCAACAAGACCTAATTTCTAACCCACCGTCCACCACATGACCACCATCCACCACAACCCTATATGGCTATATCACCACCACAACCGAACCCTCTTTCTCTCTCTCTACCGGTCACCGATCACCTTCCTCCGCCGTGGACTCATGGCAGAAGATGACGTTCATAGTGGCTGCAGCCTCTATCAAGCTCGTTAATATATGATGGGGTCTCGGATAAGGATCGACAGCAGCGATGGTTTCTGCTAGCATTCGGTTGGTTCGGGCCACCCCTTGATCGTATTCAACGGGGCAACTTAACTCCTTTGGCATTTGTTACTGTTCTATCGATGGATGATTGGATTTTGGTGTGTTATGTTTGTTTGTTGTGATCAGTTTTAGTGTCTATGTGTTTGTGGTTTTGAGGGAATAAGTTCATATTTGAATTGGTGTACGCTATGTTATATTTATATATTGGTACTTTTTTTTACGTATGTTGTTTCTTTTTGAGTTGATATGTTTGATGTCAGGTTGTTTCTTTTTGTCTTGTTATTGTTTGTTATCTGGTTGTATCTTAAGGGATATTTTTAGACCCCGCACGTGTGGGGGCTTTATAGAACCGGATTTGCTCTTTATCTGGTTGTTTCTTAAGATGTTTTATAAATTGGTTTTTTATTTGTCATATGATCATTTTACTTGTATTATATATAAGATTGTTGAATCAACACATTTGTTACAAGAGTATTGCGTTATGTATGAGTTGGTATTCTCTCTATTCATCTTTATTTAGCTTTTTTTTTTATTTTTACAAAAGCTGATTGTTCTTGGCCGTAGACTTTTGGTTTAAAACAGAAGTCAGCGTCCATGACAACATGAGCGGCCATGAGGCCAACAATAAAAACTGTGTTGGTGATGGTTTTATAAGATTCTACTTAAAACATAGTAGGCAGTATCATATCACACAATACATCCTTAAATTTTAGATGTGACAAATACAAGAGAAAATATGTATCTCTCGATTTATATTTGAAATATTTTTTAAACGAAAAAAGATTTTAATAAATCATCAAAGTCTAACAAATAGCTAGATAAAACAAGACGAACGCTTATGTATTATCTCATGAAAGAATAAAAAAATTGATTTACTAATTACAGTTGATATATAATATGTACGTCAATACCCAAACTTCGGTACAAAATGTACATGCATTATCTCATGAAAGAATAAAAAAATTGACGTTGGTTATAATAAAATCTTTTAAATAAACTGATTTGCTAATTACAGTTGATATATAATATACAAGATTTCTTTTACCCATTGCGTGTTGCGACGGCATTGTACGCGGCTTTATAAATTATGGAGTACAATCGACCCGACTTGTTTCCGAACTAAATTTACATCAATACCTGAGTCGATTCCGATTACGTCCAAACGTAAACTTACTTGAATTTATACTGACATGTATACAAAAATATGCATGTAAGAATTTATTTTTTCAAGTAAATTGAACAAAAGTAAACTTGAAATTTTAAAAACTTGGGGGTTAAAGTGGCATTTTATAAAGTTTTTAAAAAATATTACGGGGTGAAAGTGTAAGGATTGAAAGTGAGGCGTATATAAAAAAAGACACATAAGCGTTTAATATTTGACCCGATTCCTTTCCCGATTACGTCCAAACATAGACGGACTCGAGTTTATGCCGACAAGTACAAAAAATAGGAACGTAATAAATTGTTTTTAGGTAAACTTGTACGGGGGTAACCAGAAAATTCAAGTAGTCATAAGACTTGAATTTAACCACCTACGCCAAACAAACCTTTTTGTAAATTGTAGAAACACACGTATATATAAATACAATAAATGCGATACAGAAAAAAAAAATATTTGACATGGCCAATGGTCATATGACACATGGCAAGGCTGGTGTAACTCACAAACCTTGCTAAATAAGTAATAGTATAATTGATATTATTATATCACGCATATTTTAAAATATCTAGTGTAAAAGCTAGACCGAAACATTTGAAATATGCATGTTAATAAATATTTATAACAACAAAAATCGTTTGTATTTTAAAATTTGAGTACATAAACTAAATCATACTAATATTGTATGCTATCGTATCTTTAATCATGATAATTTTTTCCAATATAATTGGAACACTTTTGAAAATTGGTTACTATTTTATAAAGTTTCCCCTAACAATGAGAAAATATCACAAAATAGTAACCAAGTTTCAGAAGTGTTCTAATTTAGTCACTAATGCATATTTTTTTCAAATTGTATCACTAAACGATCAAATCGAGTCATCATTAAATTTTCTTATGTCAAGAAAGTAACGGTGGATAAGATGTGAGGGTCAGAATTTTTAATATATAAAATTATATTAAAAAATAAAAAAAAACATGTTAATTATGAAAAAAGTAAAAAAAAAAGTACCTAAAATCTGCGTCAACGTTCCATATCAACATCAAAAGGTAGAAAAAAATATTTTCTAATTGAAACAAAAAGTATAACATGCTAAAAAACATGTTAAGACTTTTAATTTATATAAAATATAAAAACTGAGTGACGTAATTGGAACACTTTTAAAACTTGAGTCATCTAATTGGAACATTTTTTAAAGTTGTTACTATTTTATAAAGTTACCCCAATATGTTACACTGATACATAGATCAAAGTGAGTAAACCGTAACGGTATATTCGAAACTTCATCAAACACTATATGTAAAAATTTACAGCAAAAATATAGTATGTTGTCAAAATTAATTACCCTTCGATTATCAGCACATATGTCTAAAAGTCGAATCACTCAAAACTAAGGTCACATTTTGAAAAAAAGAACAATTATGGGGTAACATATTATATGAAACCAAGACGTTTAAGGTTTCGTTTCTTACAATTCAATGGCATTAGTTAATTATATTTTCTAAACCATTGGTTGATGTACGTTTTGATATTAAAAACAAAGTTTAACCTGTTAATAAAGTCCACATACACGTTGTGTCAAGCGAGCACAAATGCTAGTATAAAAAATATATTGACTAGCTATCATCAAAGTTACCATGTGTTAAAAGTTCAACAAAAGAATATTTTCCTTACGTGTCATAAAACTTAAGACGAAAATAGTTTACACTTTGGATATTCCATTTTGATTACAGAATTATTATGATTACTATATAAACATGTATTTTATATTTAAATCTACTTAGCCTTTTCTTTCTCACTACATACGATCATCATCTTTCACATCCCACGTATAAATATTTGTTTTTCATGTCTCACGTATAGATACTTGTACAGCTGTCCTATAAAATCAATTTAATATCAAGCACACGCCTCACTAACCGTAAAACATGTATAAGGAAGTATGTTTGTATTTGAAATCTTAAAAGTAAAGAGTGAGCGAATAACTCAAAATTAAAAACTAAATACAACTTTTAAACAGCAATACTTATTTTTAGACCATTCTAAACTAGAACAGTAGAGCCTACGAGGCCTAAAAAGTAAAAACTAAATACATAATTCATTTTATTAAAACCGGGAAGTTTTCAAAATTTGAAAATCAGAATCATTTTCCAACCGTTGCTAAAAAATTAAATAACATTTTATATGTACGTGAAATGACCTTTAAATCCCCCTTTATACGTCACCACAACCACAATAGTACAAAATCCACCATCCCCCTCACACTCACACAGGTATCTAGGGTTTTCAATTTTTTATTATTAATTCTTCAATTCATTAATCTCCATTAAAATCCAATCATCCTTTGTTTAATCGATCATAATCTTCACTTGATCTAACTCCGATCTCAACAGGAATTTGTTGAAATCTGAAGTTTTGAGTCGATTATGGGTCAGATCCAGTACTCCGAGAAGTATTTCGATGATACGTTCGAATATAGGTAACGATTTCGCTCTTGATTTACTTTGATTGTTGTTTAAATCTTCTGTTAGATCGTTCTCGTTTTGTTTGTTTGTTTGTTTGATTGTTATGGCGATTTGAATGATTTGTGTTTCGTGGTTTGGAATTGTGATTGATAGGCATGTAGTCCTGCCTCCAGAAGTTGCGAAGCTTCTTCCGAAGAATCGTCTTTTATCCGAGGTATATTGTTGATTTCGGTAACGTAAATTTCGTTTTGGTTGATTGAAGATGTTTCTGTAGTGTATATGTTTAGATTAGTATACTCGTGTTCGATTATTGAGAAATTATTATGTACCTTTTGATTTTGAGATGAAATTGATGTCGGAAACCCTAAAAGTAGATAAGTTTTCGAGTTCTGTAAAGTTCTTCATTTGATCCTCCAACTGAAAGTAATTAACTGCTTTTAGTTGTAATTATGCTTTCACAGATTGATGATCAGATCATTTTGTTTGAATTGTAGGTGAATTTGTACCTTTAAGGCTAATGTATTGTAATCGGCTTTATTATTGTTTTCTCTGTGATGATTCATGAAATGTGCCCTTGCAAGATGATTAAGTATTCTTTGTTCTTTAAGTCTTGTAAGTTTTGATCGCCTTTGTTTGTGTCCTCTAGTTTCATTATAGAGAACTGAAAATCATTTTGGAGTTTGCATATAATCACAAGTATAGAAATGATTCTTATAACCAAATGTTATGATGTTTGGCCCTAGACCTTACTTTTCGATTTAGGCTCTGATGAATGATGATAACGGGTTATGATTTTGTTTGTATAGACTGAATGGCGTGCAATTGGAGTGCAGCAGAGTCGAGGATGGGTGCACTATGCCATCCACCGCCCCGAGCCACACATCATGCTTTTCAGGAGGCCACTCAACTATCAGCAGAACCAAGAGAACCAGGCTCAGGCTCACCAGACCCTGCTAGCCAAGTGATCCGGCTAGTCTTTTAGCACGAACCCAGGTCTCATTTTGGATAGAAATGAGCACATAATGATAAAATGATTTATAATCTGGCCTATGAATCTTGTTTCAGAATGTTAAGTTATTGCAATCTGGTCTGTGATCATGTTTTTAGAATGCTAAAAAGTTGATCTGTTGTATGTTTGCTGCTCTTTGCCACGGAGAAATTACTGTTTTTAAACATTTGATTTAAAGGTCATTTCTAAACATGTTTTTAGAATGTTAATTATCGCTGTATTAAATTTTGGGCTTGATATTATCGACCAACGTGGGCATTCAAGATTTAACTGTTTAAGATCAAATCAAATTATATATCTGGTTTTTGTTTTGGTTTTAATCTGAAAATGAATTAGCTGATATGTTTTGATTTGGTTTTAAACTGGAATTGAATTAGGTTAAAACTTAGGAACATGAATAATGGGTTGTGGATTTGTTTATTTGTACTAACCCATGAAACATTTTGTCTATTATAAACAAGGTCGTGTCAATCTTTTTAGGACCTTAAAGGAAATATAAAAAGGGGGCCTTTACCCAGTTTAAGAATTATCAACCCTCTCTTTTATTCAAACTAAAAACCAACAGTAATACGGTACGCCAAAATTGCTGAATTCGGAACTTTGATAACTATGTTTGGTATACAATTTGGAACTAGCATATGCATCTTGATTATAAATGAGAGTAAAAATGATGCATCTAGACATGATGATGAGTACGTTAAACATATAGTTTAGAAAGCATTGATCATGGTTATCATCTCCTTCTCAAGATATATTTTAGTGTTCCAGTTTCATAGCCATATAGTGTTGGAGGACAAATAGTAATAAAATAAAATGCAACTATTATAAATTTTAATTTAAAGTGATGAAGAACATCATTGTGCTATAATTATTTGAAATAAGTTTAAAAATAAGTTAATATCATGAGAGCTCCAATTCGTAGAAGATACCATGTTCTAGTCAGACTCAACTTGCAAAGCTCAAATACTTCCAAGAGTACTCTAAGAAAGAAGTCCATGCCATTACTTGTTCCTACTTCACTGTAACTTCAAATTTTCAACTTTACATTTTAATGAGAATCCGACCAATAGATCTTAGAGCATTCACAATCCTCATAATTCTTTTAATATTTTTTAAAATGGTTGTTAGTGGATGAGAGAGAAAATATAATGATAAAATTATAAGAAAATATAATTTAATTAAAAATAAAAGAGAAAAAGTAGTGATTTTTAGTGTAATATAAAGATGTGGATGGAGGATGAAGGATGGACTGGGAATGCTCTTACAAAGATTACTTAGTTTGATCTAGAAATCCCAATTTGATCTCCCACACCACTCTCCTTCATTTTCAATTTTACCTGGATCGGCGAATGGTATTGCCAAGTCTCGCTTAATTCCAAATTCTAATTCACCCTCGGTACCTTTAATTAGTAGCAACCATCGGAGTATCAGACTCAATAGTCTATATAACTTATCTTTTAAAGGAGCCTTATTTTTTAAATCCCCAAATCTTAGCTTCACCTTATTAGAGTATTCACATCTCATTCTTCATCTACAATTTTATAATTTATCAAAATATACATTATTTTCTATTAATACTATCTTTTTTTTTTTATAAATTCCCACATCCATTAGTACTATTTTTCTCTCTTTCACTCATATCTATTAGTAAAATATATAAGAAAAATACGATAGATGAATAATAAATCCCTTTGGGGGATGAGATTGTTTCCCCTAAAATTATTATTGAAGTACGCCCCTAATGAAAAGAAACAGAGAGATTAGGTGGAGGATAGTGATTTTACGTGTAGAGCATCTTGCTAGTTTTGTATTTTATATAATTTTACATTCATACATAAGCCCATATTTATGACACCATTACAATCGCTCATCCAAGTCCAACCGGTGAAACTTTTAGTCATTCAATTGACTCTCAGGTTCGATCCTAAAAACTAGTTTTCATCAAGCCATGTTTTGATTTGATTCACCAAAGCCAAAATGTTTCACCCTCCTTTTCCATTTGCCCTCTCCATTTTATAACAAAACTAAATTTAAAGACCCCAAACTCCTGATTTCAACTTTAACCATCAAAAACTCAGACATCATATAACATGATTTACAATCATACATATCCTCCTTTGAATTGAAAATTGTAGTACTACAACAATCGATCATCTAATGAACACCATAAAACCATAATTATGTGTCTCACTTTCGTTTGTTTATATCCAAAATGGTTAAAATCATTGGCTAATCCAAGATAACACAGATTTGATTGATTGTTCTTCAATATCAAATTTCAATCGTTTTAACTGGTATCAATTCATCGAGGAAGATGAAATTATACCTAAGAAATTGTAACATCCAACCAACATTATCACATAATCCCCATAGCTTTGCTTGAAATTCTGATGTCAGGATGAACCTGCTACAACACCTTGAAGATGCAGATCTTGTACGTCTACACGCTCTTCTTGCTCTTCTTCTTAAAATATTTGTTCCATTAATTCCTTATAAAGAATATATGCCCACCAATTAACAACCACCTTTTAAATATTGCATCCCACAGTTCGCTTCAAGTTCAGGAAATGCCGATGAATAATCCCCATCCCCATCCCCATCTCCATCCCCATATTTACACAAAAAATACTATTTTGTACTCTCTCTTTTAATTAAATAATATTTTTTATATATTTATTATTACTTTTGTTCTCACCTCCACTCAGAACCACTTTTAAAAATATTAAAAAAATTGTGAGGGTCCTACCATGTTTCCTCAAATATGAAAAAATTACTGTATAATCCTCATAAATTTTATCTCTCTTTCACTCACAACCATTTACAACAATCCCCATAATATAAGACATACAATCATATTAAAATAGAACACCTGCTTTGAATGCTCTAAAACAACTTTTATATATTCCTATATTTAATATCTTACTTATTTAGTATTATTTAATATATTTATTAAACGGTGGCCACATTTAGTACATATATAGAACAAGGGGTTATACTCCTGATTCCCAGCGTGATAACACATTTTTATGTATTGAATGCGGTAGCATGTTAACTAATTTTATCGAATTAAGTTACCTGTAAATTCAGCAAAGACATAAAAATGACTATAATAATTATATAATATACTAGGTTATTAGCCCGTGTATTACACGGGTTAAAAGTTATAAATATATAATTCAAATATGTAAATAAAAATATTTATACTCTATGATTTTTATTTTAAATCGATTATATAAAAATAAGAATTTGTGATCATAAGGTTTAAATGGTTAAATAAGGTTTGAGATGATTGATATCATAGATTCAAAATCCCTAGAATGGTTGATGGTGATTGAGGTAGTTAAAAAATAAAAACTTCACACTTGTTGTTCAAAAAAAATTAAAATAAAATAAAAACTTCAAGTAAGAAATATAACATGACTTGTGGAAATTTTGTTAAAAGGAAGTTTAGGCGGGAAAGTTTTTGTGACGTGAAATCTGATGAAGACATGTGTCACCAAATGTAATCATTTATTAGTATAGATTAAAAAGTAACTCAAGAGATACAATACATTTTTAACTTTGAACACTAGACTTTTAGTTTTTATAGAATAAACACAAAGTGTTAAGTTAAGATTTATTTATGCTTAAACAAAATGATTATTTGACCCTCTAAGTTTCTATAATTCCGGATTTAACCCGGTACAATTTTTTTAAAAGAACAATTTTTTACGATTGTATTTTTAGGTACGTATTGGTACGAATCGAGTCAAATATAAAACGTTTCTGTGCATATTTTATATAAACTTTGAGATGATTTACGTTTTGACGTTCACTTACGTTTTCACGTAAGTTTTGTTCAGTAACGAGTCTGTCAAATATAAAATATTTTCATTTGAAGGTATAAATTCGAGGAACGCTACATTTCAACGTAAATTTAGTTTGAAAACGAGTCGGGATGATTGTAATCTATGTGCTTTTTTTATGTATGCTTTGACTTCGTTTACGTTTTGAGATAATTTTGTTTGGAAAAGAGGTGTGTCAAGTACGTTTTCGTTCAACAGTATAAATTCGAATTACTTTACGGTTCGACGAGAATTCAGAGACAGATAGGTTCGGTTGTTAGTTTATATTTTATTACACAACATATTATGTCACCGCAAAGCGCGGGCGGCAAAAACCAGTATGCATAAATAAGCATGTCACATCTACGTCAAAAGAAAATTAAAGAAAAGAAACTATATATTAAGTTTGATAAGTAATAAAAATGAAATCCGCTGCCGCATTGCAACGAGAATTCCTCATGCATAGAAGAAACGATGAAAATGAAATGAGAAACAATTTGATTTTAAGCGAAACCTATGCTACTATGTAAATAACAACAGGATAGACACAACAATATATTTTTCGTAGAGATATAACAATCTAAAACTAAAATATAGAAAAAGAAGGATAAGAAAAAAAAAGTATCAAAAAAGTAAAAGAACAATAATAAAAAAATACCAAAAAATCGGGTTGGGAGGGAGCATAGTGTCACGACTCGCCTAAAATCAAGTCGTGTATCTCGGAATCCGAAAATTTTCGGAAACAAATGGAGACATATAGGGTTGTTCGGAAGTCTCGAAACAACTTAAAACGTCCTGAACCATATTGGAACCATTTGGAGCAGTCTAGAACATCCTCAGATGTTCTAAAAACCTCTAGAAATATCAAGATATAGAGCTTCCTGAAAGACTCTAGAAAAAACTTGAAAAATGTTTGATATTTTTATAAGAAATATCTAAGATATTTTATTGTAAATATCTAAGATATTTTATAGTTAAATTAAACTTGATAGGAAGAATCTAGATCAATGAATACTAGTATAAATAGGTGATACAATCCATATTTGTACTCACTCATAAACTCACACAGATCTTGTAGTGCACTTGTAAAAACATACTTATAGAGATATTTTTATAAGCAATTCAGAGTCATTTATATTACTTGCTTACAAACGCTTTCGTATCCTAACTTGAATTGTTACTTCATTTGGGTCACAAAAAACAAAACTTAAAAAGATTCTATGTGTCGCACGAGAACTGAACAAATCACTCCGTGACAATAGAGACTTAACCAATAAACCCCGTAGATAATTTTTTTCATTTCTAAATTTTATCTATTTTTAGTAAAATACTTCTGTAAAATTTTTTAAAAAACTTGCAGTTATTTTCTTTAAGAAATCATTCTTTATTTTTATTCAACTAATTGTTTTTTATATTACAATAAATCTTATCTCGTAGATAATTTTTTCTTAATTTACATGTAAAGAGAATAATAAAAATGTTGATGTTAACAAAGTTAAAAGGTCATGCAAACAATAACTAGTATTTTTTTTATTAAAAAAAGTAACTATTTAAAATCCAGAGCATTGCTTAAAACGATTTACAGCCGCAAACCATTTATTCAAAACCTTTAACACACATGGTTTTAAAGTTTCCATTTCCATCTCGCAATTCATATGTCCCTTCTACCTACCGTCACTCATAGCCACCGTCGCTACCACCATCAATGACCACAACAAACGCCGCCATCTTTCAACTTATAAGTGTTATTAAGTTAATTAAGAAACAATGAAAAAAAACTATAATAATTATAATATTTTAAACTGAACCCCATTGGTCCCACCATTAAGTCACTGATATGTAACTTAGACAACTCCAGCGACTAAACGACACTGTAGTTTCCGGCATCTTCTCGCAACCAGACCCTCTCCACCCGCAACCACTACCCAGCGTAACTATCATTTCCAACTACCCTAAACAAATAATCGGCAGTATTTTCAAATTTGAAAAAAACAATAAAAAACATATAGGAACATAGGTATCAACTCAAAAGTTTAAAGCAAAGCAAAAATACCACATCACAACTTTAAGAACAAATCAAATCCCAAGAAACCAAGGCTTGAGTCAGGTGACGAGACCGTGACTTACCTCCCATAACACCATGAATTCATCCTCTGTCAACGGCCCTTCCGCGAATAAACCAAACATATTTTGTATCTTCTTTATGTCTTTTGCTCGGGTTTTCGTGGATAGAGTGTTTATACACCAATCATAAAAACTCTTCATTCCCAAGTTTCGAGCCACACAAGACAACCGGAATAAGGTTGGCTCATCAGTGTTCTGAATATTTTGCATGAAGCCATCTTTGTAACTGTCATTTTTAAATGGATCATCAAAATGAATTGCATAGTCGAAATAATAACAGAAATTATGAATCCTCTCAATCATATTGATTTTTGCATGAACAAGTATCTCAACCACAGGCTGACGGCCATTCACTAGTCGTTTTGCCTTTTCAGATTACTCCACTAACATCCCAAGAGGAATTTTTACATTTTCCCCATCCCAAGAGATTTTTAATGCAACTGTGAAGAAGGAAGACATGAGAAAAGAATGTATAACTAATTGCAGAAAAGATATTACTGAACTTACCTGGAGTACCCATCCTCATTCCTTTCCAATTCAAATAAGCCTTTAGTTTGTTATATTTCTCTCTAGCATATTCTTGTACCTTCAAGAATTCCTTTCTCTTCTGCAAATCATGTCAAATGAACACGTAATCAAACATAAACCCTAAATTATCACCAACAAATAAGAATCTTACTTCACAATTCTGATCATTCAGTCCAAACAAAGTTGATTCTTCCTCAAATTCACAATATTTGCACTTTAGAAGTTTTTTCTTCAATGAACGACCCATTGAAGATAATCTTAAAAATGGGTTCTTTTCTTGAAAGTGGTGATGGGTTCTTATTTATATATATATATATATATATATATATATATATATATATATATATATATATATATATATATATATATATATATATATATATTTATTTATTTATATATATATATATATATATATATATATATATATATATATATTATATAAATAATATATATCTATAGAGAGAGAGAAAGGTTATGATATAAAATGTTTTTTTCATACGAAGCGTACAAAGTTATCAAATAATAATAAAGGTTGCGGGTGGAATTATAACGTAAGTGTAATTAATCACGCAGAGATGAAATCATCACGCAAAAGTAGAATTTTTACGCAAGAAGGTATTTTTACGTGATAATTTCATCTCTGCGTGATAATTCCATGTGAGTGTAATTCGTCTTGCGTAATTATTACTGTTATTGAGTGATAATTCCACCACAAAACTGCGTACGCTTCGCACGAAAAATGCATTTTTTTATAGTAACCACCCTCTCTCTCTCTCTCTCTCTATATATATATATATATATATATAGTGTGCGTGTGTATATATATACTAGGTTATTGTAGGAACCTCTGAGGTTATGAGGCTGATGCAACCAAAAGATACCAAAACAACCATGTCTTCCAACATGCACTAAGGAACAAAGAAGAACCAGCTTCGGAAGTTTTACACACTCAAGTAAAATGCTAAGTGTAAAATCTTTCGAAGCCAAAGTTCAGAAGAAACTACTGAGGAAGCTTTAGACCAAGTGTCAAGTCTTCCAAAGCCAAAGACTCAACTCTTCCGAAGGTTAAAGATGAAGTCTTCCGAAGCTCTCAAGACAAAGTCTTCCGATGCTAAAGACAAGACCGATTACTTCTGAAGAGAGAAAAGATATCTTTTCTATCAACTTTATCATGAAGCAACTGTCTGTCCGTTGCATGCTCTGGTGGTTCACCAACTATCATCAGTTGGTGAAACTTTCATGCTTTATGATAAAGTACATAAGGTCTTTGTCTGCAAGTTTCTGTTTTTGTTTCTTTTTTGACTTTTGTAATAGGAAAGTCAGTGAGCTATGACATGTCATAGTCACTAGTCAAAAGGCAATCTGCCTTTTGACTTTAGGCTGATCTTGTTGTCTAGATGAGTCACTTCCAACTGTCTTTTTGTATATTGACGGTTGTAGGATTAGTATAAAGAGTCTAAGGTTCTTGTATTCAAAACATACTTGTACAACACTTGTAATAGAACTTAAGAAGCAATATACTACTTCCTTGAAAACTTTATTTTGTGTTCTTGTTCTTGCTTGTGTTTTGCATTGTATCTTCAGTTCCCTATTTGAATTGTTAAGTGTTCTCAAAGATCCTCCTAAGTGTGTGAACTAAGTGCATAGTACCCTTTAACGGTCCTGCATTTGGTATCAGAGCATTCCAGGCTCTTGTTTGCAAGATCTCACCATCTTCAAATCCTCTTAGTTACACACATCACTTAACTCTTCAAATGACAGCTATCTCCAAAGCTGATATGAAAAATGGAACTATGACAAAGTCCCCACTAATCACTCCTGAGGATTTTGACACTTGGTGTCAAAGAATGGAAGGCTTTATCAAGTCTCAAGATTCTAGGATGTGGGAGTCTGTTGTCAATGGACCTCATGTGCCATGCACCACTCCACTTCAGCATGATACCAAAGGAGAAGGCTGACTTTTCTGATGAAGACTGGAAAAGAATTGATATTGATCAGAAAGCCATGAAAGCCCTCCAAACTCCATCTACAGAGGTTTCAAGAAGTGCAATACCTCTAAACAGCTATGGGATGCACTGAAACTGATGTATAAGGGTTCAAATGAAGCCAAGGAGAACAACAAGGATCTCCTAAAGCAGCAGTTTGAAAATTTCACCTTCAAAACAGGTAAAACCATGACTCAACAATACTTCAGGTATGTTGAGATTGTGAATACTCTGGCTGATGTTGGGGTAACCATTGAGAACAGGGATATTGTAAGGAAGTTCATGTCCTCTATTCCAAGACAATGGACATACTATTGTGTGGTCATTAAGAGGACTAAAAACCTCAAGACCCTTACTCTCACTGAGTTGTATGGGATACTCAGTGGATACCAAATGGAGATGAACATGCAAAATCCATCTGGTAACTCCAACACTCACCAGAGTTCAGCCCTTCATGTGGTTGAAAGGGATAGCAGAGAACCACAGCATCATCTCATCTGCTACCCTAATAACTCACAAAAGGGTCCTTTCATCACCTCCCCTGAGACACCTAAAGAGAGCTACATCCAAGGAAGTCCCTTCCAAGAGATAAGCTCTTCTCAAACCTTTGTCTCCACTGATGAAAGTTCAGGCAACTTTCTTTTCACTCTTAAAGACCTGGACTGTATCCATCCAGATGATCTGGAGTACATGGAGATAGTCCAGCAAATGGCTCTACTCACTCACAGAGCCCAGAAGTTCTACAAGAGGACTGGAAGAAGGTTTTCTAGCAATGCTGCCAGTGGAAAGTTTGGGCTGGATAAAAGCAAAGTCAAGTGTTACAACTGTAACCAGATGGGACACTTTGCTAGAGAATGCAAGGAACCTAAGTCTAATGGTGGCCAAGCTTCATCCAGGCCAAACTACACTAAAGGAGGGCACCAGAATAAGAAGTCAAGACAACAAGTTCCAGTTGCTGTTGAAGAGGGAGGCTTTGACTGGAGCTTTCAAGCTGAAGATGCATCTCCAAACCAAGCACTTATGGCTGACCATGATAAGGTACTTGAACATCTTTGCTCTCCTGAATGTATTGCAAAAGTAAACAGATACAGGTCCTATAACTTGGAAATGAGATCTGACATTGAGTCTTTGAATATTTTAAAAGAGCTGAAAATGATTATAAACTTAGGATAGAAGATCTAGAGAAAACAGTTTCAACTCTTAAACATGAGCAAACAAACTACAGGACCCAAATTAAGGATCTCATTACCAAGTTGATTGAATGCCAGGCTAAGCTTGTGATCAGTAAAGCCCGGGCAGAAAAATGTGTTATTGAAGAGGAAACCTTCAAGAACATGATATCCTCATCTCTGCATGCAAAAATGTGTTATTAGAATAAGCAGGGACTGGGATCTAGTGAGATAGCTCCTCCACACACTCTACTATCAGTTAGATCTCCAAGGTGTGGAACTGGTCAAGATGAGCTGTCATCCATAGACCCCAGTGACGAAGAGGATGAAAAGGAGAAGGTGAGGGATGACTCTGAGGTGAGTGAAGAGAGTCAATCCAAAAAGGGTCACCATGCTCCTAAGGAGGAAAAAGAAGCTGGTTTGAGTAAAACCAAGAGAAAGAACTTGATCAGAAGAGCAAAGAGAAGATCCAGAAAAGCTCAAGAGATCAAGACCACATTTGACCCCAAACAGAAACAAGTATTTGTATCTGCAGGGTTCAAGGCAAAGCTGAAGACCTTGTCAAGAACTCTAGTACCAAGGGTTCTACTTCATCTTCAACTCACTCCAGCAACAACAAGAAGACCGATCAGCTGTGTGTCACTGCTGCACAGCCTGAACCATCCATTTCAAAGAGCAAGCTGCACCCTAAGAAGCCTGCTGAATCATCTGAAAAGATGAAGAAAGAAAAGGAAAGTGTTCAAGCTCAGTCTTCTTTGGGAAAGAAGACTCTCAGAATGAAAGATTTGGATTGTGTTATGTGTGGTAGTACTTCACATCTAGCTAAGGATTGTCAATACAATCCCAAAAGTACTATACACATGATTAAGAAAAAAACTTCTAAGAGTAAGAAGAAACAGATTGCTTTGGAAGGAAAATCTGTTTCCTTCGGAAGCTCCAAAATGAAGAAAAAGGCAAATGAAGAATTGCCTTCGGAAGGAAAATTGGTCTCGGAAGAAAGGAATGCTTCCGAAGCACTGAAACTTGCTACAGTGATAGCAATATCTTCCGAAGGTTCAGACATAAAATCGTCCAAAGTTACCAAAACTTCCAAAGCTTTAAAGGTCAAGCCCAATCTTTCAAAGGTGGTGTGGAAGATGAAGGAAGACTGTGTGACTGAAAGTTCATCATCAGAAACAGCAAATGATCCCCAAAGCCTGAGCATAGGATCTATTACTGTTTCATTGTCTTCCACTCATTCTAACAAGCCCAAGACCAATGAGGCTTGGGTTTCCAAATGTAACTAAATCGTCTCTCTTTATGCAAGGACAACTAAAGACCAACAGAAATGTCTGGAATATTGATAGTGGCTGCTTCAGGCACATGACTGACAATGAGTCCTTACTTCAAAACTTTGAAATAATTGATGGAGGACCAGTTGCTTTTGGAGGAGATGCAGGTGGTTACATTACTGGAAGGGGCAAGGTTACAAATGGTAAGCTCAGCATTGAGAAGGTAAACTTTGTCAAGGAGCTTGGATACAATCTTCTGAGTGTGTCCTAATTTTGTGACCAAAAACATCACATGCTCTTTACTGAGCATGAGTGCATTGTTCTCAAGCCCGGAGTTGATATTCTTCAAGAGCATATTTTGCTCAGAGCCCCCAGGAGAGGGAACATGTACAAGATGGACTTGCAGGAAACATCTCCCTCAGGAGAAGTTTCTTGCTTTCTATCTAAAGCAAATAGTGATGAGTCTTTCCTTTGGCATAAAAGAATATGCCATGTAAACTTTAAGAAGATGAACAAATTGATTAAGAATGATTTGGTAACTGGAATGCCAAAGAAAGAGTTTACAAGTGATGACTATTATGTTGCATGCCTGAAAAGGAAGCAACATAAGATGTCTCGCAAGCCAAAGAAAATGAACTCTATCACTACTCCCCTACACTTGTTACATATGGATCTGTTTGGCCCCACCAGTGTAATGGGTCTAGGAAGGATCTCATACTGTTTGGTGATCACAGATGATTTCACAAGATTCACTTGGGTGTTTTTCCTTAGAACTAAGGATGAAACTCCTGAAATCTTAAAGAACTTCATTCTGAGAATTGAGAATTAATCAGATCACAAGGTCAAAATCATAAGATGTGATCAAGGAACCAAATTCAAAAACCAAATCCTTGATGCATTTTATGATGAAAAGGTATTTCAAGACAATATAGTGCTCCCAGGACTCCTTAGCAAAATGGTGTTGCTGAGAGGAGAAACATGACACTTATTAAAGCTGCAAGAACTATGTTGTCTGACTCTAAACTGCCCATCACCTTCTGGGCAGAGGCTGTCAACACAGCCTGCTATGTGCAAAATAGAGTTTTAGTGGTTAAGACACATGGTAAGACTCCTTATGAGCTGTGGCACAAAAGGAGACCCTTTATTGGTATTCTCAAAACATTTGGATGTCTTTGAACCATCTTGAATACCAAAGATCAAATAGCTAAGTTTGCTGAGAAATCAGTTGATGGACACTTTGTTGGATACTCTTCTCAAGCTAAGGCTTATAGAGTATACAACCTCAGAACTAGAATCATTGAGGAGTCAGCCAATGTGACTTTTAATGAACACACACCCTGTGTAAAAGGTTCTGGTTTGGATTAGCTATTTGATCTTGATTTAGTTACCAACTGTTTTAACAAATCTTGTGAGAATGTTTCAGGATCTATGGATAACAGGTCAACAGAAGATCCTGACCCAATATTTGAGCTAAGAAGACCAAACAAGAAGACTACTTCAGCTCCAGTGGTGACTAACCCTGTCATTGAGGCTCCTATGAGCATTAGCATGACAAATAATGCTGATTCAACTGAATTACCTTCAAATTCCAGCTCAGAGGTTCAAAATTCAGGAGAAGGAACCTCCAATACAGGAGGAATCGGAGGTGGTGATAGTGATCAAGAATTTCTTGATGCTGATAACCACTCCATTGAAGACAACATGAATGATGTCACACACTCATTGGATCAAGTTTCTCTTGATAAGTGTGTTGATGAGGTGGGGGGCTCTTCTTTGCCAGATCAAAATTTCTCTAATTTAGATCTATCCAATCAACTTGCTGTGATCCCTCAACTCAGGATCCACAAGTCACATCCCACCACAAACATCACTGGAAATGTTGACTCAGGGGTGAGAACAAGAGGACAAACTCATGACAGCCATGTTTGTCTGCATTCTTGTTTCTTATCCCAAATTGAGCATAAGAAAGTTGATGAGGATTTAAAGGATGGAAGCTGGATTGAAGCAATGCAAGAAGAATTGCTTCAAATCAAAAGACAGAAGGTGTGGAACTTATGCCCTCTTCCTCAAAGGGAAGACTGTCATAGGTACCAAGTGGGTATTCAGGAACAAGAAAGATGATAGAAGGATCATCATCAAGAACAAGGCTAGACTGGTTGTCCAAGGATACACACAAGAAGAAGGAATTGATTATACTGATGTCCTTGCTCCTGTAGCAAGACTTGAAGCTGTAAGAATATTCCTGGCTTATGCTGCATCCAAGGATTTCAAGGTCTACCAGCTTGATGTGAAGTGTGCCTTTCTTTATGGGGTGATTGATGAAGAAGTTTATATTAAACAATCACCTGGCTTTGCAGACCCAGATCATCCTGATTATGTCTGCAAGCTTGATAAAGCCCTTTATGGACTACATCAAGCTCCAAGAAAGTGGTATGAGACACTATCAACATACCTCTGTAAACATGGATACAAAAGAGGTACTATTGATGGGACTCTCTTCATCAAAGATACAGGGAATGACACTTTGCTAGTACAGATATATGCAGATGACATCATCTTTGGTTCAACTAATCTAAAGCTCTACAAAGACTTTGAGATGCTGATGAAGAATAGAATTGAAATGAGTGCCATGGGGGAACTCAATTTCTTTCTAGGAATTCAAGTGAAGCAGGTTGAAGATGGCATCTTCATTAGTCAGTCAAAGTATGTGCAGGACATACTTACAAGATTCAAGATGACTGACTGTAAGGTTGCAAAGACACCCATAGCCAGAAAACATTCCCTTGGTCCTGATCTTGAGGGGGAGTGTGTTGATGAACATCTTTACAGGGCTATGATTGGGTCACTTATGTATCTTACAGCTAGCAGGCCTGATATCATGTTTGCCACATGCATATGTGCAAGATATCAAGCCAACCCTAAGATGTCTCACCTAACCAATGTCAAAAGGATTCTTAGATATCTCAAAGGTGCTCCAAATCTAGGCCTTTGGTATCCAAAGAATTCAGACTTTAATCTGTATGCTTATACAGATAGTGACTATGGTGGCTGAAACATGACTGCAAAGTCCACATCTGGGGGGTGTCAGTTCCTTGGTGGAAGGATAGTCTCTTGGCAATGCAAGAAGCAATCCTATGTGTCTGCATCAACTGCTGAAGCTGAATCATTGCTGCTGCCAGCTGCGGTGCTTAAGTGCTTTGGATTCAGAATCAGATGTTAGACTATGGGTTCAATTTCAAAGAGACTCCCATCCACATAGACAACAACAGTGCCATCTCTATTACAGAGAATCCTGTGCAGCACTCAAGGACCAAACACATCAACATCTTGTATCATCTAATTAGGGATAATTTTGAAAAGGGTCTGATAAAACTAATCAAAGTTAACACAAATGAACAATATGCTGATCTGTTCATAAAAGCCTTTGATGAGCAGAGATTTAAGTATCTTGTATCAGCTATTGGGATGATTAACTTTGAATAGGTTTTTTCTTAATAACTTAATCAATTTTACTTCCTAAAACTGTGTGTCCTAGGTTGTCTATTAGATCACTTCATAAGCCCAGTTCTCTTTGGAAGAAAACAAACTTTAAAATGATATCTCTTAGAGTGATGAAAATTTATCTTCGGAAGAAGAAAAATTACCTTCAGAAGGAATTTATGTTTTCAAATCATCCAACAGCTAATCTAAAATTTACCTTCGGAAGAAATTCTTGATGTATCTTCCGAAGCTTAAGTTAAGTATAAGCTCTTAAATGCATTTTAAGAACAAATTTCTTCCGAAAACAATTAAGTCTCGGAAGACTTATTCATGTCTTCCGAAGCCAAAATTTTCAAAACTCTTTGAAATAGCTTTCGAAGCAAAATTACCTTCGGAAGCTCTGCTTGCACAGCTTCCGAAACTAAAATTGCCTTCGGAAGCCTTACAACTTCCGAGAAAACTAACTTCTTGGGTTCTTTTTCAGAAGTAGGACCCACTTGCGGATTTCAAAGTTTATCTTTTGCTTTAAATCCAAAGTATTTCTTTCAAAACGGTTCTATTTCATCTCTCTACTCTTATTGTTCCTACCCTAGAATTACCCCCAAATTCATCTTCTTCTTCCTTTCTTCACTGCAAAGCTTCAGCTAAATGGCAAATCTTGATCGCCAAAAAGACCTAGATTTCACCATGCACCTACACAGGCAACACAACCAAGTTGCTCTGTTAAACTCTGAGAAGGATCCAAGCTTCTCAGACGTTTGTAGGTATCTTTCTTTGTCTCACTACTTCACCTCCCTTACAATCGATCCTCCTCTCTATGAGGATTAGTTGCTCGAGTTTTGGCACACCTGTCAAGAGGTTACCATGGACGGGGAGAAGGCACTGTTTGCCACAGTACAGGGGAGGACACTGTTCATCACTCCATCCATCATTAACACCCGCCTACAGCTGGATGATGAAGAAGGTGAATTGTCTTTCCCCAAAGCTGCTGTCAACCAATCCTTTGAGCAGATGAGCTATGAAGGTGACTTCTCAGTCAAGACCTTCAGGAAGGGGAAGGTCTCTTTCCAATGGAAGTACCTCCTTCATGTTATCATCCACAGCCTATCCAACAAACATGGAGGATGGGACTAGATTCCAGAAGACCTCTCCTTCATTGTCCATGGGATGGTTCAAGGGGTCAAATTCAGGTACTCTCATTTTGTTTTTACAAATTTACTTGCGAATTTAGACTCCTTAGAATATTACACGTTCCCTTGGTATGTTCAACACTTTCTAAACTATGAATTGGGACCACAGTTGAGGGGAATAGGTAATGTTCTTAAACTTGCACATATGAGGCCCAGCATTTTCAAGATATTGAAAAAGCCAACTGTTGGGTTCTCAGGGGTAGAAACAGCCCTTGTCCCGAAAATGTTTGAGCTCATTGCTCGGGGTGACATCCTAGCAGCACCAGCTAGTGATGAACCAACACCCTCCACTTCTCAACCACCATCAAGGCCAACCATTACCCTCACCTACCAAAGAAAATCCAAACGAACCCCTGCACCTACTATTGAGCATGTGCAGACCCCTATATCACAACCCACACAAGAGGAAGTGGACTTTCGAGCTCCCACTTCCCCTGAGGAGCAAACCACTCCCATCCTTGCTATAATCAGTGCTGATGTTCCTCATGCTCAGCCTGATGAGCTCACACCTCCACAAACAGCCTTAAGCCATCACTCTGAGTCTCAACACTCTAGTGATCAACCTTCAGGGGAAAGCTACCATCCCCAGCCTCTTGATCTTAATCAATCTTTTCCCAGCCTTGACTTCTACTTTGATGAAGAATTGGATTTCAGTGAGTACCATGAATCTCTTCCCTCTACCCATACTCAAGGAGAGATGAGTACCTTCATCCACTTCTAGCCCACATCAGATACCCCAAACTGAGGTGGATTCTCCTCCGATTGTCCAAGAGATCCATGTGGTAGGGGCTCTCACTGTTGCTAGTGATTACATCTTTAAGACCTCAACCATGACAACCCAGCCTCTTGACATTGTCATGGAGCAGGGGAAATCCAGCAGCCAAGAAACCCATGCTGGTGATGAGGGAGAAGATTCAGGTCCAATCCTCTCATCCCCCTATGATTCTTCATCTGAAGATGAGGGGAGTCTGCAACAAAAGGTGCACAAACTCTCAAATCTGTGCACCTACTTTGTATCAAAGATAGCTCACCTGGAGTCTCAGGTGACTATCTTGTAGAAAAGGGTTAATGACCAGCAACTTGGGATCACCAATCTCAAGGGCAAGTTAGCTGAGAGACCAATAGGACAAACTCATCCAGGTCCACAAGAACCTGTGGATGTTATGGACCACTTCCCTAGCTCACCTATGCTTGAGGGTGATGCTACCAAAAAGGGGGAGGAAGTTCTGACAGCCACAGAACCTGGTAGTTCTTCCTCAAGTATGGACATACAAGACTCACCATCCTATCTTGCAGTTTTCCATGCTCAGCAACCTCCTCTAGACAGTGATCTGGAACTGCTTATTTAACAACTGTTTGATGAGAGAGTACCAAGAGCAATGTCTGCCCCATCTGAGAACCCAATCAAGGGTTGGGGGTATGAAAGTGATAGGAAAGCTCTTGTACTCTCTAGAGCTCAGGGTCAACTAGAAATCTTAAACATTTCAAACCTAAGTTTCTATGAGGGTATAAATCTAGTAGATCTGGCACTTGTCAACCCAAGCAATAACAGACAAGCTGTCAGACTTGCCAGTTAAATTCAAGACTGGGTGCTGGCAGAATTCAAAAGGAGAACTGTATTACATAGACAGAGGCTAGCAATTGAAGCCTTTGGACAACTAGATGTTGAGGTAGACCCCAAGATTAGCTTCGAAGGGAAAGCCTTGACTGAAGGCCCAGAGGCTGAGACTGTGAACCTTAAGACAACATCTCCTCTAGCACCCCATACCCTTAGTAAGGCACCAGCCGATGATGGTGCTTCACAACCTCTCTCTGGCCAGAGCTTGACTGCTGAATCAAGCAATGAAGGCCAAAGCTCTCCTCAGGCTGAGTCATCAAGATCAGCAATTGACAAAGGCAAAAGAAAGTTAACTGCTGAGGAGATTGAAGAAGAGAAAAGAGAGAGGAAGAGGAAGCTGAGGGAGAGAGTTCAAGTGGTTCCCCAGGATTCATGCAAGCTGCAATTCTGACTGCCCATGTACCAAACACTCAAGAAGATGAATTAAGGGCAGCCAGACTTAATTATCTAGGGACCAAGTACTACAACATAGATGAACTCATCTCTCTCCCCTTAGAAGAACTAAATGAACTGGCTGACACAGAGCTGTCAAAGGAGAGGAAGGAAGCTGAGGATGCAGCCTTGACCCTTAAGCATAAGGAAGAAATGAGAAGAAAAAGAATCTACAAGAGCATTCCTATCCTCTCCCAGTTTAAAAAACTCCTGAGGAAGAGACTATGGCTGCTAAATAACCTCAGGTAGTTGATGAAGAAGAGAGATTAAAGATGATCAACTACCTGAGTGCCACAGGTCTCTATCAGGCACCTGCACTTATTCCCTTGCCTTATGAATACATATTGTTTGAATACAACAAGTAGCTGGAAGAGAAGGCCAAAAGAGAAAGGCAAGCTGCTAGGAAGAGGCAAAGGGAAGAGGCTGCAAAATCAAGAGCCATCATCCAGAAAAGTCAGAAAAAGTCTGCAGATAGGCAGAGGATGATGAGCTTCTTGAAGCTGTATGGGTTCTCCGGAAGGAGGCTTGGTCCCATGTCTCTATCCATAATGGATGAGCACATAAGGGTGATCAAGCAGAAGATTAAAAGGGGAGAGCTTGTGGATCTTCATTCACCATCAAGCCAAGCTCAACCTGAAGTTGAGGTAAAGGTTAAACCTACAGAGACAACACAACCTGCACCTAAAGCTACACAACAGCCAACTTCATCTTCTAACCCATAGCAGGGTTCTCCTCTCTCTCCTTCTAAACCTGGGAAAGAGGAGATCCCGACTGAGAGGGAA
Source organism: Flaveria sonorensis (assembly GCA_025506505.1). Lineage (NCBI taxonomy): Eukaryota > Viridiplantae > Streptophyta > Magnoliopsida > Asterales > Asteraceae > Flaveria > Flaveria sonorensis. The sequence goes on from CM046423.1 coordinate 4,933,965, forward strand.
TCCACTGCTGAACCTGGTATTGAAGACCAACCCTCTCAGTCAAATTATCAGGGAGGAGAAAGAGGATGGCCAGAAGAAAATCTTCAAAGAAGAAAAGAAGAAAGGCATCCTCCTCCCAACCTCAGGATGAGTCAGAACATCCTGAGGAAATGCATGAAGAGGACTCTCAACCAACTCCTATCATAGTAGAGCCTCTCTCTATTGGAAGATAAATTCTATCCTGGACATTTGCTGAAGATCCAGATAGATGGTATGTCACTAGAGATCAGGGAGAACAACATGTCTACTTCACAAATGACATGCTTGGACTCCCTCTACATGATCTCTATGACATGAGAAGGTACTTCATGAGCCTGAAGAACCCAGACCTACTGATGAAGAGAGGAGTTCTAAAGATTCTCATATGGACTATCCCAGTCTGAAGACCTCTTTGTTTTGGTAGCATCAGCCTAGGGGGAGTTTGTAGGAACCTCTGAGGTTATGAGGCTGATGCAACCAAAAGATACCAAAACAACCATGTCTTCCAACATGCACTAAGGAACAAAGAAGAACCAGTTTCGGAAGTTTTACACACTCAAGTAAAATGCTAAGTGTAAAATCTTTCGAAGCCAAAGTTTAGAAGAAACTACTGAGGAAGCTTTACACCAAGTGTCAAGTCTTCCGAAGCCAAAGACTCAACTCTTCCGAAGGTTAAAGATGAAGTCTTCTGAAGCTCTCAAGACAAAGTCTTCCAATGCTAAAGACAAGACTGATTACTTCTGAAGAGAGAAAAGATATATTTTCTATCAACTTTATCATAAAGCAACTGTCTGTCCGTTGCATGCTCTGGTGGTTCACCAACTATCATTAGTTGGTGAAACTTCCATGCTTTATGATAAAGTAGATAAGGTCGTTGTCTGCAAGTTTCTGTTTTTGTTTATTTTTTGACTTTTGTAATAGGAAAGTCAATGAGCTATGACATATCATAGTCACTAGTCAAAAGGCAATCTGTCTTTTGACTTTATGCTGATCTTGTTGTCTAGATGAGTCACTTCCAACTGTCTTTTTGTATATTGACGATTGTAGGATTAGTATAAAGAGTCTAAGGTTCTTGTATTCAAAACATACTTGTACAACACTTGTAATAGAATTTAAGAAGCAATATACTACTTCCTTGAAAACTATATTTTGTGTTCTTGTTCTTGCTTGTGTTTTGCATTGTATCTTCAGTTCCCTATTTGAATTGTTAAGTGTTCTCAAAGATCCTCCTAAGTGTGTGAACTAAGTGCATAGTACCCTTTAACAGTCCTGCAGTTATAGTCTCGTGTATTACATGGGGTTGTATAATAGCAATTATAATTATGTAGTGTGTAGAGGATAAAAAAGATATAAAACCAGACAAATTTGAGCGTAAAATACAAATAGACAAATTTTGAGCATAAAATACAAATAGACAAATTTATCTAATATTATACAATTAAACACACATAACTATACAATACCTATTACACAGTGTATGGTTCCTAAATCCACTTACTCTCATCACGTCAACAAAAAAATCTCATTCATTATTTTTAGCTTTAAAGGAAATTAAAAATTAAAATCCTGCCATAGTCAAGAATTTTTTTTACAAAAGTCACCTTGAAAAAAACTTAAATCCCATCATGAACTTAAGCGAGGCATTTTAAAAAATCTCGCCGATGTTGAGTTAAAGTAAAATCTGAATATTTGATATATTTTGAATATTTTTAAAATAAAGTTTTTTTAAGAATATCATATGATCTTTCAGTTTATTATAAGCCATCAGCAAATATGATACATATTTTTTTATTTGACTCCTCTTGTTTCATACTATAGTTTGATTTCTGTTACATGTTATTATAATTTCTTTTATATAAACAACACCAGCTATAATCCCGTGTATCACACGGATCAAATAAGATAAATACTAAATATTTTTTAGTGAAGAGTTAGAAACTGTAAAACGGTAAATATAAAAGTGATTTAAGTAGCTGATAAAACATTTTTACTATTTTTAAAACTTTCATTTTAAAAAATTATTGATTTGAAAAAAGATCATTTTTTTCTATCAATATCTCATTATTTAAAAACTTTGGGTTTGTTTTGTAAAAAATTTTTTTGTATAAAACTTTTATTTTTTAAAAACATTAATTTTAAAATAATTCATAATTTAAAAAGTTTCGTTGTTTAGTAAAAAAATCACAGTTTTAGACAAATTTGATTTTGAAAAAAATACTTAATTTTTATTTAATGAAAATATATTTAAATCTTAATGGTTAAAAATGAACTTAGATTAATAATGAAGAGAGAAAGAGAAAATTTTGAAATTAGTTAATTGACTTTTTTAAATAAATAGTTTAAACGAAACTAAACGGAGAGAGCATGTGAAAATTTCATGTGACATTACATGTAAAGGATTATTAAGTCTTCAAGTTCATGTTTTTGTTAACTTGAATGGAAAACTCAATTTCTTCATATTTGTTTGTTATCATTATTGCTGTGATTTTTATATGAAAAAGCTTAAATGCTAACAAAAAACTAACGTATAACAATACTTACATGATGAACAATCGTATATAAATGAACATGAGAGGGGGTGAATAATCTGTTGCGGCCGGTCTTCTCTTCGGCATGTACATCTCCCCCTGCTTCATCTGAATCTTTTTCACAAAATCGTGTATTTAGACACCCCAAAAATTTAAATCAATACCCTCACACCCTACAGGTCACGTATGGGTCTATACGCCGCGTATGGGGCCAAAACATTCTCTAACACCCCATCTGTCGTACGATGTTGTCACATTAGTGTCGGCTGGAGGCTATACGCCTATACGCTGCATATGGACTCATACGCCACGTATGGTTTCAATTTTTTGCCGAACTCATGATCATACACGCATGAGAAAGCTATACGTGGCGTATGGGTCCATACGCGGCGTATGAGTCCATACGCGGCGTATAGGTTTTAGCTCAATTTTTTGTTATTTTTACTTATCTTTTGTTATAAATATACAAATAATTTTATGTTGACTAGTTTAATATTATTATTTATTTTTTTAATTTAACTAACTGATGAATTAAATAATACAAATATTATAAATTTAACCGAGCAATTGAAACAACAATACAAACTAAAAGTTACAATTCTGATAATAATATAAAAGTACAGTGAGTCTAGATAATGTTAAGGCGGTGGCAACTCCGGATGATCGATACCTGCGGCACGCGCTCGCGCAATCTCGAGCTGAACGTGCCACTTCATAAGGTCCTCAAGTTGATCTAGCCTCCGACTCTGTCGATCAAGCCAGCGACCATGCTCCCGCAAACTCTCAGCAACCTCCTGCATAAATGCCTCCATACGTGCAGACCAGCTCACATTTCCGTAAATGTATCAAGGAAATTGTGGCTGAGGTGGCGACTGGTCATGTTGCTGCTGATGTGGATGCTCCTAATGTTGTCGTGGATCATCAATGCCAACCTGTTGAACGGTGGACCTACACACTTCAACTATATGTGATAGGTTCTATACGCGGCGTATGGGTCTATACATCACGTATAACTTTGCTGAATGACTAATTAGATATAGTCTTGTTTTGTTGTCGGAAAATACTATACGCTGCATACAGGTCTATACTACGCGTATAAGTGTTTCGAAAACATCTAATGTGACTTGAAATGCCAGGCATTAATGGGTTATTGCTATGCATGAAATAGAACTAATAATTACTTCTATAATTAATGCTATTGCTTTCATGTGTTTAAAATCATTGGTTACAGCTCCTATAAATATTTATTAAAAGTAATAGCTAAATAAAAAAAAAAATATTTAAATGAATTAGTTATAAACTAGAATTAAGCTCCTCGTGTTGCATAAAACACCACCATTAATGACTAGCAACACTAAAATTGTGGTATGTGAATACGAAAAAATAAGACCAAAGCATAAAAGATATAAAAATATAACTAAGTCGATTTAAGACTCACGTGTTGTGACGAACCTGTTAAAAGGGGGAAATAGACGTAAAATCGATAAACCAGACACTCATGTTGTGCTGTGTTAACTCACAGAATTTAGAACGAAACTTAAAGCTAACGTAAAGTTGGTGAATCGCACATGCATGTTTGTGTCGTGTTAACTTGCAAAACCTAGAACGAACGTAAGACGAAAATTTGCATGATATGAAAAGTATAGGGGACCAAAATTGAAAGTATAAAATTTTATGAGATTAAACTACAAAAGATGAAGAGTTTTGGGTTTAAAGTAAAAATAATCAAATTTTGGAAGGTTACTTTGTAAAATATAAAAATCTTTGGGTTAAAAGTAAAAAGTCAAATTTTTTTTAAAAACCCTCCTATGTATAAAGTGCAACATCATTATCTATAAAAAATTTAGTAATTAGTATAATATAAATGTCTGAATGATGCATTGGATACTATTATCTAAAATTAATTTTTTTTTGTTACAGACACATGAAAATCAAAATTATTAAAATGTGCCTAAGGGTGTATGATAGATGGACTTGGAAGAATCAAACTTCAATTTCAATATTTATATGTATAATTGGATTTCTTCAAGCTTCAATTTTAATGCATTAGTCTCATGAGTACATGTTCTTCGCTTTCAACATCTAACACTACAAACTAATAACAAATTGAATCCACAAACCTGCAGATCGCTTGATACCCCTTCGGGCTTCTTCGTCTTTCTTATGTTTCCACGCGAATTCCATACTATTTACATAAGACGCGAAAAAGAAACCCCGGCTCCACTACGGTGCTCCGCCCCAAAATAATTCTACACCGTTATGTTCATTTTTCATATGTGGACCAATGATTGAACCACTATAGACTAAAACTCATTAGATGGTCGGTGCAAGGCTAGAAATTTACCTGATAACGTCATAATTAATTTATAAATTATTTATATTTAGTAAAATATATAGTATTGTGTTAACTTGAAAGGCAATCTTTTCAAAAAATATAACCAAATGAATGAAAATAAAACAAAGTAAAAGCTACTAATGAATATCAAATATTGGGCTTGATATTATCGACCAATGTGGAAATATAAATTTCACCATCCATCTAGGTTGGCCTTCTTTGCATTCAAGATTTAAGTGTTTAAGGTCAAATCGAATTATATATTCGGCTTTTCTTTTGGTTTTAATCTGAAAATGAATTAGCTGATCCGTTTAAGAATTAGGTGACGGTTTTTTTTATTTTAGACAGCTCCATTTGGTTAAAGCTTAGGAACATGAATAACGGGTAATGGATTATTTATTTGTACTAAGCCATGAAACATTTGGTCTATTATAAACAAGATTTTCTCAATCTTTTTAGGGATCTTAAAGGAAATATATAAAGGGGGCTGCACCGAGTTTAAGAATTATCAGCCCTCTCTTTTATTCAAACTAAAAACCGATTGTATGGTGGTTGGATTTTCCGAATGTTAACAACATGTTTACATCCACTTTGTAGATGGAGAACCATATTGGCGTATGATTTTAGAGCATTCACAGCAGGTTTTCTATTTTCGATGTGAGTGTGTGCCTTATATTATATGGGATGGTTGTCAGTGGTTGTCAGTGAAGGAAAGGAAAAAATTTTGGGGTTGTACTGCGATTCCTCTTATTTGAAGAAACACGGTACAACCTCTATAAATTTTTTAATATTTTTAAAAATTGTTGTGAGTGGAGGAGAGAAAAAATGTAAGGATAAAAATATTAAAAAGTATTATTTAATTGAAAGAGAGATTAAAAAAGTAGTGTTTTGAGTATAAATAAGGGGATGGGGAAGCTAGCGTGAATGCTCTAAAGTTGATGCAAATTCACTTTCTCTTCGTATTCCAACGTTTCATGGTCGGGATCTTTGCGCCTTGTGTAAAGATGGTGGACTTTTTATTACGAGAGAAATAGAGGATGTACAAGACTACTCTTTGAGGCGTGTTACAGCCAAAGCCCCAATAAGTAGTCGCACATGGTATTTTCTAGTGAAAGGTGATGAACATTTCTTACTGGTGAAAATGGGCGAGTTTGAAGAAGATATTCAAGTATTCAATCTGAATGATTCTACAAAAGAATGGGAGAAAATAGATGGTTTAGGAAGGCATGTGATTTATATTTGTGATACAACATGCATTTATGTGGAAGCTATAACACAAGAAACAGAAAACAAGATCTATTTTCCACGAGTGTATTCAGAGAACCGAAAGATAGCGTTCTATTCACTTGCAACGTGCACGTATCACAAATCCGATGGCAAAAACATGAAACAAAATCTCTTTGGAACTCAACAACATGCATATACTCATACTTGGATTCAACCAAGTTGGTTCTAGCTAGCTGGCCGGCTAACTTTCTTCATCACTCATTATTTTTTATAATATTATGAAGCATATAAGTTCAACATTAAAAAGCCAATCCAGGGGAAGATGGATTGACCTTTGCTAGAGGGTGTCAGAGGCCTACCAATACTCTACAAATTTGAGTGTTACGTTTCATACATAATCAAACTAAGTATTACTTGTTTACTTTTTACTGTTTAAAACACATATATAGAAAACCACCAGTTTTACACTTAGCGCTTAAGTATCCATATGGAACGCATTTGTGTTCGAAATCATGATGACTTTTGGGCTAGTCTACACGGTGTAAACCACCGTAGTGGACCCAAATTTGTAGCGCCCATTGCAATCGGGTTCATTGTTGGTGATAACATTCTTGCAGGTGGTGCATTAACTGGTGGATGAATGAACGTTGCAATCGCATTTGGGCCAGTCGTTGTCATCTGGGACTGGGCAAACCATTGGGTTCACTGGGCTGGACCCATTGTTGGCGGTGGTCTTGCTGGGGTTATCTTTGAGCTCCTGTTCATATTTCATTGGACGTTCTCATGATCCATTGCCCGTATCCGAGGTTTAGTTTGGCTCGAGTATGTTATTTCCCGTAATTCAGGTGTTGTTTCAATAAGACAATAACATTATGTAGCTTTCAGCTACATGTTATCGTATGCTTGTTTTCATATGGGTCATTATAAATATGTCAATTTGATTTTTCACATAAAAAAATACTAGTAACGTGCCCGCGCGATGCCGGCGCTTACGACACTTTTTATTATAATATTTGTCTCTGGTTAGTTTTATATTTAAAAAACTGAATTCCTTCTTTTAAGCATATTGTAACAAACATAGAAAAAATTGTATATAATTAAAGATACGAGGGTCTAAGTATAAATAAGTTTAAGGTTTCACTTTTTTAGTAGCGTTAGAAAGACATAATTGTCCTTGTTAAATTGATTTTTTAGGTTGTACCTTGTGCTTAAAATCTACAAATCTCTTAACTTTGCCCAGAATCCTTCCTTCGTGCATTATAATATAGTATAGATGAAACCTCCGTTGAAAAATGAAAGTAAAACAAGTATTTATCACATATTATATCGACGGAATAATGTAATTGTATATAACTTTCAAGGTTATAGAATGGTTACTTTATAAAGGATAACTATATATAAAATAATTTATAAGGATTTAGATGATTTGAGATGGAAATATCAGGTAATTATTTTACATAATTACATCTTCACTATTTTCCTAATTGTTACGTTGGTAACAATACCTTCAAGACGTTTGCCGATTGCCAGTGTGCTTGGAGCCTTGGACCATCACAAACTTTTGTGTGTCGTTTGTGTGGTTTTTTTTTTTTTTTTTTCAGTAAGATGTTGATGGAAAAAATATTTATTAAAATGGGTGATACGTATCCAATGGGTCAAATAAACCCAATTGGACCCGTGGAGACCCATGACGGCATGACCCAATCAAGTGTGTCATAGTAAAGTAGAAACTGCAGGGCAGTGGGGAAGTCGCTGAATATTAGGGGGAGTGACTATTGAATTTTCATTTTAAGTATTTGATTTTCTTTTTTAGTTTAGATAGAGAGATTAGTATTGAAATTTTGGTTTGTATTAGGGAGATCAGTCCATCTCGAAGAGAACTAAACTGTTTTGTACCCGTTTTTAATTCAATCAAGCTGACTAGGTTCTATCAATGGATGATGGGAAAATGTTTACCAAAAAATATTTTTTTTCTTTAATTTTGACTAATCTACCATAATTTTTTTCTTTTTTTTCAATCATCGATTCTATTGTCATTTTATAAAAAAATCATTCTAAATGTTACTACACCTCCCAAACTTAATTTTATGATACATTTGTTTCTTTTAGGATTTGTTAACTTAAAAAGTTATTACAAATATAATAATTTCCTTCATTTGCGAACTGTCGACCTGAGCTCGCTCGTTTATCTTAAGTAGCTAAGATGGTGGGCTCGAGCTCGGCTCGTTTGCAAACAACTTGAGCCGAGCCAGATCACGAACTAACTTGTTTATTAAAAAAAAGGATTGTTTTTCTTGTTTTTTTTTCCAAATATTCACATATATAAAAAAACAAAAATAATAAATTTCATACAAATATATTCTTCCTTTTGTTAATTTCATATGATTTCTAAATGCCACATATAAACACATATTTGATCATCCCAACTTTCCTAGAGTTGATTTAAGCGGATGGAAATGTGTTGAATTTGAAACCTTCGTTGAGGAAAGCACTCAAAAGCCATAGCTTTAAATTCGGTAGGTTTATGTTAAATCCACACGTTATAACCTGTATAATTATAAGCATAAATATTAGAACCTTACAAATAGTTGTAAGTGAAAAGGGGTTTTATAACAAGATATGAAGCTAAATTCTTACATTCAAGGTGAATGTGAGTACAAAATTATCACCATCGGTCGCTAAATTCGAACTTTGAACGTGAAAGCTAGTAATCGACTCGAGTGCTTTATGAAGTGATGCCGCAACACCCCGTCCTTTGTTGCAAACCAATCGCACATAATATCCCTTTTCATCCACTTGAAATATGTCGAACTAAATTTGGCATTTAAAAGGCAAAAAAAGTTAACCATAATGTTTTTTTACACAAAATACTAACACGTCCCCACAAAATCCGAAGCAAGTTGACTAGTTAACCGATTTGAAATTCAAACGATTCAACTTTTACAGTTTGACGATCTAATCTAATGGTTCGGTGTGGTTTGAAACTTAAAAACGGTTGTACTAAACAAAACTATGTATATACATAACAAATTTCATGTTTGTTTGTAACCTTTGATATGTTGTTGGACGCCGGAAACGATTTGGGAACATAATGTTTCGTTGAATTTTGGGATGACATTTTTTGGTTTTTAACCGCTTCAATTGTTGCAATATCCGACCTTAAATTCTTCGCTTGTGTTTGAAGATCTTGAATGTATCGTGCCGCATCTCCAACTATGGAAGCTTTATCCATCTACATATTTAAAAAAAAATAAAATAAATAAATAAATAAATAAATACTATAATTCTTCACTGAAAACCACAAAAATTTAAAGATCAAATTTCACAATAATGTTTCAAAAACCGAACCAGATTATAACCATTCTAAAACACAGGTACCTAAACTGTTTTAAAAACCAAACCACTTTATTATTAGACAATCTAAAACACGAAAACCCAAGCAGCTATAAGTTCGGTTTTTGATCCAACCAGTCTGACCAATCATATTACAGGATATTTACCTTGGTGATATTTGGCACCAACGAACGCAACGCGTAGAGCTTCTCCTTCATCCCGCTCCTCCTCTTTCGCTCGGAGATCAACGTCCTCGTCCGATCTCCCTTCACGCCACCGCCACTCCTCCGTCTCACAGTTTCCGGTTCTCCGGTCGTGGTGTTGTCAGACGAATCATCTTCCCCAAAAACCTGAGAACCCTTCACACCCTCCACATCCTGGTTCCAAATAAGATCCGACTTCAGATCCATCGCGCCATAACCACCGACGTCGGTACCACCACCAAGGACGGCGGCATTGCCACCGTACAGCGGCGGTGCCACGGGCAGCGGCGTGCATGAATCAGTAAACTGATTGTATTCATAATCCAAACAGAAAGTTTCAACTGGTTGTGCAGTGTCACCTCCAATGGCGCGAATGAGGTTATCGAAATCGGATTCGGGCATGAAATCGGGTTGGAAATGTTGAAGTTGCTGCCATTGAAATGGTTGATTGAGTAATCTGATCTCTGATCCATTGTTAAGAGCTTGAAACTATGATAATAATGGTGGTGATGATGGTGATTAAGATAATGATGGTGTATTAACAAAGAGATATGTAATTAAATAGAGATTATGGTGTAAAAGGAATCAGGGAGAAAGCATCTAGTGTTAGTTTCGACTATTAAGAAATTGAGAGATGATTAGTTTGACATTGACATGTTATCAAATGCAGACAATGGAAGACTATAAGTGGTAACACATATCTGTTTTAGCATTTTATAATTAAAACATATATAAAACTCAATAGTAATTTTATTTTCGATATGTCAATTTATTGTTAACTTAACCGTTAAATACATTAAAATATAAATAAAAATAAAATATATCAAAAAGTTTAAGTCTGACCTGGTCCTGTTCTGACCATCAAACCGGTCCAAACCGACCGATTCTTTGGCTGCAAAATGAATTGGAGTAGATCAGACCAGTGGTCCCTCTGAGTCCCGGTTCGATCCAAACTAGAAAACACGGGTAGAAAGTCTCAAGTTTATAACATTTGACTTAAATAAATAGATAATGATAATGTTATTTGTATTTTTTAATCATGAGCGTAACTTGGTGGTGAGAATTACGCGGTGTAAAGGTTAAAGTGACATAGTTAAATACTTAAAGTAAATCGTTAAGCGTGTGAAGTTGAGATAGCCAGGTTTGGATATCAAGACTTAGGGAAAAAAAAGGTTAAGCACGTAAGGTGGATCAGATTAGAAAAATCAAAACATACATGAAATAAACGTATCGCATGGGAGTATTCAAAATCACGACAAGTCAAATGAAGAATGCTAGAAAAGATATATCATTTTAACGACTGATCACCAGCAAATCAAAAGATGTTCGAAAAGAGGTTTCGCTTATTGAATGGTCTCCACAATGTCAAACGATGTTTAAATAAAATCAGCATATACATATATTTGCTGATGGATTTACCAGCTAATCACCGACAAGTCAAACGTGTTGAAAAAGATGTTTCTTTTACCGACACATTATTGGCCGAGAAAAAAAAAATGAGACTGATGAATTACTGGTGATCATGTACTTGTAATTCTTATCTCGTAGTTCGTTTGTAAAACATCGTCTAGTAATTTAATAGTATTTAAATTTTCACTTTTAGTGAAAATGATTGAAAACGTAGAGATAAGTTTCGTCATATTTATATGATTATGTATATAGAAAAAGTTTACGGTACAAAGTGATTAATTTGTGTAAGTGTACGAATTGATAACAACCATTGATCTAAGTGATCAACGGTTCAGATTTAAGATGAATAATCACATAAAGAATGTGCTTGGAGGGGTATATTTGAAAATAACCTGCAATTGAGTATAGTATCACTATATGATGTTCGGGTGATTGTTCGGGTTTTAACGTGTTTATTCGTATTGTTTTATTTATATTTACGTGTTAGAATCCCGTTACTGCGAGTATTTATGTGTGTAGAGTCTGGAGATAAAAAAGGAGTTAAAAGACTACGTTTACGAAGGTTAACAAGGCAAGGAACAGGACCCGAGAGGCGAAAACGAAGAAGGAAAGAGGAAGAGGTGAGTCGACCCCACCGTAGGAAGGGGTGACTCACCGTAAATTACGGTGAAAGTGATGATTTTATCACAGAAGCCTTTGGCGTGAATTACGGTGGAACTCGGGTCTTACGGTTAGTTTTTGAGAAAACAATATACGTTCCCACCGTAACTTACGGTGGGATACATGACCCTACGGTGGACACGACGGGGAATTTTTAATAAAAGTCGGATTAGGGTTTCTTGGGGCAGAACTTTCATGGCAGAGCATCGTTTCCGTCCCCGTTTGTTCCAGAGCGATCGTGAAGCTTAGGAGAGGCGATTTCAAGGCTGGAAACTTTAATTCTTTCGTTCAGTTTGTTTGGATTTCGCTAGATACAATGTTTTCGAATAGATTTTGTTTGTTTTTTGTTTCGATGTCTGGCTAGTTCACCCGTGATCTTATCCGGGTGTTAGGGTTTGTTGATATTGACTGATGTTGAACAATTGTACTTAGGTTTTGGTTTAAACCGGGCCAATTAAGCAGGGTAACGAATTTGTTGATTGCGAAACTCTAAAATACTTGCGTTAATTTCAATCAATCATCCGTTCTCGTAACAGTTTCAGATTTATTGACATCAGGGGCGTTATAGGGATAGGATCTGGTTGGTTAATGTATAGTAGGGTATGATCTGAGTGGTTTATTGACACCAGCTCGTTCAATCCTATTGTTTTAGTCAAACTAAGTTCAGTTATGTCTATGTAACCGATTTCAATTGTTCTGAACTAGTTAATATTGCATACCTGAAACCCGAAGAGGATTACCTTTTCCAATTATTGTTTACAACTCAATTTTGGTTTAGTATTTTCTTTCGCTTAGTTAATCTCAATCGTTTTTCACAAAAAGTAGTTAATTAGTATCTGAACACACTTTCCACATTTTCCCTGTGGATCGACCACCGACTTACTCTATCTACTTAGGTGAGATCGGTTTTATAAATATTTTTGATAGGCCTGACAACCCGCATCAAAATGGCGCCGTTTCCGGGGAATTAGTGCGCTAAGTGTTAGTTTAGTTTTTAGTTAATTGCTTGTTTTATTTACTTTTGTTTTTCTTTGTTACGCTTGGTGTGTTTGCGTGTGCAGGTGACAGCTCCGTGCATGCATACCCGGTACGCAAGGAATAAGTTGCCTTTGATTTTTAATCCAGAGATGAGAAAACCGCTCGCAGAAACCGAGCACAGCACCGATTTCCAAACCAATCAACCAGCACCATAAAAATGGAAGATCAGAACCCAATACCACCACCACCAAACAACCAAAACCCACCAAATAACCAACCACCAAACCCACTACCAAACCCACAAAACGACCCGTTGCAATACCCCAATTTGCAACAACAGGAACAACCCCCAGCCAACCCAAATCCCATCCCACAAAGACAAAACCCATACCCACAAAGGCAAAACCAGAGACCACTTCAGGGAAACAACAGGTTTGAGGATGAAATGGATAGGTTTGACAGAATAAGCATCCACACTGTGGATGATGATGATGAGGGTCGAGATGATGATTTTGATGAGGAATTTGAAGATGCCTATGAACTCAACAATCAAGGCCGTTTCTGAGTGAATGAGCAACCGAGACAGCAAAGGCAAAATTAGGGCCAAGTTCATGGTAGAAGGCAAGAGATTCCTCGGGTGAATCAAAACCCCGAGCATCACCCTTATCAGGCCATTGTTCAGGAAGTTGACAGTCACTTCCGCCCCACTATTGCGGGAACTGTATCTCCCATTGTTAGGCCACAGGTTCGGGGAAGATCCTTTGAGATTAGATCTAACAGCTTGTCTATCCTCCCCGAGTTTCACGGATTGTCAAAGGAAGAACCATACCTCCATTTGAATGAGTTTAGTGCCATGTGTGAAACCATAGGAGTACAAGGTTTCACACCCGAGAAGGTAATGTTAGTACTGTTTCAGTTCAGTTTGAAGGGGAATGCAAAGAAATGGTTTCACTCGCTACCTGTTGCGAGCATTTACACGTGGGAACAGATGCAGCAGGAGTTTTTAGAGGAGTACTACACTCCAAAGAAAACAAGTGAAGCAAGAACCGTAATCCGAACCTTTAACCAACAGGAAGATGAGCCATTTCATGAGGCATGGACGCGGTTTAAGGATTTCCTGAGAACTTGTCCTCATCATGATATACCTCGTTAGGAATTGATCTCATCCTTCTATGACGGGTTGTGTGCTAAAGATGTCAGGGATGTGAATTCAACGAGTGCGGGTATGTTCATGACTAACAATGAGGATGATGATTGGGAGTTGTTAGAGAGATTGAGCATCCATTCAAAAAGACAAGCTCAGACCCGTAGAAGATCAAGGAATGCAAATGGGGATGTGGACAGAAGAACCTCGAGGGTAAATCAGTTATCAGGTAAAGCTACAGTGAAAGCCACGAGTTCTTTTGTTGTTTGTCAAGGGTGTGGTGAACCTGGACACAATGCTAGAGATTGTCCAGAGTTTGAGGATGGCACTGAGGAGGTGAGCTATGTACAGGGTGATAGGCGTCCTTACAACAACAATAATAACACTTATCATCCGGGCTGAAGAACCATCCAAATCTGAGGTATGGAAATCCTGATAACCAACTGAACCCTAATTTCCAAAGTAATTCCTATCAAAATAAGCAAACGGGTCAGTATGGGTCTTACAATCAAGGAGGGTACAACAGGGGAAGTCAAAGGAATTATCAGAACAATCAGGAGCAGAGTGGTTCTGGAAACAATGCAGAACCATCCACCGGGAGGTATTTGAACTTCTGAAGGAGATGAGGAAAAAGTTGCAGGAGAAGAACAAGAAGGATGAAATCAGAGACAAAACCCACGAAGCACTGACAAAGCAAGTGGGTCAGTTAGCTGAGGAGGTGGCATTACTAAAGAAGGCTCCAGGTAAACTCAAAGTGATACCCAGAGGAATCCAACTCATGGTGCGTCCGGTTCAGGACTTCCAAATTCTAGGTATCCCTCTATCAGCCAGGTAAGTATTCTCCGTTCTGGTAAGGTTTATAATAATAAAGTTGTACCTCCATCACAGTTTAATGATGTTTTGGTGGAGGAGGTTGATGAGAGTGAAGAGAGTGATGTTAAGATTGAGTCTGTCCCATCTAAGTTGCCTAAAAAAGTTGTTTTTGCTGAAAAATTAGAACGGGTGTTGGGACAGGAGTCGAGTGGTACCAAGGAAAAGGGTGTGGAGGTTAATACCATCCCATTTCCTCAGGCACTACTCGATCCGGGTAAAAAGGCATCATCTGGCAAACGGGGCCGGCAACAAGACGAGATGTGGGAAATTTTTCAACAGGTAAAAGTTAACATCCTACTTCTCGAGGTAATTAAACATGTACCTGCATATGCAAAGTTTTTGAAAGATTTGTGCACTCAAAAGAGACATGTTAAAATTCCTAAAAAGATTGAGTTGTCAAGTAATGTTAGTGCAATCTTAGCAGGTATACCTCTCCCACCCAAGCTCCCAGATCCAGGAGAGCCCGTGATACCCATTCAAGTGGGTGATTTTCACATCTCACGAGCTTTACTGGATTTGGGCGCGAGTGTGAGCATACTCCCGGGTAGTTTGTATGAACAATACGAGTTTGGTCCATTGCATCCAGTTCGCACCACTGTGGTGCTAGCTGACAGGACACCCAGACTGCCCAGGGGTATGATCTTTGATGTGATTGTCAGGGTGGGAGATTTCTACTATCCGATCGATTTTTTAGTTCTTGATTATGCGCCAGGAGATAGCGACGACCAGCAAACAGCTATTCTGGGTCGTCCAATTTTGGCTACTTCCAACTCATTAATCAATTGTAGAACCAGAGTAGTGGATATGACCTTTGGAGACCAAAGGCAATTGATAAATTCTTTTTCCCATACATCTGATCCTCTGGTTGATAGTGGATGCTCTTTTGTAGACACTATTGACAGGTGTGGTGTTCATATGAATGAGGGCAACACCAAAGAGGCATGTGTTTTTTATGATAGGGATCAAGCTGAGCTAAACATGGAGGTGGAAGAAGTAGAGGAAGAGTTGGAGGTGATGGCAGTAAGAGAAGGTAGACCCACTTGGACTCATCAAGTGGAAAGTTTACCTAAAACCATTGATACATGATTGCAACCATCACTTAAATCACCTCCAACACCTAAGTTGAAGGCGTTGCCCAAGCACCTTGAAATATGCTTACGTTGGGGACAATAACACCCTTCCGGTGATAATTGCCTCCAACTTGTCTGAAGAGCATGAGAATAAATTGATGGAAGTTTTGGTTGGAGGGTCGCGATAGGATGGACGATTGCAGATTTGCGAGGAATCAGCCCATCAATTGTCATGCATAAAATTATCACCGAAAAAGGAACCAAACCGGTTCGAGACACTCAGAGACGATCGAACCCGAACATGCGGGAGGTGGTGAAGAAGGAAATACTCAAATGGCTGGATGTAGGTATTATCTTTCCTATCTCTAACAGTGAATGGGTCTGCCCGACCCAAACAGTGCCAAAGAAAGCAGGCATTCAATCGTGCTTGGTGCAGACGGTAAGGAGGTAGCCACCCCGCCGGTAACCGGGTGGCGCATTTGTATTGACTATAGGAAATTGAATGCTGCAACTTCTAAATTACCACTTCCCTTTACCTTTCATTGATCAGATTGTAGAGAAATTAGCAGGTCAGAAATTTTATTGTTTTCTGGATGGGTATTCAAGGTATAATCAAATTGTAATCCATCCTGATGATCAACATAAGACCACATTCCCATGCCCGTATGGTACCTTCGCATTTAGGCGAATGCCCTTCGGCTTGTGTAATGCTCCCGCCACCTTTCAAAGGTGCATGATAAGTATCTTTTCAGATATGGTGGGAGACTCTATGGAGATCTTCATGGATGACTTTTCCATCTTTTCCACATCATTTGATTTATGTTTAGATCAATTAAAAAAGGTTTTGAAAAGATGTGTAGAGTCGAATTTGGTCCTTAGTTGGGAAAGGAGCCATTTTATGGTTCAAGAAGGTATCATGTTGGGACACGTTATCTCAAGCAGGGGGATAGAGGTTGACAGGGGGAAAGTGCAAGTGATATCCACGTTGCCACCACCAACAAATGTAAAAGGAATTAGGTCGTTTCTAGGACACGCAGGGTTTTATAGACGCTTCATTAAAAATTTCAGTGTCATAACAAAACCGTTGTGTAACTTGCTTTTGAAAGAGTTCCTTTCAACTTTGATGATGAGTGTTTAAAAGCTTTTAATATACTTAAGGAGAAGTTGGTGGAGGCCCCAATTTTGCAATCACCGGATTGGTCACGTCCGTTTGAAATCATGTGTGACGCCAGTGATTTTGCAATTGGGGCTGTACTGGGGCAACGGGTGGATAAGAAACCGGTGGCAATTTATTATGCAAGTAAAACTCTTTTTGATGCACAGTTAAATTACACTACAACAGAAAAAGAGTTACTTACGGTTGTCTATGCATTAGACAAATTTCGTTCTTATATTTGGGGCAGTAAGGTTATTATCTATTCTGACCATTCTGTTGTCAGGTACTTGATGGAGAAAAAGGATGCGAAGCCCCGGTTGATTCGATGGATCTTGCTCTTACAGGAATTTGATTTGGAGATCCGAGATAAGAAAGGGAAAGACAATGTGGTAGCTGACCACTTGTCTAGGATCATCTATGAGATGGATGATCACGAGTTGGAGATTAATGAATCTTTCCCTGATGAACAATTGTTGTCTGTTTCTACTTCTTCTCCTGTACCATGGTATGCTAACATTGTTAATTATTTGGTGACATGTACAATGCAGGAACAGTGGTCAAGGAAGAAACGCAAGCACTTCTTGGTGCAAGTGAACAAGTACATTTGGGAGGAGCCAGACTTGTTCAGAATATGTGCAGACCAGTTGATCAGAACCTGTATTCCTGATGCAGAGATCCAATCCGTGCTGAGTTTGGCACACAGCTCCGCTTATGGCGGACATTTCAGTGGACAAAAGACAGGGCAACGAGTGTTATCGTGTAGCCTTTATTGGCCAACTATTTTTCGTGATGCTTATGAATATGCTAGAACATGTACAAATTGCCAGCAGACGGGTAGCATTACTAAGAGAAATGAGATGCCAATGCAGCCAATCCTTGTGGTAGACATCTTTGATGTCTGGGGGGTTGACTTCATGGGCCCGTTTCCTAATTCTCGTGGCAATTTATACATTTTGGTGGTTGTCGACTATGTATCCAAGTGGATCGAGGCGATTGCCACCAAAACAAATGATAATCGGGTAGTTTGCCAATTTGTTCAGGACAACATCTTTTGTCGATATGGGGTACCCCGTGTGATCATCAGTGATGGGGGATCTCATTTTAAAAACTTTAACTTTGGCAAACTACTTAAGCGGTATGGTGTGGATCACCGGATCGCCACTCCATATCATCCTCAAATGAGTGGCCAAGTGGAAGTGTCCAATAGACAAATTAAAGAAATTTTGCAGAAAACGGTACGACCTGACCTCAAGGACTGTCTACCAAACTCAATGATGCATTGTGGGCGTACCGTACGGCCTACAAAACACCTATTGGCACTACCCCTTACCGGCTGGTCTATGGGAAGGGTTGTCATTTACCACTAGAAATAGCACACCGGGCAATTTGGGCCATTAAGCAAACTAATTTAGATTATGATGCTGCAGGTAGTGCTAGAAAGCTAAGTTTGGTTGAGTTGGAGGAGCTTCGAGATGAGGCTTACGAAAGCACATCGGCTTACAAAGATAAAATAAAGAAGGTGCATGATGCGAAGATCCGGTTGAAAAACTTTGAGGTTGGTAGTTGGGTGTGGCTCTACAATTCACGAATCAAGTTATTCCCGGGTAAGTTGAAAAGCAAATGGACTGGCCCATACCGTATCACGCGAATTGGTGCATCTGGTTATATAGAGATTGAGGACTTTGAGGACCACATCCGACAAGTGGTGAATGGCCACCTGCTGAAGCCATACTTGAGACCGAACGATGTAAACGGGCCAGATAAGCAAACCGAAGACCTTCTTTCGGTTAGCATCCGGGTTTCTGACCCACTTTAAGGAAAACATGGCTGGAAGTCAAGCTATAGACTTATAAATGTAGCGCTTCTTGGGAGGCATCCCGTGTTCGTATGTTTTTCGTTCTTTTACATTGCATTCGTTTTATCTTGTTTTGTGTTGTTCTCTTTGTTTTGTTCTGTTTAACAATTTTACAGACCCATAGCATCACACAAGTGCGGGGACGTTCACCCGGTGAGGTAAGTCTTAGTCGAATGGCGAGTTGAGGACGACTAGGGTTCAAAGTGTGGGGATGGGGGACCCTAAGGGGCGACACAATTTGGAGAAATGTAAATTTGGATAATGCTAAAAACAATGCTAAAAATTGTCCAAATTTACAACATCAAAATCAACAAAATCGGTTGATTTTCAACATCAATATGGAATGCTTAAGATTCTTATTCATGGTTGATTCCCTAGTTGCTTAAAACCGGTTAGGTAAAATGGAAGTTGGAGAGGGAATGCTTGATTAGAGGTGGCAAACTTTAGGTTTAGCCTATTTCCTCCGTTTCCATTGTGTGAGAAGCATGTTTCATTGATTTATATAATTGCTTGCTGAGTGTACAATGTTACTTACTTAGTGGTAGAACGTGTGGGGCATGTGCACCTTGAGACTTGAGACTGGGATACATATTGAGGTGATTGAAGCATTAGGTTTAACCATAGATTAACCCCTTAGGACCCACCGACCCGAAACTTATCCCTTAGTAAACCAATTTCGAGACTTTTAACCGTTCATTTGTGTTAACCCAATTTGACCCATTAGCCTTTGTTTAGCCTTTTCGTTTGCTTTACCCGTGTGATGGAATTTGAGTTAACTAGGGGTAGTATAGTTTTAAGTTTGAGTTTGCCTTATGTTTGAAGTTATAGTAATGCTTTGAAGTTTAGTTAAAATTGTTTGTAAAAACAAACAAACAAAAAAATAAAAATAATAAAATAATAAAAAAAAACTGTGTTTGGAGTAAGTGTAGTTAAGTTTGATTGTGATTTTTTATTTATTGGGAATAAGTAGTTAACTCAATTTTCCATCACCTTAGTCACTATTTCCCAAATATTTCCTACCCGAACCTAAGCCTTACATTACAACCCTTTAAAAGCCCTCATGATTGGTGTGTTATCTTGTGTTGGTGGGTGGAGAGGTGACTGCCTTACAAGCCTATGCTCACTAGTTTGTAACATTGTTGAGTGACCATAAATATCCGGCACATCTTTTGCCGACTCATAAATTAAACCGAGAGGAGAGTTTATTGTGAGGGGTATGACATTTGCAAGGAAATAGCTTACAGTTGGGGATTTCTAATCGGGTAGTCCATTGGGATGGAGGTTTGTGGCAGTTAACGGGTCGATAGTTTGATTGGGGAATCGAGTATGAATTTGAACCTTCGTTGATTTCTGGCATAATCTGTTTGGTTGTTAAAAAGTCAGAATTGCGTTTAATAGCAGCCTCACTTGGGGACAAGTGATGAATAATGTGGGGATGTGATGTTCGGGTGATTGTTCGGGTTTTAACGTGTTTATTCGTATTGTTTTATTTATATTTACGTGTTAGAATCCCGTTACTGCGAGCATTTATGTGTGTAGGGTCTGGAGATAAAAAAGGAGCTAAAAGACTACGTTTACGAAGGTTAACGAGGCAAGGAA
The DNA here is from genome assembly GCA_025506505.1 of Flaveria sonorensis. NCBI lineage: Eukaryota > Viridiplantae > Streptophyta > Magnoliopsida > Asterales > Asteraceae > Flaveria > Flaveria sonorensis. Next base: position 4,954,354 of record CM046423.1, read on the forward strand.
CGGGACCCGAGAGGCGAAAACGAAGAAGGAAAGAGGAAGAGGTGAGTCGACCCCAACGTAGGAAGGGGTGACTCACCGTAAATCACCTTGAAAGTGATGATTTTATCACAGAAGCCTTTGCCGTGAATTACGGTGGAATTCGGGTCTTACGGTTAGTTTTTGAGAAAACAATATACGTTCCCACCGTAACTTACGATGGGATACATGACCCTACGGTGGACACGACGGGTAATTTTTAATAAAAGTCGGATTAGGGTTTCGTGGGGCAGAACTTTCATGGCAGAGCATCGTTTCCGTCCCCGTTTGTTCCAGAGCGATCGTGAAGCTTAGGAGAGGCGATTTCAAGGCTGGAAACTTCAATTCTTTCGTTCGGTTTGTTTGGATTTCGCTAGATACACTATTTTCGAATAGATTTTGTTTTTTTTTGTTTCGATGTCTGGCTAGTTCACCCGTGATCTTATCAGGGTGTTAGGGTTTGTTGATATTGACTGATGTTAAACAATTGTACTTAGGTTTTGGTTTAAACCGGGCCAATTAAGCCGGGTAACGAATTTGTTGATTGCGAAACTCTAAAATACTTGCTTTAATTTCAATCAATCTTCCGTTCTCGAACAGCCCCCCTGAATTTTCCTCGTTTTCAGTGTTTTCGACCCTATACGCCGCATATAGACCCATACGCGATGTATAGAGGGTGTCGATTTATCCAAGTGAGTGTCTCCATATTCGGACCCTTAAAATATTATAGAATATATCACACTACGATAAGTTTAAAAAAAAAAGGTTTTCATTATAATAATGATAGCTTGCGAAAGTCGAAACATATATTAAAAAGATTCCATATATATCAAAAATGGCATGAATCATACAACTGTTGAGTTGCTATTCGCCGTTCACCAGTCATCACATTTTAATATGATTTAAACTTATAATAATTATATTGATATTTTAAACTTGATAGATTCGATTTATCATTACAATATAAATATATCAATTAAATATTAGTGAAATAAAATACATTATTAAAAAATTAACAAAATTTAAAATTAGTAACTATCACGAAACCGAAGAGAATAAAATTTTCTTTTCGGAGTAATTTTTAAACAAAAGTCTTTAAAAACTATCATTTAGAAATCTTTATTTCCCCAAATAACAAACGATCATTTAGACTTGCACAGAAAAACCAATTTTGTCAATCGGGGACTGGTTTCTTACTAGAACGGGAAAAATCGTTTTCGAAACTTGTTTGATTGAAACTGTTTGGCCCAAGTCGAAACGCAAGTTTGAAATCGGCTTATAAAATCCTCCTTTGAAGCTAGTCAAACCGAACCGATCCTTTGTCCCTTCAATATTGGTTTCAAACCTAACCAGTTTGGCAAAAAAAAAACGATGTTGACCATCTTGACCAACCCAAACCAGTTTTAACCCGACCCGGTTTCAACGCAAACCGGTTTACGCCCGGCAACCAATTTGTACCCCTCAGCTTCACAATTGGTTTATCTCCCCCGCAATTGTCCAATTTCAAACTGGGCTTGGGTCGAAAATGTTTCTTACACTGGGCTGGACTTAGTATCTTTTAAGCTTTTAGAGATTTAGACATTTAGTTATTCACTTATTCGGGTTTTAAAACTTTTTATTGCAAAATACTTTTATCAGGGAGCCACCAACTAGTAAAAAGTCATTTAACTTTAAAATATACTTACTTTATTAATATGAAGATGATCATAACAAATCAATTCGAAGAAATACATAGATATAAGTTGTGACATACGAATAATATAGCCACTAAAAATCGAGACTTTATTTAAAGTCACTAATAACGGTTATTTATAATAACGGTTTATTTATATACTAGTTTTATTAAATCTGTCTATTACGCGGGTTAAATAAATTAAATATTAAATAAAATAAAATTTTATTAATTATTAAACAATATTCTAAGATAAAATATAATTGAAATTACATATAACTAAGGATTTTAAGTAATAAAACAGTGATGTCAACTTTTTATATTTTTCTTTAACTTTTTTTGTTTTTTCCAAAAAATAAACATTTTCTTTCAAAACAAATCGTTTTAAAAAAATATATCATTTATAAAAAATTCCTTATTATAACTCTTAAATTTGATTACTTTCTGTTTTGTAAAAAAAGTACTTTTTAAAAAACACCAATTTTAAGATATTTCGTTTTTTCTGAATGTTTAGAAAACTTTTTTATCTTATAAAAATTTGTTTCTTTAGAAATAAGCTAATAAATAAATCTCTTTCTTAACTTATTAAAAAATATTTTTAATCTAAAAAATGTTAAATAATATTATTAATAATTAAAATAATTATTTAATTAAAGAAATAAATAAAAAAAATTGATAAGAAAAACTGTGATGCTAACATATGTTCTTCTTAGTTATTCTTTTATAAAGTAGATAGATAGAGATGATATTTTACTATATGAAACTTGTAAATTGATGATTCGTAAAAATGAGATGCGAATACAATGTTCTATAAGAATATACCTTGAGTATAACTCGTAACTTCAATTATACTTATTTAACCGAAACAATATACTTGAATTAAACATGTTAAGCTCAACTGTTATAAGAAATAAACATAACATAATTAATTGACGTCTCATGTTGTTTTAGTTTATTATAACTTTAATTTAAGTTTTGAAAGTTTTGCATAGTTATAATTGTTATAAACCGAGTCGCAAATAATATTATTATCAATTAAATTAAGCATAATTTATATTCATAAAAATCATTTCGTTTAATGAGATAGTTGTTCGACAGGTTCAAAACGGTATGTTTATTTATATCAAATAATTTCATAATCTAATAATGCGTGTTAAACTCAATGGCTTAAACGTATAATTTATATTCATAATCAAATCATTTTGTTTTATGAAACAGTTGTTGACAAGTCAAGAACAATATGTTTATTTATATTAAATGATTTTAAAATCTAATTATGTGTGTTAAACTCAATGGCTTGAAACCTTTGTGTAATATGGAAATAACAATAACATTGTTAACGATAATGACGATATAATTAAGGATAATAACTATGATTATACTATTGTTATAAGTAATGATAATACTTAAACAGGTGCGACAATTTACCACCATGTATATTTATATACATGGGGATGCATTCCATTGAAAATCATTTTTTTATTAAAAACCAAAAGAATCAATCTTAATCTTAGATTAATAAGATCAAGGGTTGTAATTAAAAGTGATAAGATATTAATTTTCTCACTTTTAACACCATCTTTAGTTCATTATTAGGGCAAATTTGGTATTCTATAATATACTTAAAATTCCAATTAGATCGTGGGGGCAATTGAAGCTTCAACTTCTTATTTTGTCTTCTACTTCCAATAAACAACTTTTAAATTTTGACCGTCAGCCCGTTTACCTACATCTAATACTTTTAATATTAAACTACCTTAGACACTTAATATTTATTCATCCCAACATCCATCTTTTATTTTGCGTTGAATTAGAAAGTGTTTCATAAACAAAGTTTATTTAATTCAATATATTTTGTTTATCGCAATTCATTATAAAAAATTAATTTAACTATTATTGGAAGTTCATGAAGACTTCGTAACTCCTATGTTTTTTTTTTGTGTTTTAGTTACCTGGTGAAATATTTCATTGTGTTATTAGTTTTTTTTAATGTATAAAATTCTATTTTACTACAATGGATATATACGTATCTAGATGCACAATATGTGTATAAAGTATATGCATATGTGCATGAAGACAAACATAACATACATTTGTATTTGCTGTAAATGTGTGCGTATTTACAAAAATTGGTTTGTGCATATTAACACTTTTTAATAAATTAGTGGATGCATATATGCATTTTAGCACTGTTTTATGCATATGTGCATTCTTTCAAATATATTTTATGCATATATGGATTATGTTGTATGTAATTCTAACTCAAAGAAAAGCCTAATAATACACAACAAATTTACTTTTAATTAAAATGTTAAATACATACGATGAACTCTAGAAGAATAAGTTTCTATTTAGATAGAAATTCTCAAAAAGCAAAGACCACTAACAAAATACATTAATTGAAACCCACTCTCTATATGCCCCGTTATTAGTTCTCATACTATATAATACAATAAGAATTCAAATTAATGGCATTAATACACATATTTAAGACTGGGTTATACAACCCTCCCATTTGTTTGACATTACACTTATTCCAAAACAAAGTGCATTAATGCACATTTACTCTTTTTTTGAAAGGCAATGCACATTTAATTAAAAGACCATCTTATAAAACTTCTAGTTGTTCATACTTTAGCAATGTCAAATTGACTTTATAAAACATAAATTTCAACTAACCAATACAGCTACAAAAAAACATAAAAAAATAAAAACTTGTTATCAAATAAGAAATACACAAATCACTATGAAGACTATTTCTTCGCATGATATTAGTTTTATGAATACCATAAATACAAACTACAAATCAAAAAATAAAAAGATACATATGTCATCCCAATTACACAAGACATCATATGAGTCTTCATACATACTATCATCAAGGTGATTTCTAAATTCATAATTATATTCATATCATTGACTACATTCAACCATCGGTGTCTTGCCCTTATTGTGTAATGGAGAATCCAACACTAATAGAACAAATTAAGTGTTTTGTATTTTTCATCCATCATCTACACCATGAATATCCATCTGATAAACCAAACTAAAGTTTTTTTCTACATATTTTACAATATGAGAAACCTCATTGGAACATGATATAATGTTCTTATTGTTCAAAACACTTTCATTAACAAGTGCATCCTGAAATTCAACAACTACATTACTCGCGGATGGGTAATCACTTGTTTTATCTATAAAAAATACCATGAAATTAATAAAAATAGGTTAAAAAATAACTTAATTGACAATAAGAGGAATCAATTACCTGTTAATAATTTCCAATAAATCGTAGGTATCGATTGAAGCAAGGGGAACCACACTTAATTTTTTATTTTTTTTCATGTTTTGCATGATCAATTGAATGAAAAAGGTAACCAAAATTGACTTTATGGATCTACATAAATTGAATATGTATAATGGATCGCAGGTTAGTTTTGCATACGGTTGGAACAGTTATTTACAATCCTATTAACCCAATTTGAATTTATTAAATTACATAATTACCCCTTTTGATGGTTAATTAATTAACAAAAACTTAAACTAATTACAAAAAATCTTATTGGCTGATGATGGTTCTTTTAGTTTTTTACAAAATTTTGGTTCTTATTTGAAAGCCCCTTTATATACATTTATGCTAACTTAGATATTTGGTTATATGTAACATGTTCGTATATATTTAAATTTTAAATATACCATTGCGGCGTTCTCACATACGTAAAAAATCAAAACACTGCAAAATACAGGTTTCACCCACTATTTAGTTAATAAATTTAACCTATATTGCCATTGTTTTTCCTATATTGTCCTTATTATAAACGTTCGAGTAAATCTATCTTATAAATTTTATGCGTTATACATTTATCCCGTGTAAGATTTTTAGAAATTAGATTTTAACATTACAAATTATGACCTACAGACAGATAATAATCTACATTATCAATTTAATCAATAACACTTCTAACTTTTACTTTCATTGCCCACGACAATCTCAGTATCATACTCATCACGAACTTACACTCGATTTCCCCTAGGTTTCGCTTATACGTTTCTCCGTTTCTTTCAAAATAATCATTATGAGCAAAATCGAGTACAAACCAATTGTAAATCTACAGTAATTATGGTATTGATATTGGCTCATGCCAACATAACTAAAAGTTAAAAGACTAGTTGGTTTAATCACATGTATGATTATTATCAATCAATGATTTATAATTTAAATTATTAAAATTAAAAAGTAAACTTCGTTCTTCGTATGGTTTGGTTTAAATAATATTTTTCGTTCAAAGATTCTAAAATCTTGATTGAACTGGTTGTGTAAATTTCTTGAAATAATAAAAGCTTATTTTTCATCTTCCACAACCTAAAAAACCCTAACGACAGCAACAACCACCGCCACCGCCCCACAACACCTCCCACATCACCGCCGGCGTCCACCACCACTGCCACCCCAGACTACCATCGTCATCTTCGTCTTTCACACCATCATCATCCAGTTGCATCACTACCATCGCAACCCAAATTGATTTAGGGTTTTCTATTAACTTCTAGGCAGATCGATGCTTGCAATGATGGAGATATGAGGCAAAGGTCTTCAAAGGATTATGGTGGTTGGTCCACTGTTATGGTGGTGGTTGCTGCGGTGGTGTCCGATGGACGACTGGTCAGGGCTTTCAGCATCACCCTAACCCTCTTAAGGCTTTGATCTATGGCTATGTGGTGGTGACGTGATAGTTGACGGAAAGTGAAGAAGGGTGGTGATGGTCGGTGATTACGATTCTACAAGTGGTTGAGGTGGGTGTTTGACTCGGTCAAGGTGAAGATGGTGATGTGGGTGATCGACACAGGTAGTGGTGTAGGTGTTGGTGGGTGGTTACAAACGGTTTGATGGAATCGATAGTGATGATGGCGGCTTGCTATGAGGCGGTGGTTGTGGGGTTGCGAAGCAGTCAAGCAGGGCAACATTGTTATTAAATAAATTACAAAAGTAGTCCCCTAATTCAAGTAATTAACATAATTTACCTTTGTAACGGGAAAGGCTAAAATACATTTATAGTTAACAGAATAAATTAACAGTGTTAGTGTATTGGAGTTAATTGAAACAAATTAAAAACCACAGTGAGAAAAATCAAAATTTTAAAACCTTTGGATTAATAGAGTTATTTGAATCAAACCACAGGGAACAAAAGCGAAGTTTACTCTAAAATCAATTTTGCCTAGTGACTTAGATTAGTTATATACATACTTCTATAATAATATAAATGTATGAGAAAAAAGTAAGAAGTTAAAAGATAAGACAAATTTATATTCGAGTAGAATTTTCTTTACCAGTAAAAATATATTTTTACTCGTCTACTGTACTCTATAGGATTTAAATATGCAATTGTTTGATTGAGAAGTAATTCATTTATCCCGTAAGAGCACACGGAGTTATCTCAATTTCACCAACTTCCCGAGATTTTATATTTTTCTTAAAATCAAGGAGTGGTGTTACCAGTTGCTCACTGGTCAAATTCTCCTTCTCGTTCTTTTTTTTTCTCTGACCTAGTGAATATTAATCGGTTGATCAAGGGAAGTTGAGATGCTTTGTCTCTCTTGTATGTCAAGTACCTAACTTAATGTACTAATTGCTAATCACTAACCCCATGGTTAAAAAAAAATCTAATTACCTTCACTCATTGTAATCAAAACCCTTCACCTCAACTTTTTGTTTCTTTCTCATTCCCCCAAGCGTGACAACTCCCAATCCCTGATGTGTCACTTTAACACCTAAAATATAATAATTAATTAATTAGAATAAAAAAAGGTAAAAGTATTTAGAGGTGATGTAGTGCCACGTCAACAAGCCTATCTATACAATGGGCGAGGGCTACATCCAACGGCGGCGATTATTGTCCGTCAAACCCCACATCCAATCACTTCCATCCATCTCTCACGCGCCACCTTACCTACGATCCCTTACGCGCTCCTAATAACTTTTGTATTATATGTTAACATTATTTAATATAAAAAAATATATGTGATATAATATGGTTAATATAAATGTATATTATAACTTTTTATTATAATATAGGATAAATATCATTAAAAAACTAATATACTTTTAGTTTTTTCTCAAATTTCCATGTATAATTTTTTGTTGGTAAAATAACAACATAATTTATGTTTTGTCTTATAAAAGTCACTTAACAGTTTTTACACATAAAAAACCATCATACTTTCTGTTTTTTCACATAAAAACCCCTCAATAATTATTTACGCATTTAAGTCACTTCACTTTTAGATTCTATTAAATTCTAAAAAGAAACTAAAATAACTTTTGCACCGATTGTTTTGTTTGCGTATATTTTCCACCCTACGTGACTCGTTTAAGTTATAAGATCCCAAGTTAGGAATGTTTAAGTTATGGGAGCGCAAGCTCGACTTGTTTAAGTTATAACAAATTAAATTAATCTAATGTGTAAAAATTATTGAGTGGTTTTTATGTGAAAAAACAAAAGCATGTTGATTTTTTATGTGCAAAAACTATTGAGTGATTTTTACGAGACAAAACAGAAAGTATGTTGGTTTTTATGTGTAAAAAATCACACAAAGATTTTTGTGAGAAAAAACTAAAAGTATGTTAATTTTTATAGTATTCAAATGTATATTATAACTTTTTATTATAATATATTATACGTTTTAGTAACAAACTTGATTTTCGAGCAACTATAATAACATGTCTATTTATAGAACTTGGGTGCTAATAATAGTATACGTTAATAATTTTGTTAAAGCTAGATTTATAAAAAATTTATCACTAACCATTCTAAAGTTTTTGTGATAATTTTGCTAATAATAGTATACGTTAATAATTTTGTTAAAGCTAGATTTATAACAAGTGTGAAGTTTTTATTTTTTTAGCTACCTCAATCACCACTAACAATTCTAGGGATTTTGAATCTATGATATCATCATCTCAAACCTTATTTAATCCTTTAAACCTTATGATCACAAATCCTTATTTTTATATAATTGATTTAAAATTAAAAAAGTACAGTTTTAATAAAATCAATATTTTTGTTTACATATTTGAATTATATATTTATAACTTTTAACCCATGTAATACACGGGCTAATAACCTAGTATATATGTGATAAAATTAGGTTAATATAAATATATATTATAAAATTTTATTACAATATATTATATATATTTAGTAACAAAGTTGATTTTTAGCAACTATAAAATAAAGTAAATTACATAAAAGGACATTTTTCTTTATAGGTAATTTCACTTTTCAATATTTATCATTACTAATTATATTAACAACCCTTATGTATATGATGTGCTTCATTGGAGGTCCTTTTGTCTAACGATCATTAGTTTGTGTTGTTAAGTTAGGTTTCATAGGTATCAAATGGTGGTAATGTGTAAAAAAACATTCATGTGACATAATCCAAAAAAGAAACCAATGTATTAGAAAAATATGATTAATAAAACATTGAGACTGACAAATAACACATCAAACAAGTTATATATGTTTTTATCATTACTTTTTTTAAAGCTAGATTTAATGTATTATATGTTTTATATATTAATAATTTGAACAAAAGCATCTAGATATCTTCACGAGGCATGCATTCTAATTTATGTGTATTAAGTTTATTATTCATATTTAAGTAACATGATACGATAAATTTTTATACAACTAGCTTTAAAAAAAATGATGATTAAAATATATAAAATTTGTTAAAGGTTATATTCATTGGTCTCAATGTTTTATTGATCATATTAATCGAAATAACTTTACGTGACGTGCATTCTAGTTTCTATGTATCAAGGTTACCAGTGATACTTAAATACTCACCATGCTCAACGTTTTACTAAGCATATTTTTTAAACAACTTAACGTGGCTTGCATTCTAATTTATATGTATTATATTTTTTATTGATATTTAAATCATATGATACAATAAACTTTTATATAACTAGTTTTAAAATAGTGATGATAAAAATATATAAAACTTGTTTGAGACTTTACTCATCGTTCGCAACACTTTACCGATCATATTTTTCCTAATATGTCGATTCGTTTTGGATTATATCGCATGAATATTTTTTTTACATATTTACCCACATGTAATTAGCATGTGACCTAATTTAATATTGCAAACTAACGACCATTTTATTAAAGGACTAAAGATGAAACAAATTATATATATAAAAGTTGTCTAATTTAATTAATAAAAGATAAATATTTAAAAATGAAATTAGTTATATAGATAAATGTTAATGTGAGGCTAGCCTATTTGGTAGAGGCTTTACCTCTTAGAGAGGAGGTCTTGGGTTGAAACCTAAACAATGATATAACTTGATGTAATATAGAAGTAGAGTAAATTTGTCGTTAAAAAAAAGTTATATAGATAAATGTTATTTTCTGTAACATACTTTCTAAAATAATATGTCTATTTATAGGGCTGTGTGCTAATAATAGTATATGTTAATAGTTTTAATTAATGCATGCACGAGAAATTATTTTTAGAAAGATTGTTTCGTAGCCTATCTACCGTCTACTATCTATTATAATTAATAAGATTATATTGTTTACTTGATTCTTTGCAACAAGGACACTTAAACATTGGTTTTAAAACACAAATTTAGTTGGATTTCTTCATGTTATAATTTGTTATAACTTATAAATTCTAAGGGCTGAAGAAATGGGAGGAGGGAGGTTGCCGGGACTAGTATGGAGTAGATATGAACACCACCCCTCACCCATGGTGCCGACAATTTTTCTGGTTTTGACGGAAGGACTCCCTCTCGGTCTAACAAAACAGAAACATAAATACAAACTATAGTACTAGTTTAGTCACTAACCATTCATTTTTAATAACTCGTAATATTATAAGACGACAAAGTATTTTCACAAACGTTCTATAACGGTCTTCGTACTATAAATATAAAACTACTGTTATTAAAATAAAAAGAACTAATCAGCTTGTCGTTAATATAACGACCAACGTACGACAACTATATTTGATTATGTAACCAGACTAGTTAATAAAACTTGTTGGCTGGTAACATCTTGACATGTTTTCTTATCATCCAACTTATACTTATTTCATTATTTCAATTCATATATATCAAATCAAATAACTAAGACATGTCACTTTTTATGATACGATTATAAATTACGACGTCCTTATACCTACCATCAACACCTAACTCGTTATCCATTTATTTTCTTTCGTATTTAGCCATACCAAATTTTTTTTTAAATGATAAAAGAATATCTAACATATTTTTCATATTAATTAAGAAATCAAAAGAGTTAAAAAAAATAAATAGCATGGAGCGTGTACAACAAACAAAAAGTGAAGGAGTGAGAATTAACAAATTAAGGCATCAAACTTCAAAATTTCATAACTTTATGTCTTTTTTTTATATCTTTCTAGATATAAATAAGTTATCTTTCTCCGATCAAACTCAATCATTCGGTTACATTGTATTCAAGCTATCATTGTCATCTCCTTCACGTTAATTTCACTAATCACACCACCCAATTCATGTTCTAATTTGCAGATCGACGAAACCCACTTTTCCAATCGCTTCAAATTCGTCAAAATCAGGTGTGTAACCGCGTACATTGATCACTGCCAGCTAATTTCCAGCTTGATTATGATAACGATTACATCGATTACACATATCAAACATCGAATTTATAAGCTGTGTGACTTGGGTTTCGATTATCTTGAAACATCGATGTCAAAACACCCAATTTCTGAGCTGTATCTATCGATTCAATTTAGATATATTAAGCCTGTATTGTTCTTATCGTCTGCAAATTCGTTCGGAGTTTGAATTTGATTTTGATTTTGATTTTGAATTTAACTATTGTGGTTAGTAAGATTTTTGGGACTAATTTGGTAATGGGTAGTGAAAATTGAAGTCTGATGAAGATATGATTGTGTGTGTTTATGTGCGAACAGATAGAATTGAAGGGTAGTAGATAATGGAACATGAAATTAAGCCTCAAGAAGCGGTTGTTGATGTACAAGTCGCCAATGCAGATGATTCTTTGGTGAAGGTTGATGAAGGCGATGATGGGTATGTTCTTGTTTTCATTTTCATTCATGATGCTTTGAGTATTTGTACCTTGTTAATCTTATGAATATTATGCAATTAGGGGTGTTTGGGTGTCTGCTTTGAAATGATTTGTGTAATTTTAAGAATCAAGATCTGATAAACATACATTTGAGCTGTGTATAGTTTGTATCTTTTGGCCCTTGAAAGCCTAATTATGTTACAGAAAAAGGTTTTGAACTATAATTACTTTATGTCAATTACTCAGACGTTATAATCACCTTTAGACACACATACAAACACCCCTTAATTAAATAGAACAGAAAAGAAGACATAAAATTATCAAAGATTTATACTTTTTGTTGTTGTTTTAGTTGCATGCATTACAAGAGGAGATGCAAGATCAGGGCACCATGTTGTGATGAAATTTTCAATTGCCGTCATTGCCATAACGAAGCGAAGGTAAATTCTATGAGATTTGATTACATAATAATATGGGTATCCGTTAATATGAGAAAAAAAAATTAAGGGGTGACGTGTGGTAAGCGCCTGATCCCCCTATAGTAGGGTCCCAGGTGTGTGTCTTAACCCCTTTGCGGCCCATGTCTAGCGTAAGCTAAGCTTTATCTGGTCCAATGGATGGCAGAGTATTGATGGGGCCATGAGTTTTCACTTTTCACTAACGGGATCTCACACTAAAGAAAGAAAAAATTTGAATTTTATTACTTGCTAACTTTTTACTTGATTCAATGAATCAGAATTCCCTTGATGTTGACCCTCTTCATCGGCATGATGTTCCTCGACATGAAGTTAAAAAGGTGGTTATAGTGTTTCATATATTCCGATTCTAGTCCACATTCCCATTTTGGTTCTTATCTTAATTGTTTTTGGATACATTTTGATTGTTTTAGGTCATATGCTCTGTCTGTGACACCGAACAAGATGTGAGTCATTTAGCTACAATTTATATACATTACAACCAAGAAAACCGTTGATTAAATTTGCCTGATTTACGGTTAAACATTGCATTCTTTCTTCAGGTTCAACAAAACTGTATCAACTGTGGGGTATGTATGGGAAATTACTTCTGTCAGATTTGTAAATTCTTTGATGATGATGTAAGTTATCAAGATTTCATGTAAATATTTGGGAGTTTTATATCCTGTTAAAGTAAACACATTTATAATTCTATAAATCATCTTCAGGTTTCAAAGAATCAGTATCATTGTGATCAATGTGGCATATGTAGAACTGGTGGCGAGGAGAATTTCTTCCATTGTGACAAATGTGGTAAGTGAGACAACATTAAAAGAACTTACCTTTTGTTCTTATAGATTATCCCTAAACAAGTTTTAAGGACTCCCATGATTAATGTTGCAGGATGTTGCTATTCAAAGACAATTAAAGATACACATGTATGTGTTGAAAGGGCAATGCACCATGATTGTCCTATTTGCTCTGAGGTAACATCATGCAGTCATTGTTTTTTAAACTTTTTATGGTTAAGAATTGTTTCTTGATTACTAGAATGAAACATTTACATTGTGATTTGCAGTTTTTGTTTGATACATTGAAGGATCTTACCATCTTAATATGTGGGCACACAATGCATTGGGATTGCTTGAAAGAGATGCAAAAACATCACAGGTAAAAACTAAAAACCATATTTAAACATATTATGGAAGTAAATTCGTGACGATGGCCCCCCCTAGGAACGTAAAAAACACGTTACAAACGACATAGAACCTTATTTTCTTGATGACGTCGCAGGTATTTTTGTCCCGTCTGCTCAAAATCTATATGTGATCTATCAGATGTCTGGGAAAAGCTTGATCACGAGGTGTGTGTAGTCAAAGTAACAAACTTACATGTATTGTTTTTCGGTTTCATTTATCTAACATTTGTTACCATCTTTAGGTTGAAGTAACTCCAATGCCCCAAACATATCAAAACAAAATGGTAAGTGTTCATATACATTCAAAAAGTGCATTTTTGGCCTTTTTTTGTTTTGCATTTTGCTAGAAGTGTATGAAATTGAAATGAGATTTTGTGTTTGTTTATGAACACTAGGTGTGGATATTATGCAATGACTGTGAGAAGATCTCAAGAGTGCAATTTCACATAGTGGGACACAAATGTGAAGAGTGCAAATCTTATAACACAAGACAAATAAGAGGCGGCCGAAGTTCTTCATACTCATCATCAGTTTCTGAGGAGGTTGTTCATTAGACACTCATAAATATCGGTGATCATGAAGAAATCAAAGCATTTGTGGGAAAAAGGGTAATTATATGTTTAAAGAAAGAAGCAAAAAGTGTCATTTATACTGTTTTTAGTCTTTTCATTGGTATTTTGGACTTACTATGATGGGTAAATTAAGGTAAAAACTTGAAGGTTAATGGTCATTGGTGATGAACTAGTGTTTTGCACGCTACATGTGCACAAGTTTGGTTGTTTTCTCCTGTTTTATGTGACGTGATTTTTTTGAGTTACTCGTAATTTGTAAATATGAGAGAGGTCATGAGTTCAAGTCTCACTCTTTGAGCAATATGTTCAGATTTTTCTAACAATAGGTTTTCTTAGGATGGGGTTGGGGGTGCAGTCCCGACTAGGACACGGATAGATGGGCCCGATTAAAATAACAATTATTCTTCGAAACAAGATCGCACAATTGCTGTTAAAAAAAATATGTATAGTATTTACATAGATTGCAATGGAAGTTTATCCCCAACTCTAATTATATTATAATATATATTAAACCTTCACCACGTTGAAATTCCAATACTAACCCTGCGTTTGATGGCTTTTTAAAAGATGTGCACTTCTGAAGCCAATGACTTGCACCATACAATCGCCACCATCACTTGGCTTTTTCAGAAGTCAGAAGGGCGACTGTGACTAGATTGTAGAACGGTATGATATGATGTAGATCTCAATCGATTTACAATTACCAAAGAATTAAGAAAGAAGCCAGATAGAAAGTAGATGAGAAATATTCTTTGAATTCTAATCATGCCTCCCTAATAAAAAGTATCGTGGCTATTATATAGCCATACAAACCAAATGTACGTAAAGCAATTTACTCAGATAAAACTAATTGATGCACTACTTCTAACTACTTGATCAAATGTACGGGTGGTGGCGTGGTAGGTTGCAGTGTGCACCTAAAGATATCGTGCATATTCCTTGATTAAAACAAAGTTTTGAAACTACGATCCCTTTAATTTTATTGAAAGAGTTAAATGTGTTTTACGTCCCTGAGGTTTTATAGACATTTGAATCCAAAAGTTTAAAATGTTGTCATTCGCATCCATAAGTTTCACTAAAATTGTCATTTGAATCCATTTGGCTACATCTAACTAACACGTTTAGCTTTTTCCGTTAAGTTTCCAACATGAGAGTTATTTTATCAAAAAATTACAAAATAAAGAACCAACTCACGTGAGAGTTTTCACATGTTTAGCTTCTTTTGATAATTGTAGTTATGATTTAACTCTATAATAGTTTTTTATTGTTTTGTTTTGTTAATGTATTCTGGTTTAGTAATCGTGTTACTTTTACCCGTTTTATTAAACATAGATTTCTTTGGTTTAAAGCTTTATTATGGTTATGATTATTGATGTTTTATGATTATTATTTATGGGCAGTTATTGTCATACTATTAATTGTTTTTATATTTTTATGATAATATGTTTTTTATGGTTATGATTTAAATAATTTATATTATATGACTTGTTTGTTTATATATATATATATATATATATATATATATATATATATATATATATATATATATATATATATATATATATATATATATATATATATATTTGTTTTGTGTGTTTTATAAAGTTAGAAATGAATCACTTTTAGTTAGTTATATTTATATTTTATTTTATATAATAGGGTTATTGGATATTAATATTCTCAAATTTTATTTATTAGCCGAGATTAATCCAACTCGGGAAATGTTTACAGACAAGTCCAACTTTGAGCTTATTTTCCTCCAACGATCTCTTAGTAATGGATCGTTGGAGGAAAATAAGCTTAAAGTTGGGGTGTCTGTAAATATTTTTGAGTTGGGATTAATCCCAACCAATAAATAAAAGTTGAGATTATTAAAATCCAATAACTGTATATAATATGATGTCCAGAGATACCTTTCTTGATGAAATGAAAGAAATGCTGACCTATTATTTTTGGTAATCTAAAATCGCAATAATAATTACCAAAGGAGACTGAACGCCTAAACCTTATCATGGATTGCTACTTCCATAACCCATGTGTCCCTCACAATTACTATGCCCATAAAATAAGGTCGGTGGCCTTTAGAATTCAACTTTTACACCGTCATCTCGTCACATTTTCTAAAAGTACTGTAAAATGTGTCCCTCAAGTTTCTAAAATACCGGGCTTACTCCGTATAATGATACTAAAAAACTAGTTTCTTATGTTTGTATTTTTATGTATGTGTCAATACGAGTCGGGTCAAATAAAAAACGTTTTCGTGATTACTTTTATGTATGTTTTGAGTTGGTCTACGTTTCCAAGTAAATTTTGTTTGAAAACTTGTCGGGTTAAATATAATATATGTCATTCGACGGTATAAATTCGAGTCGCTCTACGTTTCAATGTGATTTATTTCAGAAACGAGTGGTGCAGTTGTAATCTATATTTTATAACACCGCATATGGCGCCGCCGCACGTGCCTTTTTATGTACGTTTTGAGCTGGTCTATGTTTCGACATAAATTTAATTTGTTTGGAAAGGTCGAGTAAAATATAATATGTTTTCATTTAATGGTATAAATTCGAGTTATTTTACGTTTTAACGTAAACTTAGTTTGGCAACGAGTAGGGTTGATTGTCGTATATATTTTATCATGCCGAGTAAGATACCGCCGCAACACGGCGCGGGTCATAATCCTAGTTGAAGTATATAATTAAAGTGGACATATGACAATGATTTAGATATAAATAAAAAAAACTGTTAAAACATATTGGTATTTTACGTTTTAAAATATTTATGTTAATAAGTAAACATAAAGTATATCTAAGAAATAATTTTATGTATGTTACTGTATAGGTAAAGGTTGCTCATGTTGATTCATTTTATTTATTGCAATAAATCAAATTATGTGTATTGTTCATATTCTTGCAATACATCTTAAGTATATTTTTTTATCCGTTTTGTTTGTAAAATTCATTGAAATATTTAAGGGATTAGTGTTTGGTTGAACAATGAAATGAATTCTCTTCTGAAGTCAAAAAAAAAAATTCATATAGGATTGGTATTTCACACTCTCACTCATCGTTGTCACCAGTCACCACCATCAAATTCCAATTTCTAACAAATTTCCAAACCAAACTTTTATTTACATATTCCAATCCATGAAATTTTATTTAATTTGAGGGATTAGAATTCCAATTCATTCAAATTTGAATCCCTTATGCACATTCTAATTCTTTTAAAGTAAACTATGTGAACCAAACACTCTTTTGTTCAATATTTCCAATTTCAACAATGCATGGCACATTTCACATACCTTTATGTGGTGTCAATGATTTCAGTGTTGATAGTTTAAAAAAACATGGGAATGGGACATTAGTATGTGCTGAAATTCAAAAGCCAAAAAGCAAAACTTTTTGAATTTGACTTTTACCTGACAAACAACTTAAAATCATTTGAGAAATTGGTGCAGTCGACTCCACAGCAAGATCAGCAACAGACAGGAAGATCATAAACATATCTCCAAAGTTGAAAAACTAAAGACACACCCAACCACTTCACCTAATGCCAACAATAGAAGTAAATTTATAATTTTAGCACAAAATTACAGCATCAAACCAAGCTAGCGCGCATATTCAGAGCGGCGATCCAACCACAATGCCAATATAATGCCCATTTGGGTGTAAAGTACCGATCCAACGATATTTCTTGTATATTTTGGTTTACTTTTCGTCAAAATTTAAACATCCAGCTGACTAAAATATCCATGGTGAATCATTAACTATCTTAACTCAATGCGGGACGCTCGTTAGCTTCCATATGGATGATGACTCGAGCTCCTGAAGCAAGCCTGCTGAAAGTAAATCGAATATAAGTTCAAGTGTTGAAACAAAATGATAATGTAAATACAAGTTATTACTAATTAACTTAACTTTCATCGATTTTGATCACGTTCTCCTTATTGTCTCCAAAGGATTCCATTCTCTTGGATGGTTTTTTAGCTAAGCAAGTTCCTGTGATTCTCTTGCCACCATTGTTGGACATGCAAGGTGATAGAATGCATGAATTGGGATCTTCACAGAGTCTCATAGATGTGCTTCTTGAATGTTTGCTTAATGAACCCATTATTGATCTTGGTATGCACTTGGTACGGGTCAGTGTCGAATCAAATGTATTGATCCTGCATTATGGAACCAATTATAGGTCTTTATTTGCACCTGAGTCATAACGCATATGTTAAAATTAATGGGTGCAAACAAACCTGTTAGCACTATAGGAAGATGATCGTTTTAGACTACTGATTTCTTCGTTCTTGAGTAACTTTGTCTCTACCAAACTCCCGCTGAAGTATTGCTTATCTCCTAATTTCATACCCATGAATCTTGGATTTTCAGACAAGCAATCTAGCTCACCCAACATCACAGACGATGAGAGTAAACGCGATGATAATTTTGAATCTGAGGACCTCGATCTGCAAGATAAAGTTCGGCTAAAGTTGTGATCTTGTGACAAAATTGACCCACATGAGACCAATTGTAACAATGCCCTGATCTTTGTGTTGGTTGGAACTTGATATTCTTCTTGTTGTTGATGTTGTTCTTCAAGTTTTTCAAAGGTGTTGGAATTATAATCTTCAGCTTTCATTAGAGATTCTAACGTATCCATCTTGCAAGCAGATGAGCATGCACCAGATGAAGATGGAGGAGAGTCATTGGTTGATGATTCCACAGTTCCATTATCAGTTAAGAGATTTGTGGTGCAAGTTTCCTGCACTTTTACATGTTCATCTGTTTGAGTTGAAGCATCTGCAAGGCCATGAGTACCCTTGTAGATCTTGTATTTTGTCAGGCCATGACAAATATCAATATCGTCATTACCCATTGTAATTGTTGAAGATGAATAATCATCTTGAGTAATCGAAGATGGTGGTTCAACAGATTGTTCTATACTTTGCAATTTGGTGGTTCTAGTGGGAGCAAAACGACCTAGAAACAATTCGTAATGCTCAATTGATCGATTAATCCTAATCAACATATGAATTTTGATGTCTACAGAGTGGTATTTACCGGGTATTTTTGTTTGTTTGTTAATTACCTGAATTGTGTTCTTCAATGAGCTCCGAGCCTTTGAGAATATACTCATCTTCATGAGCAGGAACAATGAGGTCATCTTCACCAAGATCATTCCAAACAAAAGCATTCTTATAGCTTCTGCATCATCCAAAACACCATGATAAACTAAGAACATCATGTTAAACCAAAATTACACAAGCAGATTAAACAGATAAGAGATTAACATGAACTAATCAACCTCTTGCAAGACCATGAATACATCGAAGCCATGCCTCTTCCCCTCAGAGAATCAAACTTTTCAATCACATCTGCAACACAAATTTCACCACACAAATTAAACAATCGATGAACACATACAAATGTTTGAAAAAACACAATGTGTGTATACCTCTCAAGTATAAACCCTCAGGTGAAACCAGAGGAACTTCAATGAAGTGAGGATGCTCGAGCTGTCGATTCCGGCAGAGATAATAAAGCACCGGAACTTTCCGCCGGATCATCTCCGGCGCCGGCTCCGGCAGCCGTTGCTGATACATATGATTCCTCTTGTTGCAAACTTGAGCTCTTTCAGAACTCGATTTCATCATTCGTGCATCAATTAAAGCCCTAGCGAACGTTCGAAATCGGAATTTGTCAAAATTAGGTTCGAATATTGATTAGGTGAGTGAATATTTTGTCCAAATCGCTACGATTGCGTCAACAGTAGACTCATCAATGAAGTGATCCAATCAGATGTATAATCATGATAGTTTGATCGATTTGACGAGTCAAAACATCAAATCAAGTTAGTATACGAATCATGAGTGAATGATAAGCGAATTCAAAGGGAAAGTGAGTTGAAGTGAAGACAAACAACTGTAACAAAATCTGTGTTAGTTTGTTTGTTTGTGTGTGTATGTGTGAGTTCATGTGTGTGAGAATGTACCTCCATTAATGGCGTTTGGAGGACCTTCGATCACCATTAATGCGCACCTTTACACTGTGTATATTCAAATTGAGCGGACTTATGGTGGCACGACATTTCATTCAAATTTCAACACTTGCTATAGAAGTCCATGACATATTTATATTTTTTTTATAAGTTTCGTCCACTGTTAATCTCTTATTAATTATCTGTACGCATATACCGTATAATTTAAATCTTTCGTCTCTTGAACAGATGAAGATGCCTAAGGCTTTTCGGTATACATTAACGTCATAGGGTGTTAAGTCTGATGTGACATGTTAAGGGCTTTAAACACTGCTTCTGTGCGGGTGTTAAAGGTATTAAGTGGGGTGGGCGTTAAAGGACAACGAGGGTTAATTTAAAATAGGGGGTTAAATGTGTAACATTGAGATTAAAAAAATTAGTGATTTGGAGTGATCGAAGGTTAAACTATAATATTGGGGATGGGACCGAGACACAAAGTGAAAAAAGATAAATTTGATGATGTGACATCTACGTAAGGTTAAGAAGATTTAGAATACGTATCACGGTTTTATCATTAGAGTGTCTTCCTAAGAGAGAGACTAAGTAATATGATTTTTTGTTATTTTCGTTGCATTGAATTAAATTCAACATATAAAGGAATTTGAACATGATAACTAGTAAAAATTATTTCATCTATCTATTCCTACATATTGTTTTAAACCGTATTTAAGATATAAAACGTCTTGTCTATTTCAAAAGTTTTACACTACAAAATTACTTTGTGTGTCACATGGTATAATATTACAAAGAACATGTGGGTGAAAAAATTCACCTTGTGTCAATGATGAATGTTAAAAAAGTTGTAAACAACAGAAGGTTAAAAATTATTAATAGGATAAAAAGAAATCGAATATGCCAGCTATTTTGAGTTAGATATAGTTTTATTAGTATTTTAACTTGGATAACTTTATATATTTTATTATTTTTTTAAAACCAGTAATTTTATTTTTTAAATTTAAGTATATTATTAATATATACGCATGTGCATGCTCAAGTGCTTGGAGTAGACAATATGGTTATATCAATTAAAACAATGCATTTAACATTACAAAGTGTGTACAGTATAGTTAAAGTTATTACGTATGAATAGCTGTGTGATTATAATGATTCGTCTAAAGCTCATAAAATAATGAATTTAAAATCCCTTCTAGTTTAACATGAAATTATGGTGATGTAACATGAAAATATGCTCATGCATTACAAACCGCTCATGTGTGATATACATATAGATTAGTCAAAATTTTAGTCTAAAGTAATAAAATTTAAAATGTTATAACATAAAAGCATACGCAATGCATAGACAAAAATACGGTAACAAACATAACAACACATTCTTCATATTTTTAGACATCTATTTTCTCCTCAATTCATTATCCTTCACAAACATCGTTTCATTTTCTTATTACTATATTAAACATTTTTTTCTTAACCAAATTATTATATATCATTAATAAACTATTTATTTTTAATATCATATTGCTAAAACTAATTATATGCTTATAAAATCATCATAAGCCTAATTTTTTAATAACTAATATACTGATGGTTTAATGATATTGTTACAATTTTAATAAACTTTAGCTACATCTTTAATCTAATAATTTATAAAAATGTAATACGTTTGGTGTGCGAAATAAATAGACGTTATTCATTACCCATTAGTCAAGGGGCCCTTAACTCAAGTATTCATATTTCATTACTTTTTTACAATGTTAAAAGTGATAAATACCCTCCCTTTTTTATTTAGTGACTTGTATAGTTTTTAAAATCTCAATCAACATTTTTTAACATGTCACATATAATAAGTAATGTGTGTGATAACCTTAGATCTTAGCATCTCTCGTCACCATTCAGCCGTTACTATCTAATTTGGCAATATCGACCCCTGTTTTACGGTCGTTACTATCTAATTTGGCCATACCCACCACTATTCAAATATAGTATTACCTATTCTGGATAACCTCTTACCATTATATCATCCCCTGCCGATCACATCTCACCTAAAATTATCACCTAAAATTATCATCTTACAAAAATAACAATATTTAGTCCCTTTAAATAAATACGAAGAAATTTTATTATGTTTAACTGATTTAGTGTATGCTCTAACCCCTAAATTGATGTTAGATGTTTGTTTTTTATATTCAAATCATAACCACCATCACCATCAACTACACCTAGTAAATCTCACCAATAACCAAATTATTAGTAAGGTCTGAGAATGAGAATAATAAGATATATGCAAACCATACATAATTTACAAAGAAGATAGATGTTGATTCCAACAAAACCCTCGACTTAAAAAATATCTGCATAACAAATATAGAATGTCAGTGTGGTAGTGACGTGTAATGGGTGGTGGTAGCATATTAGTGCAAGGATGGTTGGCATCAGGCGATGAAGTATCACTTTAATATCTTAACGATGGTTATGTTTCATATCATCATATCAGTTTTATTAAAACTCCTGACACATTTATATAATAATAATTACCAATTTAGTTGTGCGTTATGGTTTGTATCATATGTTTTGTAGATTGTATCTTATTTTGTTTTTATTTTTTCTTTTATTTTTTTTGCTTTTAACCCTATAGTTTTCCACCTTTACATTTAATACTAACACCTTTTTTTACTTTCAATTTTAGTCCCATTTACTTTTATTCTTTTACAATTTTTTCATTTTACGTATTAGTCTAAACTTTTTAAGTTAACATACTGTAACATACGTATGTGGTTCAACATTTTTACATCTGTTTAATAGTCGCGTTGTATTTTACGTTTCGTTTTAATTTATACACATTAACACGCCGTAACGCATGTGCACAATTTAACGTTTGTATATTTATTTTTCGTTCGATTTTATTTATTTTGTTTTACGAGAGTTTCTGATGTTGGTGGTCATCAGTGTGACACTGATGCTACTTAGAACGGTTTACGCCTTCACCGCAACGCGTGAGGCTTGAATACTAGTTATGCAGGACCGTTAAAGGGTACTTAAGCTTGCACTTAGTTAACACACTTAGGAGGATCTTAAGATCACTAAACAATTCAAATAGAAAACTGTGAACTTTTACTGAAGATACAAGACAAACAAAGTAAAACAAGAACAAGAACACAAGATAAAGTTTTCAAAGAAGTTGTATATTGCTTCTCTAGATCTATTACAAGTGTTGTACAGGTATATTTTGAATACAAGAACCAGAGACTACTTA
This sequence comes from Flaveria sonorensis, assembly GCA_025506505.1. Classification (NCBI taxonomy): domain Eukaryota; kingdom Viridiplantae; phylum Streptophyta; class Magnoliopsida; order Asterales; family Asteraceae; genus Flaveria; species Flaveria sonorensis. Next base: position 4,977,589 of record CM046423.1, read on the forward strand.
TACTACATCCTACAACCGTCAATATGCAAAAAGACAGTTGGAAGTGACTAATCTAGACAACAAGATCAGCCTAAAGTCAAAAGGCAGATTGCCTTTTGACTAGTGACTATGACATGCCATAGCTCACTGACTTTCCTATTACAAAAAGCCAAGAAGGAACAAAACAGAAACTTGCAGGCGAAGACCTTATCTACTTTATCATAAAGTATGGAAGTTTCACCAACTAGTGATAGCAGATGAACTACCAGAGCATGCAGCGGAAAGTAGGTTGTTTTATGATAAAGTTGATGGAAAAGGTATATTTTCTCTCTCTTCAGAAGAAAATCAGTCTTGTCTTTAAACAGCTTCGGAAGACTTTGTCTTGAGAGCTTCGGAAGACTTCATCTTTTACCTTGGAAGGGTTGAGTCTTTGGCTTCGGAAGACTTTACACTTAGAATATTTTCCAAGTTAAGTGTAAAGCTTCCGCAGCAGTTTCTTCTGAACTTTGGCTTCGGAAGATTTTACACTTAATATTTTTCTTGAGTGTGTAAAACTTTCGAAGCTAGTTCACCTTTGTTCCGAAGTGCATGTTGGAAGACTTGGTTGTTTTGGTATCCTTTGGTTGCATCAGCCTCTTAACTTCAGAGGTTCCTACAAACTCCCCCTAGGCTGATGCTACCAAAACAGAGAGGTTCTTCAGACTGAGATAGTCCACATGGGATCTTCGGAATTCTTTTCTTCATTAGTAGATCTGGATTCTTCAGACTCATGAAGTACCTTCTCATGTCATAGAGATCATGCAGAGGGAGTTCAAGCATGTCACTTGTGAAGTAGACATGTTGTTCTCCCTGATCTCTAGTGACATACCATCTGTCTGGATCTTCAGCAAATGTCCAGGACAGAATTTGTCTTCCAATAGAGAGAGGCTCTACTATGATAGGAGTTGGTTGAGAGTCCTCTTCATGCACTTCCTCAGGATGTTTTGACTCATTCTGAGGTTGGGAGGAGGATGCCTTTCTTTTTTCTTCTTTGAAGATGATCTTCTTTTGGCCATCCTCTTTTTCCTCCCTGATGATTTTAACTGAGAGGGTTGGTCTTCAGTACCAGGTTCTTCAGTGGATTCCCTCTTAGTTGGGATCTCCTCTCTCCCAGTTTCAGAAGGAGAGGGAGGAGAACCCTGCTGTGGGTTAGAAGATGAAGTTGGCTGTTGTGCAGCTTCAGGTGCAGGTGGTGTTGTCTCTGTAGGTTCAACCTTTACCTCAACTTCAGGTTGAGCTTGACTTGATGATGAATGAAGGTCCACAAGCTCTCCCCTTTTTATCTTCTGCTTGATCACCCTTATGTGCTCATCCATTATGGATAGAGACATGGGACCAAGCCTCCTTCCGGAGAACCCATACAGCTTCAAGAAGCCATCATCCTCTACCTATCTGCAGACTTTTTCTGACTTTTCTGGATGATGGCTCTTGATTTTGCAGCTTCTTCCCTTTGCCTCTTCCTAGCAGCTTGCCTTTCCTTTTTGGCTTGCTCTTCCAGCTGCTTATTGTATTCAAATAAATATAATCATAAGGCAAGGGAAGGAGTGCGGGTGCCTGATAGAGACCTGTGGCACTCAGGTAGTTGATCATTTTAATCTTTCTTCTTATCAACTACCTGAGGTTGTTCAGCAGCCACAGTCTCTGACTCAGGACTTTCTTGAACTGGGGAGAGGACAGGAATGTTCTTGTAAAGCCTTTTTCTCCTTATTTCTTCCTTGTGTTTGAGGGTCAAGGCTGCATCCTCTGCTTCCTTCCTCTCCTTTGACAATTCAATGTCGGCCAGTTCATTTAACTCCTCTAAGGGGAGATAGATGAGTTCATCTATGTTGAAGTTCCTGGTCCCCAGATAGTTAAGCCTGGCTGCCCTTAATTCATCTTCTTGAGTGTTTGGTACAGGGGCAGTCAGAATTGTAGCTTGCATGAATCCTAGGGAACCACTTGAACTCTCTCCCCTCAGCTTCCTCTTCCTCTCTCTCTTTTCTTCTTCAATCTCTTCAGGAGTCATCTTCCTTTTTCCTTTATCAATTATAGATCTTGATGACTCAGCCTGAGGAGAGCTTTGGCCTTCATTGCTTGATTCAGCAGTCAAGCTCTGGCCAGAGAGAGGTTGTGAAGCACCATCACCAGCTGGTGCCTCACTGAGGGTATGGGGTGCTGGAGGAGATCTTGTCTCAAGGTTCACAGTCTCAGCCTCTGGGCCTTCAGTCAAGGCTTTCCTTGGAAGCTAATCTTGGGGTCTACCTCAACATCCAGTTGACCAAAGGCTTCAACTGCTAGCCTTTGTCTATATGATGTTGTTCTCCTTTTGAATTTGCCAGCACCCAGTCTTGAATTTGATTAGCTAATCTGACAGCTTGTCTGTTATTGCTTGGGTTGACAAGTGCCAGATCTACCAGATTTATACCCTCATAGAAACTCAGGTTAGAAATGTTTAAGATTTCTAGTTGACCCTGAGCTCTAGAGAGTACAAGAGCTTTCCTATCACTGTCATACCCCCAACCCCTGATTGGGTTCTCAGAAAAGTCAGACATTGCTCTTGGTATCCCTTCCTCAAACAGATGGTGAATTTGCAAGTCGAGATTTCTGTCTTGAGGAGGTTGCTGAGCATGGACAACTGCAAGATAGGATGGTGAGTCCTGTATGTCCATACTTGAGGAAGAACTCCCTGGTTCGTGGCTGTCAGAACTTCCTCCCCTTTTTGGTAGCATCACCCTCATGCATAGGTGAGCTGGGGAAGTGATCCATAACATCCACAGGTTCTTGTAGACCTGGATGAGTTTGTCCTATGGGTCTCTCAGCTAACTGGCCCTTGAGATCGGTGATCTCAAGTTGCTGGTCATGGACCCTCCTTTGTAAGATAATCACCTGTGATTCAAGGTGAGCTATCTGTGAAACCAATTAGGTGTAGATGTCTTTGAGTTGGTGCACCCTGAGTTTTAGACTCCCCTCATCTTCAGTTGAAGAATCATTGGGGGATAAAGGAGATGAACCAAGCTCTGCTCCTTCACCACCAGCATGGGGTTCTTGGCTGCTGGATTTCCCCTGCCCCATGACAATTTCAAGAGGCTGGGTTACCGTGGTTGAGGTCTTAAAGATGTAATCACTGGCAATAGTGAGAGCCTCTTCCACATGGGTCTCCTGGACAATCACAGGAAGATCCACCTCAGTTTGGGTGTCTGATGTGGACTAGACATAGGTGAAGCAGGAGTACTCATCTCCCCTTGAGTGTGAGTAGAGAAGGGAGAGTCATGGTACTCACTGAAACCCAAATCTTCATCAGAATAGAAGTCAAAGCTGGGAATGGGTTGGTTAAGATCAAGAGGCTGGGGATGGTAGCTTTCCCCTGAAGGTTGATCACTAGAGTGTTGAGACTCGGAGTGATGGCTTAAGGCTGTTTGTGGAGTTGTAAGCTCATCAGGCTAAGCATGAGGAACCTCAGCACTGATTGTTTGAAAGATGGGAGTGGTTTGTTCCTCAGGGGAAGTGGGAGCTTGAGATTCCACTTCCTCCTGTATGGGTTGTGATATGGGGGCCTGCACATGCTCAGTAGCAAGTGCAGGGGTTTGCTTGGATTTTCTTTGGTAGGTGATTTTGATAGTAGGTTGAATTTGAGGTGGGTGAGAAGTAGAGGGTGTTGGTTCATCACTAGCTGGGGCTGCTAGGATGTCACCCTGAGTAATAAGCTCAAACATTTTCGGGACAAGGGCTGTTTCTACCCCTGAGAACCCAATAGTTGGCTTTTTCAATATCTTGAAAATGCCGGGCCTCATGTGTGCAAGTTTAAGAACATTACCTGTTCCCCTCAACTGTGGTCCCAATTCACAGTTGAGAATGTGTTGAACATATCGGGGGAACATGTAATATTCTAAGGAATCCAAATTCGCAAGTAAATTTGTAAATACAAACTGAGAGTACCTGAATTTGACCCCTTGAACCATCCCATGGACAATGACGGAGAGGTCTTCTGGAATCTGGTCCCATCCTCCATGTTTGTTGGATAAGCTGTGGATGACGACATGGAGGAGGTATTTCCATTGGAATGAGACCTTCCCCTTCCTGAAGGTCTTGACTGAAAAGTCACCTTCATATCTCATCTACTCAAAGGATTGGTTGACAGTATCTTTTAGAAAGGACAGCTCACCTGCTTCATCATCCAGCTGCAAGTGGGTGTTTATAATGGCTGGAGTGATGAAAACCGTCCTCCCCTGCACTGTGGCAGACAGTGCCTTCTCCCCGTCCATAGTGTCCTCTTGACAGGTCCGCCAGAACTCAAGCAACTGAACCTCATAGAGAGGAGGATCGATTGAAAAGGAGGCGAAGTAGTGAGACAAAGAAAAATACCTACAAACATCTGAGAAGCTTGGATCCTTCTCAGAGTTTAACAGGGCAACTTGATTATGTTGCCTGTGTAGGTACATGGTGAAATCCGGGTCGTTACGACGATCAAGATTGGCCATTTGAAGAAGCTTTGTAGTGAAGGAAGGAAGAAGAAGATGAAATTTGGGGGTAATTTTAGGTTAAGGAACAATGAGAGAAGAGAGATGAAATAGAACCGTTTGGAAAGATATACTCTGGATTTGAGACAAAGTTATAACAAAAAGATAAACTTTGAAATCCGCAATCAAAGCTTCCGAAGGCAATTTTGCTTCGGAAGATATTTCAAAGAGTTTTGAAAATTTTGGCTTCGGAAGAAATAAATGAGTCTTCCGAGACTAAATTGCTTTCGGAAGAAATTTGTTCCTAAAATACATTTAAGTACTTATACCAAAATTTAAGCTTCGAAAGATACTTCAAGAATTTCTTCCGAAGATAAATCTCATATAAGCTGTTTAAACGATTTAAAGACATAAATTTTCTTCCGAAGGCAACTTTTGCTTCTTCCGAAGGTAAATTTTCATCATTCTAAGAGATATCATTTTAAAAGTTCGTTTTTCTTCCAAAGAGAACTGGGCTTATGAAGTGATCTAATAGACAACCTAGGACACACAGTTTTAGGAAATAAAATTGATTAAGTTATTAAGAACAAATCTATTCAAAGTTAATCATCCTAATAGCTGACACAAGATATTTAAATCTGTGTTCATCAAAAGCTTTTGTGAACAGATCAGCATATTGTTCATTTGTGTTAACTTTGATTAGTTTTATCAACCCCTTTTCAAAATTATCCCTAATCAGATGATACCTGATATTGATGTGTTTGGTCCTTGAGTGCTGCACAGGATTCTCTATAATAGAGATGGCACTGTTGTTGTCTATGTGGATGGGAGTCTCTTTGAAATTGAACCCATAGTCTAGCATCTGATTCTGAATCCAAAGCACTTGAGCACAGCAGCTGGCAGCAGTAATGTATTCAGCTTCAGCAGTTGATGCAAACACATAGGATTGCTTCTTGCATTGCCAAGAGACTATCCTTCCACCCAGGAACTGACACCCCCCAGATGTGGACTTTGCAGTCATGTTACAGCCACCATAATCATTATCTGTATAAGCATACAGATTAAAGTCTGAATTCTTTGGATACCAAAGGCCTAGATTTGGAGCACCTTTGAGATATCTAAGAATCCTTTTGATAGTGATTAGGTGTGACATCTTGGGGTTGGCTTGATATCTTGCACATATGCATGTGGCAAACATGATATCAGGCCTGCTAGCAGTAAGATACATAAGCGACCCAATCATAGCCCTGTAGGGATGTTCATCAACACACTCCCCCTCAAGATCAGGACCAAGGGAGTGGTTTCTGGCTATGGGTGTCTTTGCAACCTTACAGTCAGTCATCTTGAATCTTGCAAGTATGTCCTGAACATACTTTGACTAACTTATAAAGATGCCATCTTCAACCTGCTTCACTTGAATTCCTAGAAAGAAATTGAGTTCCCCCATGGCACTCATTTCAAATATATTCTTCATCAGCATCTCAAAGTCTTTGCAGAGCTTTGAATTAGTTGAACCAAAGATGATGTCATCTACATATATCTGAACTAGCAATGTGTCATTCCCTGTTTCTTTGATGAAGAGAGTCCCATCAATAGTACCTCTTTTGTATCCATGTTGACAGAGGTATGTTGATAGTGTCTCATACCACTTTTTTGGAGCTTGATGCAGTCTATAAAGGGCTTTATCAAGCTTGCAGACATAATCAGGATGATCTGGGTCTGCAAAGCCAGGTGGTTGTTTAATATAAACTTCTTCATCAATCACCCCATAGAGAAAGGCACACTTCACATCAAGCTGGTAGACCTTGAAATCCTTGGATGCAGCATAAGCCAGAAATATTCTTACAGCTTCAAGTCTTGCAACTGGAGCAAAGACATCAGTGTAATCAATCCCTTCTTCTTGAGTGTATCCTTGGACAATCAGTCTAGCCTTGTTCTTGATGATAATCCCTCTGTCATCCTTCTTGTTCCTGAATACCCATTTGGTTCCTATGACACTCTTCCCTTAAGGAAGAGGGCATAAGTTCCAAACCTTCTGTCTTCTGATTTGAAGCAATTCATCTTGCATAGCTTCAATCCAGCTTCCATCCTTCAAAGCCTCATCAACCTTCTTCGGCTCTATTTGGGATAAGAAACAAGAATATAGACAAACATGGCTGTCATGAGCTTGTCCTCTTGTTCTTACCCCTGAGTCAACATTTCCAATGATGTTTATGGTGGGATGTGACTTGTGGATCCAAAGTTGAGGGATCACAGCAAGTTGGTTAGACAGATCTAAATTTGAGAAATTCTGATCTGGCAATAAGGTATCTCCCACCACATCAGCACACTTATCAAGAGAAACTTGATCCAATGAGTGTGTGACATCATTCATGTTGTCTTCAATGGAGTGGTTATCAGCATCAAGAAATTCTTGATCACTGTCACCACTTCCAGTTCCTCCTCCTGCATTTGAAGTTCCTTCTCCTGAATTCTGAGCCTCTGAGCTAGAATTTGAAGGCAATTCATTTGAATCAGCAGTATTTGTCATGCTAATGCTGATGGGAGCTTTAATTGCAGGGTTAGTTACCACTGGAGCTGAAGCAGTCTTCTTGTTTGGTCTTCTCAGCTCAAATCTTGGATCAGGATCTTCTGTTGACCTGTTATCTGTAGATCCTGAAACATTCTCACAAGATTTGTTAAAACAGTTGGTAACTAAATCAAGATCAAACAACTAATCTAGACCAGAACCTTTTACACAGGGTGTGTGTTCATTGAAGGTCACATTAGCTGACTCCTCAATGATTCTAGTTCTGAGATTGTATACTCTATAAGCCTTAGCTTGAGAAGAGTATCCAACAAAGTGTCCATCATCTGATTTCTCAGCAAACTTGGCTATTTGATCTTTGGTATTCAAGATGGTGCAAGGACATCCAAATGTTCTGAGAAAACCAATGAATGATTTCTCAGCAAAGATGTTTTGGTAGCGGAAAATGGGGAAAGAAAATGGGGTGGTGTTTTTTTTAAAAGAATTTACATTCAGGCCCTTGTACTTTGTAATTGTTTAACTTTTATGATTAACCCTTTAAAGATAGTTTATAAATTACATTTTTAACCCCTCTACCTTAATAAAAACCTAATTTAATAATAAAATTAATTTATTAAACTAATAACAACTTTATAATCTTTATAAGTTTTATACACTTTGAATTTCAGTTAATTATTTCTAATTGATATCATTCTTGACAATGAAATCCTATAAATTTATAAAAAAATTTATAGGCTACAATCATTTGATTAAGTGATACATTCAATAAACTTAAATATATTATTTCACAATAATAATTATTTAATAAAATGTTATCACATGAATGACCCAAGTGGTTTCATTATTGACATAAATGCTCCTTACAAGAATAACAAAGGTTAACGATTAACTAACAAGCACACGAAATGTCACATAAGACATAATTTTTTGATTATAAGGTCACAAATGAGCAAAAACATCCTTGTAAACTATATTTGTAGTAACATTAGTATGTTTATGCTTATTATCTAAAACTAAGAGCTTCAATCCATCTTTACTCTTAACTTGTGACAAGATGACATAGAGCTGATCATGCGTAAAAATAGGTTCTTTTAAGTATAAACTAACACTTGATAGAAATTGACTTTAACTTTTATTTATTGTCATAGTGAAATATACAGTCAAATAAAACTATCTTCTTTTACACTTAAAAGGAATAATTTTGACATGTCAAATCGTGAGTTAGATATTGAGTGGATGTGATGATATTAGTATGAAGAAATTAAGATTTAAAAAATATACAATGAAAAGTTATGTGTAATAATTAGATCAATTTCGAATTATTTTGACCATTTAATCAAATATAGAGATATAGTATTGAATCGGGTTGGATCGGGCTATAAATGTTTATAATATCTCTGATTAGTTGTTGATTATTATTTATTTAATACTAACTTTAGTAAACCTTTCTATTATATGGGTTGAAAAAAATAAAAAATATTAAATATTTTAAAAAATTATGAAGTATAAAATGATAATCTAAATAAGATATGATTAAAATTACATATGAGTAATAACTATAAGTAATAAAATAACGATATTAATTTTTAAACTTTTGTTTCTAAACTTTTTTTCCAAAAAAAGTTAAACATTTTTTCAAAGCAAACCGTATTAAAAATGTTATTTCTTAAAATTTATTATAACTCCTAATTTTAATTATTTTTAGTTTATAAAAAAATTTACTTTTTAAAATACCAATTTTAAAATATTTTATATTTTAAAAAAATTTACATGTTTTAGAAAAAAATTTAAAATTGTTTTCTAAAAACAATATTATTGAAAAAAAACATCTTTCATTATTATTAATAAAATTAATCTAAAAACTAATTAAAATTATTTAATATTTTTTAATTTAGGTAATTATTTAATAGGAGAGAGAGGCGGGAAAAAAAACTTAGGGGACCTAAAAATGTGCCAAGTGTCCTCCTAAGTTACTCTTTTAGTATTATATATAAATACTAGGTTAAAACCTGTGTGATAAATAGACCGGATAAATGAGAAAATACAAAATAAAAATTTATTATAATTTATAGATCTTTAAATTATATTTGTATACAACATTTTATAACGTATTTATAATATTACCATATCTATCTGAGAGTAATAACTTTAATATATTTGCTTTATATTGTATTATATGGCCTTCCAAGATAATTAGAAAAGTTTGCTAAAATCACAAAAGGCATCAATGTAAAACATTTACTAATTGATAATTAAAATTATAAAAAAATAATTAGTATCGAGCTTGTCAAACATTTGTAATAACTTCAATATGTGAAATCAATTAGTTAGTATAAATAAATTTATTTCGGGAGTCAAATATGGCGATGCATGTAGATTTTAAAAGTATTAGAAATTGATTGAATCAACTATAAATTTATAAAGTTAACTTATGTATAGTATGTTTCAATTTTTAATTTCAAATTAGGATTGAATTAAGAAAACTGAAGAAAACGGATGTCATAAATGTATGATTTTTTACTTAATTAATTGCATTTAGAAAAAGATTTCAAAACAATCATGGAACATGATTTTTTGACAGGAAAATAAGCTAGGAGATGCTCTAAAAAGACGACACATGGCACATAAGTTATTTCTTTATTATATAGTATAGATGTTTCTAGAAACTCCAGCGACGACATCAGAATCAAAACAAAACTTAACATCATCTTTGCCTCCGTGGCCGGAGGCAAAGGCTGAACCACCGCCAAAGTCAATGTTTATACAAAAGGATCAAAGGCGAAAACATCAACACCGTCAATGTTGATACAAAAGGATCAAAGGTGAAAACATCAACACCGTCGACACACATTTATTATAATGTTAAAAGAGTAATTTAGGGGGACACTTGGCATATTTCTAGGCCCCTTAAATTTAATTTTTCCGCCTTTTTCTCCTCTTAAATAATTACCTAAATTAAGAAATATTAAATAATTTTAATTCTTTTTTAGAATAATTTTTTTAATAAATTAAGAAAGATGTCTTTTTATTAATGTTATTTTTAGAAAACAATATTTTATATAATTAATTTTTTTTTCTAAAACATCTAACTTTTTTTAAAATATAAAATATTTTAAAATTGATATTTTTAAGAAGTAAATTTTTATAAACTAAAAATAATTAAAATTCGGAGTTATAATAAAAAAATTTAAAAAATAACATTTTTAATACGGGTTGTTTTGAAAAAGATATTTAACTTTATTTGGAAAGCAAGTTTAAAACAAAAGTTTAAAATTGATATCGTTATTTTAATACTTATAGTTATTACTCATATCTAATTTTAATCATATCTTATTTTAGATTACCATTTTATACTTCACAAAATTTTATTATATTTAATATTTTATTTTTTCAACCCGTATAATACAGGGGTTTACTAAAGTTATTATTAGATAAATAATAATCAACAACTAATCAGAGATATTATGAACATTTATAGTGTGACAACCAGCAAATTTCAGGTCAATACCCGGCCCAACTTAGTCATAAGCATACATATTTTACATGGGTTTGAGTTTTAATTATTTGAAGTCATTTCATGCATTGCAAAATTTCATGTATAACATTTCATGCATCGGTGATTCGGCGTAATTACCATTTGTTACACGCGGTACAACCGGCACACACGAACGTTGGTGATAATTAATACATTCATGCTAATAAATAATTTAAAGTGTTTCAAATTATTTTAGATCCCAAATTAAATACATTGGAAATGTTTAAACTTATAAATAATCCTAATCGCGTAACTTGATATTCTACCGGGAAAGAATCGTTTTAACGCGACTACTAGATACACGATGTATCATTAACATACTATAAATATTAAAATATATGATATTATACAAGCTCTTATTATATTTTTATTTATTTTAAAAAGTTAAAAAGTAAGAATATAAAAATATGTAAAAATACCTATAGTGCAACAAATACCACCCAAATACCCAATACTACCCAAAATTTGAAAACCAAGCCCCTTTTCCCCTCCCTTTGGCCGTCCCCCCCCCCCTCTCAATTCTCCTATCCAAGATTTTTTGGAAATCATGTTGACTTTTACCAAAATCCAAGACTTACTCCTTTTGTGAAATACTTTTGATATTGATTAAAGAAACCTAACCTCATTACTACAATTGGAGTGCTCCATCTCATTCACCTTTTCCCATGACATGATGCATCCATATCCCAAAACCCCATACAAAAAGGGTGTAAGGCTATAAAGCATGCAAGCACTTCATTTCAACTACACCAACACATCACACTCATTTCTCCTCCCTCTTCTAATTTATGGCCAAACCACCACCACCCCCACTTCATTTGATTTTCAACACTTTTTCTACAAATATTGGGTGATTCAAGTGCTATAATTGAAGACCAAATGATTTTTGGAGATTTCAAGCATCTTACAACACCATCTCCACTTTTCCTTGCTTGATTCTTAGTTCAAGGGACCAAGTCTTTTTCTTTGCATTTCAAGATTATCTTCTTCTTCTCCTTGCTTGTTTAAGGTTAGAACCTTGTTCCCAATCTTTTATACATCACCATGATGTGTCCATGTTCACTAACTCATCCAAAGGTGCTCTAGCAAAGCTTAAAATGTAACCAAACATGTAAGACAGATTTTGGCAGATTCATGTTCTGTGTTCTAGACGCCATAACTTGACCTAAACATGATCAAATGAATCGTTTCTTGAGCCTAACATTAACCTTAGAATTTCTAGTTTTCGAAGCATCCAACCTTGAAATTTTTAGATAAGCATAACCCATCCAAAATGTGCAAATATGATTAGGGTGTTGAATCTGAGTTTTTGGCAGATTAGATAGGGCAGAAAGATTGAGGCATAAGTTATGCTTAAAGTAATCAAATGGAGTTTTTCATTCTGTATTAACTTAGCTTAAGATGTTAGGTTTAAAAATACTATAGGCTCTATTTGTAAAAGTAGGGTTTGCCTCTCAAAAAAGATGAAATCCATGGACATGTACATGAAAATGCTGCACTAACATCTGTTGCCTCATGACCTATTTCGAGGCACTTAAACTTAGTTATATATTACATGATATACCTTTATGGGGACCTAAGACATAGAGCTAGATGTGATAAAAATAGCAGATTTTATAAAGATTCTTTAGACCATGAAAAGGGGATGACAACCAGGCCTAAAAATCCTCTTGTTTCTGTCAAATGTCTACATTTATATAAAGTAAACTTTTAAAGATATTTGGTAAAAAGGAACTCATGCACACGGAAAGTATAATGACATTATACATAATATAAAACCCATGCAATACATTATATATTTTTAGGAGATAATTATGGAGACAAGAATCTAAATAAAATGTTAACGGCTCGACGTGTCTAACTAGTCAAGTGATGTTTTCAAAACTAACTTTATGGATGAGTTATGCATGACCATCTAGGGTTAGTAATCATGACCTCATGAATATATTATGATTTTGTTTAGGAGAATCCTAGACCAATCATATGTACGGACTATTGCTAGTATTCACGTGTGCATTACAGGTGAGTTTCACGGCCTCATTTTTACTTATTTTCATTTTGGGGGAGATTACATGCAAATTACTATTTTCATGGACACAATTACTTGTCAATGGTTTCACATGTTATATAAGTTGTTACTTACCGTATGAAGTCCCCTGTTATCGGACCGTTAGTTTATTTCCTAAAGCGAGGTGATCATGGATAGTACTATTGGGTTTGACTACCCCCACCCGGGTTAATTTCCCTAACCTTGACTGGATGTCTAAACGGGTGCATTATTAGCCTGTTCACCCCTATGCTTACGGTAGGCATGGGTAGGGGCAATTTATTACAGTTACAGTCTAGCTTCGGTTGCGGCGCTTATATAATTTGTAGCATTGTGTGTACAACAATCAAATCATAGAAACGCTTGTGGTCCTTTACATTGTTTATTATTACTCAAAACCTGTGGATTCGCCAACATTATGTTGACATATTTTTCATGCATGTTTTCTCAGGTAATTTATAGATACACCAAGTTAAGCTAGCATGGATCATCTTATGTATCTTATGTTTAGGGCCAATCATGCTGTTTGGGACATTCATTTTTCGCATTTGCCATGTTTTGAAAACAATTTACTTTATTACTATTGCTTCCGCAATTTAACTCTGAGACAATTATGTATTTTAAACTTATTTGAGACGTATGTTTTACAAAACCATGTAGTGGTCGACTAGTGACTATGAAACCATGACGTTCACACCCCGCGGAAAAATCGATGTGGTTTGGGGTGTGACAAAAAAACACTTCTTATTATAACTCTCGATTTTAATTATTTTTTATTTATAAAAATTTTACTTTTTAAAAATATCAAATTTAAAATATTTCGTCTTTTTTTAAAAAGTTTGATGTTTTAAGAAAAATTTTATATTTTATAAAAATTTGTTTCTTTAAAAATAACATTAATAAAAAGATCTTTTTCTTATTTATTTAAAACTGTTTTAATCTAAAAATGGATTTGATAATATTATTGGTAATTAATGTGATTATTTATTAGGAGAAAGAATCCGGAAAATTTTCATGAGAATGAATGTAGTGATGCCACGTGACGTATTTAGTTACCCTTTTATTAGAGTAGAAAGATAAAGAATGAAGATGAAGATTGGTTTATTAGTTACTTATTTAACTTATGTTATCTATTTTTTTTAATGTTTACGTTTCAAAAATAATCTTTAAACTTTTTTGTTTAAATTGGTAGAATGGTAACTTGGTTTCATTCAATTATACGCAATCAAGCTTATGTAAATATCACTGATGTATTTGTATATGACCATCTAATAACTTGGTAGACGTGTTTATACTTTGTGTTGAGTTTCTAGTCATATGACGCTTATTGTTGTTCAGAAATTATTACTTAAGTCTTTATCTTTATATTTATACCATAATATAAGAGTAACTTGAGATGACACGTGACAACACCACAATCATCCTCATAAAAAATTTTCCGTCTCTCTCTGATATTAAATAATTACCTTAATTATTAATAATATTCTTTAATACTTTTTTAGATTTAATAAATTAAGAAAGAAATCTATTCAGTAATGTTATTTCTATATAAATAAATTATTTATAAAATAATAATTTTTTCTAAAGCATAAAACTTTTCTAAAAATCTTTATCTTTATACTATAATATAAGAGTAACTTGAGATGACACGTGACAGCACTACAATCATCCTCATCAAAATTTTCCCGCATCTCTCTCATATTAAATAATTACTTTAATTATTAATAATATTATTTAATACTCTTTTAGATTTAATAAATTAAGAAAGAAATCTATTCATTAATGTTATTTTTAAATAAATAATTTTTTTATAAAATAATAATTTTTCTAAAGCATAAAACTTTTTTAAAAATAAGAAATTTTTTAAAAATTGTATTTTTAAAAAGTCAATTTTTTAAAAACAAAAAATAATCAAATTTAGGAGTTATAATAATAAAATTTTTAAAAATAACAGTTTTATACGGTTTGTTTTAGAACAAAATGTTTATTTTTGGAAACAAAATTTAAAAACAAAATTTTAAAAAGTTGATATCACTGTTTTATTATTTATAGTTATTTCTCATATGTAATTTCAGTCATATCACATATTTGAATATCATTTTATAATTATTAATTTTAATTATATTAATATTTTATTTATTTAACCCGTGTAATACACTGGTTTACTAGACGTGATACGATATAAAATACGTGTGTTTTCTACTTACGTGTTAAAGTTTATATCATCCTATATAATCAAACTAAAAAGCAATTAAAATAAAACTAACGATATTACATCTGTTATCACGTCATTAATTCGAAGTAAACACACTTTCACACTAATGAAGGCCGGTGTAACTCCGATTGATTCTCGTACATCGGAGTTTTCCGCCGGAAGTCACATCTCCGGCAACGCAATTACACCCAAAAGGTGTAATTATTCCCGCCAAATGCAAAACTTTCACTATTATTCCCTATAAAAACAACCGAAATAAACACCACCGGCCGCCACCACCGCCACCGCGACCACCACCACCACGACCACCACCACCACCACCACCGGTTAATGCTACCACTCCGGTCATGTTATTATTACAGTGCGACTCACACCACCACTATAACCACCATACTCTCTCACCCTACAACACACCCTCTTCTTAAACTATCAATTTCTTCATTATTCCTCAAGAAACCTCTGTCATACTCCAAGATGTCATCGTCTCGTCCATCGGCTTTCGATGCACTCATGGGCAACGCTCGTGCCGCTGCATCGAAGAACAAATCACAGTCATCTACATCTTCCCCAAAAAAACGCAAAACCCTAGAACCAAAACCCCAATTAACCCCACTCCAGTTAGCGAATTGAAGCATCCTGAAGCTCCACCACACCTTGAAAAAGATGATACCAACAAAATCAAAGAGGAAACCCGTGAATCAAACGGCTCGAAAAAAGATAACGCAAACCCTAATTTGGTTCAATTGGAGGAAGAGAAGGGGGTGAAGAAACCACGGGCGGTGAATGTGGATGAGTGTATTGTTCAATTGAGGAATAAACCAGTGAAATTTGACCCGAAGAAGGCTGCGTATTGGGGGGAAGGGGAACGGGTGCCGTTTCTGTTTCTTGTGAAGGTGTTCGATGAAATTTCGAAGGAGTCGGGTCGGATTTTGATCACTGAAATGGTTTGTAACATGTTGAGGACTGTAATTAGCACGACCCCTGATGATTTGGTGGCGGTGGTGTACCTTTTAGCCAATCGAATTGCGCCGGCTCATGAGGGGTTGGAGCTTGGGATTGGGGATGCTGCCATTATCAAGGCACTTGCAGAAGCTTGTGGTGCAAAAGAAGCACATATTAAAAAGCAATATAAGGTATGCAATGATTGTAATGATATTGAACTCTACTTGGTCATTTTGTGTTATGTTAAGGAAGAGCCAAGACTTGTTATATTTTGTTACAGGAGCTTGGAGACTTGGGTCTTGTTGCCAAAGCAAGCAGATCGTCGCAACCTCTGATGCGTAAACCTCAACCATTGACTGTGGCGAAAGTTTTTGATACATTTCGGGTTATTGCCAAGGTGTGCTCTTTATATACTAACTTGGCATTTGAACTTGTTCTTGAACAAGCTTACTCTTGTGACTTGTCAACCATCTTATTTATGTTTGGGATCCGACTACATAAGAAAATATTAGGGGTGTCTGAACTTTGATGTGCACTTTGGAAGTGATTATTTAATGTTCAATAATCCAAATCAAATAACGTAATCAAACGTATTTTAAGAGATGGTACATGGATGTGATTTTGTTGTTTTGAATTTCTAATAATCAGATGTTTGAGTGACGCAATTTTGATTACTTAAGACTTTAGTGGCTTAAATAAACCAAACAGGACATTGTTGTGAAGAAGGGATAAACTTTTTTGTAATATTGGCTAAAATTATAAATACGGGTAAATAGTTGATTTTATTTTAGGAATGTTGTATACATAGGTCATCCAAGTATTTAAAAGTTTCACTAAGGCTACTCAAAAGTTATAACTCTTGAGGCCACCCGAGTATCAATGTGATTAGTTCTTCACCTGAAACTTCTAAGATTGTATAATCCTTTTAGATTTATTGATATCTTTTTGTCACATCTATGAGTTTGTAAAATGATAAAAAACACACACCAATGAATCTACTCAAATTGTTATGACTATACGTCTATAATTGATTATTATTATTAATATTGTTTTTCTTTTTACCATTTTACAACTTTAGATGTCGCAAAACCATTAGACTTGGGGGGTTTTGAGATTTTACAAAAGTTTTTTGTTCGGAAAGCATAAACAGGTGGCCTCAAAAGTTTTTTTAATATTTTGATGCCCATGGTGAAACTTTTGAATACTTGACTGACATATGTATACTCTATCCTTTATTTAACATATGGTTGTTGGAGCTGGTATGAAACTGATTATTTGAGTACTAAGTAATTAGACGCAGAATCTATATATCTAAACACTTGCTTGCAAAACGCAAATCCAAACACACCCGTTTAGTTCTAGGCATCGCTTAATCCATGTAAAGATGAAGGTTGTTGCATATGCACCGCAAATCCATTACTTAAATTTTATTCATTTTTTTGTTCTTTCTTAAAAAATTCTTCATAGGAATCTGGCAAAGACAGTCAAGATAAGAAGAAAAATCACATCAAGGGACTTCTTGTTGCAGCAACTGACTGTGAACCTCAATATTTAATCCGTCTACTTCAGGTTATTATAAGAGTTATGCTTGAACTCATTGCATTGCATTTTTATTTCATCATTGATTTAACTGTGCTTTTTTTTTGCAGACAAAATTGCGAATTGGTTTAGCAGAACAAACTCTTTTGACAGCCCTGGGGCATGCCATTTATTATACTGAAAAGCACCCATCACCACCAGCTCGTACAGATTCACCTCTAGAAGAGGTTAGTTGACTTTCATTATAAATTGCATATTTATAATTTTGACTCTCTGACTTATTTCGTGACTTGTTCAGGCTGCTAAAATTGTGAAGCAAGTGTATTCAGTAATTCCTGTATATGACAAAATTGTCCCTGCTCTTCTTTCTGGGGGTGTTTGGGATTTGCCAAAACATGTTGTTTTTCACCTGGTGTTCCAGTTGGACCTATGCTAGCTAAGCCTACTAAAGGAGTATCTGAGATCTTAGATAAATTTCAAAACATGGAGTTTACTTGTGAATATAAATATGATGGGGAACGGGCCCAAGTGAGGTTTTTTATTAATTGATGAAGTTATAAATGGAACATATTTAATGAATGACTAACAAGTTTCTGTTTACACAGATACATTATTTGGAGGATGGCACGGTTCAGATATACAGCAGAAATGCTGAAAGAAACACTGAAAAATTCCCGGATGTTGTTGTTGCTGCTTCAAGGTACTTTATCAAAATTGCTCTCTAAGATGGCAAGATAGGCCGGTAGGGCATGCTGGGTTATGGGTTAAAAAGCCTTTTGAAAAGGTTGAATTGGGAAGGTCAGGTTGGTTCACACTCATTTTTTCTTTCTGCTTTTAGTGTTTTTAGTTCATAATGAGTTTGTTAATTATCATTACAGAATCTAACCTTTTTATTAATAATGCATTACAAGTGGACTTGGATGAGTTCAACCAATTTGACCTTTTAACCAACTTGACCTACTTTTCTTTTAAACTACTTTTTAATGATTTTATTATTGTCAGATAAACACAAACAAGATTAACCCATTCATAGGTAAATGGATCGACCTTGGCCTATATAATGTATGATTTAGCCAAAGAAGCCATCTCTAACTTCTGTGGTTATTTTGCAGAATTAAAAAACCAAATGTAAGATCATTTGTTCTGGACTGTGAACTGGTTGCATATGACCGCAAGAAGCAGAAAATCCTACCATTTCAGGTTACCCTTTTTAATATCATGTCATGGTTTATAATTGTCACTGGAATAAAAACAAATTTTTTGGTCATAAATGGACCATTTTGCTTCATTTTCATAATTTCATTGACATGTGACATTGTGTTTGCTATTGATTATTTTTGTAGATTCTAAGTACACGTGCTCGCAAAAACGTTGTGATGAGTGAAATCAAGGTTGATGTATGCATATATGCATTTGATTTGTTGTATCTGAATGGACAACAGCTTTTACAGGAACAACTTATTACCCGTAGAGAGGTGAGAAAACTGTATAGTGTTTTTCATTATCATGGTTATTACTTATTAAAGCAAAACTTTCATAAGCCAACTCTTAGTGATTAATGAAATATGAATATATTGTGTGGTGTTATTGTTTTTCTTCAGCGGCTATATGAATCCTTTGAGGAAGAACAAGGATATTTTCAGTTTGCAACAGCCATAACATCTAATGATTTGGAGGAAATACAAACATTCTTAGATACTGCTGTGAATGCAAGGTAAAAAGGCTCTATATCTAGTTCTAAGGGGTGTTTGGATGTGTTTTAAAAGTGAATAAGCGATAATGATATTGACTAATTTGAATTATATAATTAATTGTAATAAAATGGATAGTGGAAAATGGTTTGCTGTTTGAATATTTAATAGTCAGATGTTTTAATATTTTTGCCATATTTTTATTTATTTGTTTTGTTTTCTTTTTGAGAATTTTATGGAAACACTGACCCTTTTTTGTGACGAATGTAGATGGTTTGTGAAATGGAAACAATTAGGTAAAAAATGGGTATAATCAGTAATTTCATTTACCCTTAGATGATCAGTATTAATTCCGCTGGTATGAATTTGACTATTTAAATTAAATAATCAACCACCAGTAGTAAAATATGTTTATCTAACAACTGATTATGCAACTTCAAATCACAATAATGAGATCATCAGTTCCAAAACTTGAATCCATGCACATTAATAATCAATGTTATTTTTTGTTCATTCATAGAATCTAATTAACTGCTGTTAATTAACTTGACTCGTACTCTTTGTATTTTATCAGCTGTGAGGGATTAATTATCAAAACATTAACTCAAGATGCTACATACGAGCCTGCAAAAAGATCAAATAACTGGCTCAAGTTGAAGAAAGACTATATGGACAGGTATTCAACATTTTTTAATTTTTTTTTAAACAATAAACCTCCAATGGTAGCTCACTAAATATGATGTTCCATGCTTTGTGCAGTATTGGTGACTCATTAGATTTAGTACCCATTGCTGCCTTTCATGGTCGAGGAAAACGTGTTGGTGGATATGGCGCCTTTCTGCTTGCTTGTTATGATAATAATAAGGATGAATATCAAACCATTTGCAAGATTGGTAAGTTATGTTCTTCGTTTTATGGGTGTTTGGATGCGGGTCTTAGAAGTGATTATGTGATTTGAATTGTTAGAATCAGACAATCATGGATATAATATTTGAGTACATAATAATTCAGATAATCAACTATTTAGTGTATAATCAGTTTTGTTGCGGCCGACATGATGAAACTTATTATCCAGAACTACTTATTCAACCTGTAGATACTCAGAAGCGGAATATGTTTATCGAGACTGTTAAAACTGATTATCTGAAACTAAGTTTTTTAGCTTTACTGATTTTATTTCTTCTACAGGCACTGGATTTTCAGAAGCCATGCTTGAAGAGCGGTCCAAGAGTCTTAGTCTTAAAGTGATCCCAAAGCCGAAGGTTTGGATGCTAATTTTGATTTTGAATATCCAGGCACCTTATAGGCATATTTTATATATGCTAATTCTGATGTTAAATACTGGCAGTCGTACTATCGGTATTCAGATACCATAAATCCGGATGTGTGGTTTGAGCCATCTGAGGTAATCAATCATTAACTTTTCATGAATTTTTTTCTTCTTTTCAAAGTAATAAAAATTTCCCACAAAATATTTGAGGATAACTTGTTATCATTTCAGGTTTGGGAGGTTAAAGCTGCAGACTTAACCATCAGCCCAGTTTATTGTGCTGCAATCGGTGCTGTCGATCCTAACAAGGTTTAATTAAATTATAAAATTTGATATTTAGAGATCTAATATATCAATTCTGCCACCAATTTAAATAATTATCTCTTATGTGAAATAAAAGGGAATTTCACTCCGATTCCCACGCTTGCTTCGTGTCCGTGAAGACAAGGGCCCTGAGGAGGCTTCATCTTCAGAAATGGTGAGAAACCATTTATTTATTTTTCCTTTTTTCATGTTCTCAAACTGTTTATAAATGTTACTGGTTGTCTAATTACGGATTGAGTAAAATGATGGAAGTTTCATGTTTGCTTTCTGTTCCGTTACTCGCAGGTTGCTGACATGTATAATGCTCAGAAGCATACCCAAAATAACAAGCAAGATGATAATGAAGATGAATGAGAATACATTCATGCAGTTCAGCTGGGTGGTGATGACCCTTTAATAATTTTCTTTTCAGTTTTTGTAAATACTTGAAAGAATAATAATTCATTGTTCCACCTTGAAATTTTGGATTTTAGGTGACTGTAACTTCAAATCATCTTTGAAAGATAGATAAGGAGTATCAGATTTGTGAAAGTTGAATGTTTGTGCTCTATTTGTAGTTTTTTGTATTCAATTTGTAGTTAACTGTTACTAGAAGTCTATAACACTTTATTTTGTGGTTTTAAGCTCGGGCATACGGGTGACCCGTTGACCATTCGGCCAGTCAAGTTTTTGAAGCAATCTGCAATTGAAATGAAGATTGGCGACAAGCTGATGGTGATTGACATCAGTGGTGATGATCAATCACAACATACCAATTTGAGAAACTTGAATTTAGAATAGTTTCTGAGATGTGGTCATTCGATGAATACAGATAAGGAGAATTAGGAAGTAAGGTCCTATTATTTTCTGTGCAAAACTTATATCTATACAATGAGCCCCCTAACTACATTGATGTCACTTGCCTTATGAATTTAACTACTTTGATGCCACCTGCATTAACAATTTTAACTACTTTGAAGCCACGTGCCTTAACGATTTTAACTACTTGTTATTGACTCCAATGAGTTCATATCAATACTTTGATGCCACGTGCCTTAATGATTTTAACTACTTGTTATTGACTCCCTTGATAAGATCCTTGACCCTAAGGATCAAATGAAGTACTTTTATTGACCAACTAATATGTAGCATTATACCATAACTCTGTCAAAGGTAACCAATGAACCAATCAATTGGTGGCAAAGGCCATGGTAGGTGGTGGGTGACGTCTACGCCGAATGGTGGCGAGTGGCATTGATGGCGACAATGTGGTGGGTGGCAGGAAGGGGGTGGATGCAGTGACGGGTGGTGCAGATGACAAGGTAGCGACGGCGGTTGGTGGCGGTCAACGACGTTGGGCAGGTGACAATGCTTCTTAGCGCAAGGATGAGTGGTTGTGGGTGGTTGAGGAAATGAATTAGTTAGAGTACTTAAAATATTTCTGTGATCACATTTAAAACATGAGAGGATATATGAATTCTATCAAGTGTGGGACTCGGTTAGAATTCTAAAAACACATTAACGAATGAAATCTGTATCCAAGATCCCTTGAGTTCTAATGAATACCTATCAACCAAGCTGTCACACTCCGAACTTGAGGTTAGAAGGACAATTGTATTTATACATTACATAACTGTTTACATGCAAGCTAAACTTACCTATAACTATATACTATAGAGTTTCTTCATGCTAATTTGAGCCTTATCAAATAATCATCCATTTTTGGTTGTTTTATGATTAATCATTCATCAATTTTGGTTATGATTATGGTTTGGATGATTCAAGCAAGGTTCACACGGTTAGCGCCATCAATGAACGGTTCACCTGGTTAGTGCTATAAATCATAATGAATAACATGTCTAGGTTGCGTATTGGTTCGAGTTAGGCCTACAGATGAGAAGGGAATGAAGTGGGAACAAAACTCACTTAAAAAGAAGTATTTTGGCTAATCGCTAGCTTTTCTGGTGGCAGCGACAACATCGATTGAGGGCGGAAAGGTGCTGAGCTTATGAGACGGAGCTGTGGCTGCTTAAATTACCTCAATCGGAGTTTGTTTTGAGTAGTTTCGAGCTACTTCAACGCAAGCGTACGAAACAATGAATCCTGTCGAGTGGCGTGACTGTATTGCATTTTTGGTGACGAAAAAGAATGGGTGCGTGTAATACCCATAATAAAAAGTAAAAAAATAAGAGAAAGTTAGAAATGATTCTGTTCATAACAAAATCATGTTTTTCAATAGAAAGTCCTTTTACATATGTAGACACACGACCAATGTGGCTTAGTTCAAAAGGGAAACTGAACCAAACCAGCTTGGTTTTTCAAAATTCAAACCCTAAACCGAGACTTCAACTTTTAAAACCGCACAAAACTTATCATATTTATCTAGTTCGGTCCGGTTTGAAAGGTTTATGAACACCCTAACGGTTAGGCGACGTGAAGTTGTTGGCTATATTTTCTGTGTAATACGTGTTTTTTTGTTTACTCACTAATGGGGCCATAATATTATGTTATATTCTTTATATGCTTTATCTTACACTCTTATAACTTTTTTTAACATAAGAGTATAATGATCATTTATAAATTTAAAAAATAACCTTTATCTAGTTTAACAACCATCAGTGTTACCACTTTTAAACAATAAAAACTAATGGATTGATTTAAGAAAGACAAAGACTACACATATTATGAATAAACATAAAGACTATTCATATAAATAACTAACTTTATAATAAACGATAAAACAATAAACACTGAACCTATCATCCCTAAACTTGTTTTTGAACGTCAATTGTATGATGTTGTTTCGAATAATAATTATTATCTTAATCTAGACCAGTTATTTTATCTCTAAACATTTAGGCTTAGATGCACCATATTAATGTCAAGAACGCACACCATTCCATCAAAGAACCAATCTAAAAAACAAACTAATTGACTAAATCAATTATTTTATAAATATCTAACACCAAAACCAGCTGTTTTTAAACCCCTTTTCAGACTCCACTTTCTTGGTTTGTTCAATCTCCACCCTATTCTCTTATCCCCATTTCACCCTTACACTCCCATAATTCCCACCCACAGTAACCCACATTTAAGCCTCTTAAAACATCTCTCATCAAGGGCATTCAAGTCATTTACTACCTTCTCTCTCTAGTTTTTAAATTTTCATACTCTCTCTCTAGACCACACCTGCAGCATAAAAACATCCATTAATCAGTTTATTATTAATATTCTTCTTCATCTTGAAAAACGAAGACAACCCAATTCGACCAAACCCTCTGTTGTACATCGATTATTAAATAGATTCATGAGGTTTTCATTCTTAATTTGATATTTGATGTTCATTTCGATTTATAATCGAACCCCAACAAACCCACAATCGCTATCCCCATTATCATCTTCTTCAGTTATTATTATTATCTACTGTTCTTCAACTGTTTGAAGATTACAGATATGAAAATGGCGGAGATGTATCGATTCACGAGGAAGAAGATGAAGTTGTTCCGAAGCAGATATGGGTTCACATGCTTCAAATTGATTATCTGGTTCGTTATATCTTTCTTCTTCTTCGTGAGATTCATCAGCCATCATCAACCCACCACGAATTCGTTAAAAACAATCCTAATTTCTCATAAATCCAATGTCGTTTCTCTTGTCATCTCGGAATCAAACGCCGTCCGACAAAATCAAGGTTCGTCTTCGTCTCCGTCTCTGCAACATCTCATTCCACCCCCAAATTTGTTAATGAAATTCGATTTGCACTTTTGCAGGTTTATTGAACAATTTGAAGATATACATATACGAACTCCCATCGAAATACAATGCCGATTGGCTATCGAATCCCCGATGTAGCACCCATTTGTTTGCATCGGAGGTTGCAATACATAAGGCATTGATGAACAGCGATGTACGGACGTTAGACCCATCTGAGGCTGATTTCTTCTTCGTCCCCGTATATGTCACCTGCAACTTCTCCACCCTTAATGGCTTCCCGGCAATCGGACACGCTCGTAGTCTTCTCTCGTCGGCGGTTGACCTCATCTCGTCGGAACTTCCGTTCTGGAACCGGAGCAATGGCTCCGATCATATCTTCGTTGCTTCTCACGATCACGGAGCATGCTTTCACACCATGGTAATCTATCAACAACTAGATTATGATCTAATGATTGTTTACTCAAAATATTTGTTAAGGTGAATGTTTATGCAGGAGGATAGAGCTGTGGCTAATGGGATACCGGAATTCATGAAGAACTCGATGATATTACAAACATTCGGCGTTAAACACACTCACCCATGTCAAGACGTTGAACACATTGTCATCCCACCGTACGTTTCGCCGGAGATGGTACGGTCAACGATATCGGAAGCGCCGGTCAACGGTCGCCGGAACATCTTCGTCTTCTTCAGAGGCAAAATGGAAGTCCACCCGAAAAACGTGAGCGGAAGGTTTTACAGCAGGTATTATAACAATGAATTCATTTTGACTTTCCATTTTTGACTCCTTAAATTCACTTTGACTTTTTAATTTTGACTTTTGTTGTTCAACATTTAATAGGCGTGTGCGAACGGAGATATTACAGCGGTTCGGAAACAACCGGCTTTTTCACCTGAAACGACATCGTTTCGCCGGATACTCGTCGGAAATCGTACGGTCGGTGTTTTGTTTGTGTCCACGTGGGTGGGCGCCGTGGAGCCCACGGTTGGTGGAAGCGGCGGCGTTGGGATGCGTGCCGGTGGTGATCGCCGACGGGATACGGTTGCCGTCGCAATCCGCCGTGCCATGGCCGGAGATATCCGTCACGGTGCCGGAGAAAGACGTCGGAAAGTTGGCCGTAGTTCTTGATGGCGTGGCGGCGACGAATTTATCGTCGATACAGAAGAAGCTGTGGGACCCGAAGGTACGGCGGGCCCTACTGTATCATGATGACGTGGAGGAGGGTGACGCTACGTGGCATATTCTTGTCGCGTTGTCCGACAGGCTGTACAGGTCTCGCAGGAGGTCGAGGGTTTGGGGCCAGTGAGGTGTGGACACGTGGAAGGGGTTCGGAATATGCGTTGCTGACGTGGATATTATGTTGGAATACAGCTGGATTGTGATGGTGTGATGGAACAAGACGCTGGGAGTATGTGAGGCCGCTTATTCTGTAGATGCTGAGGTGGCGGGAGGTGATTGGTGGAGGTGGGCGGGTGTACGGGTAATTGTATGGAGTGAGGAGTAGAGGATGTGAATTTTGGGTTGGGCTATCGTATACGCGTCCTCACTGGATATGATAGGGACATCCTTTTAGCCGTGAGATCTTTGTTAGGAGTTGTAAATTGTGTCGTTTGAGTTATCGGAACTTTGTTGAGCGGAATACAAAACTTTTTAATTCTTTTACAACCGTAAACACACAACTATCTGATCCTATTTTAATTTATTTTTTGTTACAATGGTTCAATTGTCTTTTCTGAAAGTTGCAAGTTAAATTCTTTCTTAGAACATTTTTTTTTTGTTTTTTTATATTCTCCAGATTGATACCGCCTAATAAGCCGAGATAGTTTTTTGTTTCTTTTCTTTTCCAATGGTAGCCACATAAGCCCAAATACTATTATCCTTTACTAGTGGTGCAAAAGGAAAAAGAAAAATGAAAGCAGGTTTTGGACTTGGATCCGACTATGTTTATCTGGAACTGGTTTTGGGTCCTACACAGTAGAGAGTGCAATCGATCCCTACGTAAAAAGAAACCGTCAAGTCCAATGCGGGTTCGGTCTGCCTTCAGCCAACAATTTCCGAATCGAAAAATCCAAAAATGGGGCAAAAACCAGTCAAACTGGGAATAAGCTGATCAAAAAACTAATCAAAAACTAGTTAACAACCCAAACCAAACCGGAACTTGTTTTGACTTGGAACCAGTACCAAAAAGGAAACCGCTATGTGCACCTCTACCCTTTACTAGCTTACCCAAATTCCCATTTCAATTTTAGCAAGCAGCTCGCTGCCTCACGTATTCCTGTTATGCAATCTGATCGCCTGTATTAATGCACGCTATTGGAAGCAGCCCCTTGTTTTAATGTTCACTATCAACTCAGTGGGTTATAACAATGTTTAATTTGCGGTTTTGATGTGTTCAGTTTGATTTGTTGTGTAAGAAAATAGAATACGTTGTTAGTTATCTATTACAAACATGGAAAATTAAGCTCATGATTGTTGTTATTTTTAAATATGCAACATCAAGTTTTGAATTTTCTGTGTATGCATATCTTTTGATTTGTGACATTTCTAGCATGTAGTAAGGATTATAACTTAACCATGAACTAGTAAGAAGGGATAGATTGCTCACCGGATTGCAGAGACAGGGTTGATCGATTTGCAGTGAACGCGAGGATGAGGAGCACTACAATAATAAACCTGTACATGATTTATCCAAAAGTTAATTTGAGGCTACTATCATTTTGGGCGTCCTAAGCTAAGTCTTAATTCTACACGTATAGAAGCAACCCCTAGTGCGTGCGTGTACACATAATTTTTTTTTGTTAGCCATAACCATGTTGATGCTACACGTGAATCTTAACAGCTTAGTTAACGTGCTTGTTTCACTTTTATTATTGAAAACAATCTTACTTATATAATTATATATCATATATTTCAGCTTGATTTCACTTAAACAAGTTTTTTTTTTTAAATTTTACTAATACTCATACTTACGAGTGAAATTGAGATGAAGCCAAATGTAAATTGTATAAATGAGATTTCTCTTGATGACGTGAGTGCAACTTTAAAATCCCACTGGTCGAATTGCGAGATGACTTATAATAGCTAATCAGTCACTTATTTTCGATTAATAAAATTCAATTGATCCGTATAAAATATTTTTTCATAGGAGTTAAATGGAACGACTGTAATACTGAGTTACCATTATCTTTTTTTGTGACAAATAATTGACAATACTCTCATCCCGATAATTATTTTGTATTTGCCATATCTAATGATCCTATAATAATAATGGGCCTTTTTTTGGGCTCATGGAAGTTGAAGCTTAGCAGCCTAGCAGGTTTTAGTGAGTTGAGTTTATGTTAACAATAATAAAATCTAATTAAAAAACAACATTTGTTAACTAGACTTTATATTTAATCTGTACATTAAATGGATATTATATTATGTTAAATCCGAATTGAATTAGAAGTTTCAAAGTCGAGCTCTTATAAGCTCGAGTTCAAATGGTTATATATACCGAGCTTGTTTTTTAATGCTTGAACTTGAACTCAAACTTGAAAAAAGCTTGAGTTATAACATATTTTCTTTTGAGTTATAACATTTGGTTTCTAGTTGGTAATAAATCATACAACTGTCTATTCCTACCAATCCTTTTATATAGAGCAATTTTCTTTGATAAATAAAACTCTAGCACTCCGATGCCTGTATTGATGCACACTACTGGAAGCAGCCACCGATTATAATGTTTACTATCAACCAAAGATTTGTAACTATGTTTATTTGCAATTTTGATGTTTTTGGTTTGATTTGTTGTGTAAGAAAATAGACTTTGTTAGTTTTTTATAACAAACATGAATACATGACTCACAGAAAGAGAAAATTAAGCTCATGCATGACCATTGTTACTTTGTAAAAATGCAACATCAAGTATTGAATTTTCTTTGTATGCATATCTTGAGTTTTGAAGGATTGCCAAGAGGGGATTAGATTGATTTGCAGTGAACACAAACATGAGAAGCATTACAATAAAAAATTTCTTACTCAATTTAACAAAAAAATTGAGGGTCCTTTGATTTTAGATGCCCTAAGCTAACGTTTAATTTTATACGTATAGAATCTGCTTCTAATGTAAGCATGCATATTCATATTTTTTTTGTTGACGATGTTGATGCTACCTAGAGACATGTGAAATATATCTTTATATGTAACTTAAGAGAGTGGTTTTTACTTATAAAAGATACATTAAATTTTAATAATTTGTACTATAATGTATTGACTAAGAATAATTAATACTAACAATTTAATAATGTTTCCTGTGTTAAGAAATTACATAATCATCTTTGTAGGTATGAAATCAAATGTAAATTATACAAGTGAGATTTTCCTTCAGGACATGAGTACAAGTTAGATGTGTAATTGCTAGATAAAGTATTAGAATTTTATTTATCCGTATAAAATAAGAATTTCCTAGAAATTACATGTAGCGACTGTCATGCTGAGTTACCACTATTATTATTTGTGATAAATAATTACCGATACTTTTAAGTTTTATCCCCATAATTATTTTGATATTTGCCATATGATCCTATATTGACGGGCCTTACTTATGGGCTCAGAGCATTCACAACTCGTTCCTTATTTAATATGAGTGGACGACCCATATTATAAGGATGGTTGTGAGTGGTTGTAAGTGAAGGAGAAAGAAAATTTATGGGGGTTGTACCGTGATTCCTCATATTTGAGGAATCTGGGGAATCACGATACAACCCCCATAAATTTTTTAATATTTTAAAAAATAATTGTTAGTGGATGAGAGAGAAAATATAATGATAAAAGTGTGAAAAAATTATTTTAATTGAAAAAAGAGAGAAAAAAATAAAAGTTTTTAGTATAATTTTAAGAATAAAAATAAGGGATGGATTGTGAATGCTCTCATGGAAGTTGAAATTTAGCAGGTTTTAGCGAGTTGATCAGTTTAACATTAACAAAATCTAATTAAAACTAACTGTATAATATATAGGTAAATTGAATTTAATAATCTAAACAATGACATGTTGGTCGATAATAGTCCATATTAACAGTTTGGCCAGTGATAATCGTACTTTCGTTTTTGTTGTCAAGAACAGTACTACTAACATAATCATTTATTAATTAATTTTCACTTGATGTTGCTCTCGATAATAATTTTAAATGAAATTGAAAAACATAGAATGAAAAGGCCTGAGTGAAAATCAAGTAGAACTCAATAATAAATCAATAATAACTATGGTAGTAAAATTTCCCATGACAATGAAAATGAAAGTCAAAAATTTTCTTTAGCAAATTTGCTAGTATGAATTATTATTAGTCAGTAATTCAGAGATTAGATTATTAAAATTTAATTTGCTTATATATTATTATGTCTAAAATTCCGAAGAAGTTTCTAAGCTAAGCTCTTATAACTCGAGCTTCGATGGTTTGTTTTTTTATTCTCAAGCTTGAAAAAGGCTACTCGTTTGAAACTTCTGTGGCAAATTTCTTCTGAGTCTTATCATTTAATTTTTGCTCACTGAAATATCATATACCTGATTACTCCTACCAATTTTTTTATATAGAGCAATTTTGAAAAAATACAAACGGCGCATAACGTTAAAGTTAAATCTAGGGTAAGGAGACAGTAAATATATGACATTTAGCGACTGAATAAGTGTCAGTAAACTTAAGAAGGTTTCAATACACATTTCAGGCTTGCCCTCTAAAAAGAAACAATAGAAGTAACGCAAAGTCACGTCAGAATTTAACCAGCGTCTCCTTTAACACTCTCACTATTAGTGCTAGTTACTGCTACTACTATCGTCACACGAGCATCGTCACTACCCTTGCCGCACGCGGGCTTCCGCAGACAACCAACATACCACCTCCATCGTTGTCATGTGTCAACGCCCTCATGTCCATGACTACCAGTTGTCATACAAAAAACCAACATGTATCCAAGTTGATAATATTTTTCTCTAAAAAAACATCTTTTAACCCAAGTACATTTTGATTAAAACTCGTTTTGATTGAAATCGACAAATTCAATGAAGTAACAACCGGTACAATAGAGAAACGACCATAAACTAGAGGGCGATATTTTTTATAAGCATCTTTTTTACCCGAAACTAGTTTTACTAAACGTGTTTTAAACCGGTATCTCACCGGGCCACGGCCCGCCCATTTTACCCGGCTAATTAATCTAAATTAATAATTTCTTTAAGAAGTGTGACAATCAACATCAACTAGAAACAAACACTTTCAATAATCCACTCACAAATCACAACAAACAATACCAGAAAAAGATTACAAAAGAAAAAAAAAGATAATAGTAAAAGCTTGGACAGCATTTCAACACATCTCAAGCTTCCATTTGGTTTGAAAATAAAACTCTAGCACTCGGGTGTTTGAGTATGGTCTCTCTTTGGATCCCTACAATAGTCATACACCTTATAGTTCTTCCGAACCCACAACATCGCCGCCAACTGCTGGCGGCTTAGCCCACCGGTCCTAGCCGGAGAGCCGGACGGTGGGCGGCACGATGCTGGTGAATTGGCAGCACAACCTCCTATCTTGAAGTTGTTGTACCTAGCATAAAAGGGTTGATAACGATAATCGGCTTTGTATCTACCGTTTTCAGTAGCCCACGAAGATGCATCCCATATAGACCCGTATACGTACATCGGTCTTAATGGAAATGTAGTGTTACTTTTCCTTGGGTACCTTCTGATCGGCACATCATCCACAAAAAATCTGCATTTATTTCACGTACAGTTTGCATATGTCATATGTGTTTACATGGCTTCCGTTTCATAGAAGGTGATATTTTAACACGACATATATAAAACTAACATGAACTTATGTACGTTGGTTTGAGTTCGGTTTATGCACAAACAATGAATTAAATTTGGCTAAAGAGCTCATGTTTGGGTCAACTGACAGGTTTATAGGTTGAGCTGTTTAAAACATTTATAGTTATTAGTTTTTAAAAATATTTATAATATAACTTATATTAATTGGATAATTTATGCTAAATTTTATAAGAAAAATGAGAACAGCCATCAAATTCTTTAGTTTAATATAGCTTTTTATTTTTATCCTTATAATTATATTAAAAATTATTATTTTTTTTTTCTTTTAATTAAATAATATTTTTTTATATTTTTATCATTAAATTTTCTCTTTTCTCCACTTATAATCATTTTTAAAAATATTAACATTTTATAGGGGTGAATAGTGTCACCCCAAACATACAAATACAGATGAACAGTAATATTTTTTGTATCCTTTACTTATAACCACTAATAAAAACACACTTATAATAATATGAGAAAAATCTATGATGAATGCTTTAAATCACTAATTAATTTTATATTACTAAGATAGAGAACTTATCATTTTCATGAACTAACCACATACAGGAGCCATATTTTAACACCCATAGACCTTCTATACTTTTGTATGTTTGTAAACAAAATTATTAAATATTAGAATATAAATTAAGTAATAAAATTATGCCGTTCAAAAAAGTAATAACTTTTTAGTTTTAATCATAAATTTGAATATTCATAAATATTTAGAATATAAATTAAGTAATTACTTTTAAGTTTTAATCATAAAAATGGACAAAAGTTATCATGTATTTATTGTTTCATTTATAGGTTAAATAATAAATGGAATTAAATACGACTTATATTAACTTATTTTTTCTGAACGGAAGACTTAAATAAATAACTTACATTATCTCCATGGGACTCCACAGGATAGCATAGTTATGAAAACCTTTGGTCGGATCGAACCACAGGTGAATCTTTTCTTCACGTCCGACGATATTTCCGTCACCGCTTCCTCTAATGTACACGTTCGTCTGCAACGTGTATGGTTTCCCGAACGTCGTACCAAGAAACTCGATATCCACTTCGTCATGGTTCCCAGGATGATCTTCGTTGTTAGAAAGCTAGAACGATAAACAACAAACTATACGTCAATAAAGCCCTAAATATAACCAAAAGAACAAGTAATAACATACATGCATGCATGCATGCATGCAAATTAAGCATGTGTTGTTGCCCGTGTCACAAATCATAAGTTCTTACGTAAAATGACGAAATAACCCCCGCGGTATAGCCTGGATGAAGCTTCATTGATGTTGCAAAGTAGCCAGACCTATACGGTCGTCGCGACTTGAACCCACTTCCTGAAGACCTATCGAGCCACAGGACCAGCGAGTTCTGGTCGAACCGCTGGTGCTGTGAGCCCCATAAGCTTCTGTAAGCTTGATTGAAGGGTATTGTGGGAATTTTGAAACTAGGGTAAAAACCAGGTGAGGGTTGACCTTTGGTCAAAGAAGATGCAATGAGCATGAAGAAAGTGAGAAGAGGGAGAAGAAGAGGCATTGTATTTGCAAAGTGGTAGTTTGAGAAATGGAAGAAATAATATGGAGGGTGTGTGAAGTATGGTAGCATATGATGCTATAAATAGTAGTGTGATTTACTCTAAATAGGTTATGGGTCCCATTAATTTATATATAGCCACCAATTTAAAAGAACAAGAAATGTTAATAATATAGACCTACTTTCTAATATAATTGATGCATGTATTATATGGTCTGAGCCTATAACAATACAAGTATATAAGACATATAAGTAATAGGAAATAAAACAATATATTTAACTTATATTTGAACAAAACATTTTGTAAAAGTTAAATTTTCATAAGCAGATCAAATGGTCGGGTCCGACCAGGTTTACACAACCAGTCTGATTGAATGCTCTTAAACTGCCTTTGTTTACTTGTCTAACCAGTTGAATCAATGGTCTAGATAGGTGAACGATTCATTACTATTTATACTTCATATTTTATTTATTTTAAGTTTCATAATTTGTTAACATGTATAATTTGTTTCAACCTTTATATTCTATAAACATTGCATATTTTTTTAAAGATTACACACATATAAATTACGCATACACATACATACATGTGTATGTATTTATTCTAGTTTCTAAATTATTTATTAAACAATCCATTTTTAAAAACTAGCCTAGCTAGTGAAACGATGAAATAACTGGTTTTTTTTGTTCGTTTATAAAAGCAATGATAAAACCTATGGAATTGCTGAACTTTTCTAAAATTTAAAAAAAAACAATGTAAACTTATGTAGGTCATGTCAATACAATGATTTGATTCAAAAGTTTTGATAAATAGTTTTTGATTGAGAGCACCAATATAAATTGATATAATCTTTAAAGATGAAGCAAATATATCATTAAAATGATAGATTTGGTGAGCAATTATTTTCAATGGTATTTTTCTTTCGCAAGCCACTTTTGTAGACCGATGATTTGGGTACGTAACGATGGGAATCCGACAAATTGCATACGTATATGTATATGCAAATACAAGGGACCTACCATGAAATTTATTCGTTTTAGATTTCAAATGCCGACAAATGTATTTATGCTTATAAGTGAACATTTACACCTTTTATAATCATACCCTACTAAATAAAAAATAGTTTTGACTATTAAATGAAATTTGTACTATTAAATGAAATTTGTTTTAATGATATCTAAATATGTAATAGGTGTTTCCTTCTTTAAATGTTGAGGGTTTAAATTTTAGTTACATTGATTAGATGGATCTAGAAGTAGATTAAGAGTCGTTTAATAAAAACTAGTTCAGGTCATTTTATTTTGGGACAATTGTATATATCACTATCTAAACTTGTAAAATTAAATATT
This sequence comes from Flaveria sonorensis, assembly GCA_025506505.1. Classification (NCBI taxonomy): domain Eukaryota; kingdom Viridiplantae; phylum Streptophyta; class Magnoliopsida; order Asterales; family Asteraceae; genus Flaveria; species Flaveria sonorensis. The sequence goes on from CM046423.1 coordinate 5,011,561, forward strand.
TTCTCAAATCATACTTAAAGAGCATTTTAATTATGCATTAGAAACTTGTGTTTTGGAAAAATATATAATTTTAGCGGTGGATAGAGGGATATTTATAATTCTCCCTTTTATTTATTCAAAAATCACATTCTTATATATTTGTAGATGGTTAAGATTACTTGAGACATCACAAATATATTTAAAACTATGAGAAATACTATCAACACACAACTTTTTTTTATATCTTATATAGAAAATAATTGAAATATAATGTTTAATCGACTCTGATGAAGTCCAAAAGAAAAATAACGAAATGAAATTTAATCTATATATGTATGAATCATACGTCGGTTACACGGTTTATACATGTGTAGATAAACAATTAAAAAAATTATAAACATTTGTAAACATTACTTTGATGGGTTTTTTATGTGATTTTGATATTTTTAATGTGTGTACGTGTGTGTGTATATATACAATTATATGTAAAAAGTATAGAACTAAAAATATAAACCACTACGTTAATTCTCTTATAAAACTAAAAATATAAACCACTACGTTAATTCTCTTACTTCTTAAAATATTTATGAGTTCTCAAATAATCTTCACCCTAGTGTTTGTAATGATTTTCAAAAAAGAACTAATATGAAATATTTTGTGTGGATTAATCTATTAAAGAATTTCTTTTTTCTTATTCAAACATGTATAATTTTTTTAACATTATCACTCTTTTCACAAATTGACTAGTAAAAATTGACATCAGTACCACTCAATATGGTGATTCCACTACGATTGGATTAAGGGTGTGAAGGGCGCAACTTTTGTGAGGGCGCGACAGCCCCTAAGCCGCATGACAATACCGTGATTTTTTCTCATTTACGGCGAGCACTTCCATGAGGTGTGTGGTGTAGTGTTGTAGTGTGGCATGGTGTGGCAACACTACCGCACCAATTTTGAATTTGTGGTGTAGTGTGACGTGAAAAAAATTTAATTGGTGGATATAAGGTATGGTGTGGTGTGGTGAAACACCCCCTCCACCCTAATGATCATGTAATGTTTTAGAGTTTTATTATTATGTTTTTAGAAAATGCATATGAAATAGAGTTACTTTGAGCTCTTGTTCTGTTGTAGGTTAAATATGAAGAACAACTTAGTTATGTTCGGTGCATAAAATGGAGTCAATATATCAAGACAAGAAAATTCCAGAGAATTTGTAGAACTCGAAACCACTAACGCCACCTGGCATAGATCAACAACACCGGCTCACGTCAAATAGCAAACAAGGATTTTGAGCTACGTTGTGGCGCCATCAACGCCGTTGGTGGTGCCACATATGCGCTAGGACTGTTTTTCCTGATTTTTTATATCTCAGGTAGAATAAAAGAAAGGAAACCCTAATTTTTAGGGGGGTCCGCCCTTGGGGGCTTGAGGACGATTTGATGGTTCCAATCCATCATCCCAAGTACAAATCATCCCCAAATCAAGATTAGTCACGAGCATAGAAGACTGTTTCCTCTTTAATCAACTCAAGGTGTAAGGTGTGTGTTGGTAAATGTGTTTAACCTTTGTTTATCATTTTTTTTGGATTTAGATCTTGTAATTTAACTATTTAATAGCTTAATTATATATATAAATATTTTTCAATGAAACTTTTAAAAACTATGCAAACAACGTAGAAAACATTACATTATGCAAACAACGTAAACACACCATATCAGATAAAAAAGGTGTGTGAATGCCATCTCGAATCCTAATAAAACACACAAACACATGAGCAGACACACATCGTTACACAAGCACACGATTGTAAATTAAACATACCTAACCATATACATAGTCACAAACATATTAACACACATAAACGCCATCTCCAACGCTGATTAATAATCCTAATTAATAACACATACAAATTAATACACATCACCACACCTAAATGCTATCTCCACAATCCTAAATAACAATCGCCCATACATAGAGATGTGTGATAATCACACATAAACACCGTATCAAGCCAAGAGAAGACAAAAATTACAAAAATTGAAAAAAATTACATAATAGAGTTAATCTCGGTTTTCGTCCTTGAGTTTTACAAATTACCTCCATTTGACTACCAATCTCTAATTGTCTCCATTATTAGCTTGAGTTTTACAAATTGTTTTTATTTTTTTTTTTTATTTTTTTGACTAACGATGTTAATATTTTCTGTCAGAATTTTTTGAAAAGACCAAAATATCCCTAGGAGCTTAAATGATTTAAAAAAATTCACCACTTTCTCACTTTCTAATTCTCTCTCTCTCTCTCTCTCTCTCTCTCTCTCTCTCTCTCTCTCTCTCTCCACCGCAAAACAACATCTCCTGCCCCCACCCTCCGGCAACCACCTACATCGCCACCATCAACATTTGCAAAACACCAAATAGCCACTACCTCCGACCGCCACACCGCCTTGTGCACTTATTCTAGCTACACCACCATCTACCATACCCCTTTCTTCTTCCAAAAAATACACAATCCATCTTTTTAACCCCCTAAACCTACAAGATCACCACCACCGTTGCTACACCTATCACGCGCTAATCACTCAAATTTGTCTTCGGCAAAACCTAAACCACCATCGACGTTTACTCTCTGTGTGTGTAGACCTGACCACCCAAAATCAAACAGATCCGATCAACACACAAAATCGGCACCCCATCTCCCTCCCTTAGTTTATGTCTCTTCCAAATCCCTAAGATTTGCTAAGATTTGATGTACTCTAGTTTGATTTCCGTAACATATAACATGTTATTAGTTCTTGTAATTTTTTATTTATAACTACATATTAGATCATCAAAAGCAAATAGTTATAAATAGTTCTATCTATTATATTAAAATAATACGTAAATAAACAAATTGTATTAATTTTCTTATTTATTATAATTATTCTAATACGTTCCAATAATTTTATTTAAGCATGCACGTCATTAAAGATATCAAAAGACAAATACAAGATCGTGGGTATCCCAGTAACTATCAACGGCATATTTTGTTTCTTTCTTTTGAATAAAACATCACTATCAGATTATGATTGATTCCAAATAATGATAGTTAACTTAAAAAGACATATGGTAATTTATTAATATTTGAATATTTTTAATCCTTCAAAATTGTAATTTTGATTTGATATGTATATAACGTCAAATGGCTAATGATCAAATACATACAATGAATGAAAAAGAGATCAAGATTTTATGGATCTGAAATGATATCATGTCTTACCATTATTAGTTATGATTTAACAAATTAATAAATTTATATTAAAATCACCTTAATATTACATTTTCCATGCAAAAGAAGTTTTAAAGGTCAAGTTTGAAAGTCTAATAAAGACCTACAGTTAAAAACATTATATATTTCGTCACTAGAATAACAAGCTATCACTGATGGATGACGAACACCTATTAGTAGTTAGCTAGGGATGAAGCATTACTGACATATATATTCCTATCGGTAACCACCTGCACTGCTGAATTTCTCACGGGTTAACCTATATTAGTGAAACATAATGACCTATCTTGTAAAATAATTAATAGAGAGAGGGAGTCTATGGCAACTAGTAAGGAAACATGCAAAGACGAGGACATCAAGAGTGTGAAAGGAGTGGTGGTTTAAATTAAAATGATTGATATTATTTAAAAAAAGTTGAACATCCTTCCATAGTTCCATGTTGATAGTTGATAATATGGTGGTTTGAAATTAGCTCCTCAATTCCGTAAAGTTCTTGCATAAACTCATTCTTAAGTTTAATTTTATAAAGAAGAAAGTATCGAATAGATAAACTCTTAAATGTGTTTACAAATACAAATTGTAACGAGTATGGATCACTTATTGTCTTGTCATTGAGTCCTAGATCAATTGGTTTTGAAGGAGTCACCCTGTAGCTTTTCAACATGAAGATTTATTGGTTCGATTCTCACTTGGTGTAATATGCTCTAAGTGGGTCAGATCTTTTATCACAATCAGACTTTGAGTGGTGGGTTTCCCTTGGGATGGTTGGGGGGGGGGGGGTCACTAGGGTTGTGCCGTTAAAAAAAACTTATTATCTTGGTGTAGATACGAAATATATGTAAATAACTACCTAAGTTTAACTAACTTGTGTAACTACACAATTATTTCTAGCTAAATATATACTCTAAATAAATGTTTTCTCCAACCAAGTCTATACTCTTAACTATTTCTAAATAAATCCATAAGTATGGGTTGGGCTTCTCGAAAATAACCTGCATCGGCTCTATCTCATACGGTTGCACATCACTCTCATGTAAGATTTATTTGATTATTATTTTTCAACTTGACTTAAGTTTATAAATTGTAAAACTCGAAGACTATCTATTTAAATTTCGTTATTCACTATTATCTTCTAGTTCAAGTCGATTAAAAAAGTCCTTATTTATTTAGTTAACGTAGTTCTTATATGTTTCATTTGTCTTAATTTTAACAAATGCACACATGCATTTATAAAAATATCACATTGGATGTGACAACCAGTTAAATGACTTAAAAAACATTTATGTGATTTTAATAAAAAACATTCAAAAAACTTGATTACTAGTAGTTGAAAGCTTATCTTTTGTAGTTATCAAAGACATATCTTATAAACATTAGCATAGGATAATTTAAAGATATTATAGTAGGATGAACGTAGCTTACCACCAGGTTTCAAGAAATGACTTGCGCCTTACAAATTGCAAGTATACCATCTTCTTAAAAATTCGTTCAAATTCAATGCGGCCATTTCTCAAGGGTGATGCCAGCCACATGTCAAGGGCAGTCTTAAGACGCTCTATTGTTGATATGATAGTCTATGGTAACTATCTAGTTGACGTATAAATTTTTTAACCTTGCCATATTTGATTTCTTATTTATTTTCTTTCTATAGTATCTGTTTGGCGCTTTGTTATTAGGCTGTATATAATTGATATAGTCTTGTTACTTTTTTAACAAGCCAACTAACCGTGCTACATGTTGACTCGAGTTATATAGAGACTATACATTACGAGCAGAATGAGCTCGAATTTTATTATTAGTGGCTCGAGTTTTAGTTGGCAACTTAGCATTTAATTTCCTCAAGTTCAAGCCGCTCGTTAACTCAAGCCAAACTTGCTCAATAAATATCATACATATAGTTAACTTCCCTTTGGATATATATATCTAACGTCACAACAATACTTAAAATAAGTTCTGTACCACGAGAGCATACATATATTACAATTATAACTAACGTCACAACAATACTTAAAATATTAATGTTAAGTAGATAAGTATAAGTAGTAGTTAAATTATATACGCTTTAATATTGATAAATGAAACTATTACTATTATATTACTATTATTACTATACTATTTATCACTATTAAACGATATTAAAAAAAATGGTAATATACTTCAAACATCAAGAATTATATGACTAGTCTAGTAACTAAAGTAATAATCATAATAATTTTGTAAGTATTTTTTCGCATAAATAGGATAGAAAAACTCAAAAATAATTCTCATGTATGTAATACGATTGAAGGCAAAGGTTATTTATGTTAAAAAATGTATAGGTTAAGTTCGAGATAATTTAGTTAAATTACGAATTACATCCGGTAGTTGTGACACATAAGATACCGGCTATGTTTGTGAATATGACTAACTTGATTAAAACCAGATTATATAAGTTTTACGATTTTATTTCTAATTTTTTTCTAAAACATCAAGTATTTAACAAAACGTACATCTATAGTCTATAGACATCAATGCAAATGCCTTGAAGACTATTTTATATCGAATATATATGCCCATATTTAAAAAAATGCAATTCATTAATTTTTATTTAAGGATAATATAATTAATAATTGTTAGAATAATAAAAAGGACGATAAATTATATTATTCTTTGTTGAATTTTGAACAATTTTAAATGTCAAGATAGACCAACGAACGTATTTAAGTGGTGGTTGACAAATTTTATTGGTGAGTTGGGATTTGACAAAATGTACATCCAGAGTGCCCTACCGACACTCATGTGCCGTACCTTCAAATGTTTTGTTACATTTGTTTTTTTAAGGTAAGTAAATAAATATAATGATATAAATTACTAAAACCCATAGTTACTTTAAACTTCAATATTAATAAGAGTAAATTATATTTTTCGTCCTTTACGTTTATTGTAAATTTCAGGTATCATCCTTAAACTAAGAAAATTACAGTAAATATCATTTATGTTTTAAAAAGTTTGCACATTTCGTCCTATCCTCTAACGTGCGTTAAATTTGATCGTTAAGTCAGGTAACGTTCATTGCACATGAGGATAATTTGGTTTTTTTACCCTTAATAATAGAAAACAGAATATTAAAACCACCCCACCCACACACCTCTCTTTCTCTCTCTACCCCTCTCTCTCTTTCTCTCTCCATCTTCACACACAAGAAACACCACCACCACACATCCACCGCCACCACCTGCCCACCTCCATTGCCACCACCGCCACCGCCATATCACCACCATATTACCGTCCACCGTCACCACCATATCGCCACTAGGTCCACCATATACAGATAATGCAACATATATATTGGCTATCAGCAACATTTATCCCAAATTGATTCTAGTACATTAAACACCATGAAAAAAGCATCACACTTACTAAGAAAGCATTGTGACATTTCGTGTGCTTGTTAGTTAATCTTCAACATTTGTTATCTCTTGTAAGTGTTATTTATGTCAATGATGTTACTATGGGGGTTCATTTTGTATTTCTAATAATCTTAATGTTTCTATATAATCATAGTTTTAAATCTTATAACTTGATTAGTTTTTTGTAAAGTTTAAGTATTAATTATGAATTATAGAATTGAAACAATTAACTAGACAACAAAGTCCTATTTATAAATTTATAAATTTTATAATTTATAAAATTCTATTGTTAAAATATGATCTTAGGCATTCAAATAAAACAAATAATCGACTTATGAAGTTTATAAAATTGATAAGATTCTTTAACATAAATTGTTATGTCATTAAATTAAACTGTAATGTTTAAGGGTTAAAAGTACAAAAATTATAAACTAAAGGTTTGGGTGGAAATGGTAAACTTAGAAATCACAGGGACTATATATGAAAATTTCTTTTAACAGCCCCCCCTTATTTTTTTCTTCCCCGATTTTCCGGCCGCTGGCCGGCGAAGCTCCGGCGCGGCGCCGGCAAGGCCCAAACCACCCCAAAATTTACCTTTTTAAACCCCAAATCGCTTCTGAACACTTCGCGAACCCGTTTCGAACACGAAGATGTGTTTTAATTCGATTTTAAATGCGGTTATGATAGCCTTGGACACGAAACCGAATCCCATCAAAAACCAAATCTGTTTATGCACTTAAATCATATTATTAATACAATAATCAAGTATACACGTTCGTATAATCAATTAGAAATCAATGAAATGGATAATTTCGTTTGAATCGGAAATTTGCACATCCAAATCGATTCGTAACACTCGTGATCAAACTTGAAGTCTTTGGGCATACAATCGATCAAATTAAAACTATATAAAGGGGGCAAACCATTCCATTCGACTTTCTTACACTCTCTGCACTCTCAATTTCACCAAAACACACACACGCATCGCATTTGGATCAAGAACCAGCCACGACACTAGCTCGAACTCGTACTCATCGAATTCACAACCGTTCCAGGTGATTCTAACACCCACACACCCGATTAATCATGGGGAATCAAAGTCCTATGATTAATTTCATTATCATCATTAATTTGATGCTCAATTGGTTCGATTATGAATCTAGGGTTCTTAAGTAATTGAGATTTTTTTGCAAATATAATTTTTATTAATTTTTTGTGTTTTAAGACAAGAATTGGGGCCTTGGCCCTCTGGTTAAGGCACATCATTATACGCAAGGGACCCGGGTTCGACCCCGGGCACCTGTAAATTATTTTAAAATTCATTTTTCAGCTATTTTTAATTCTAGAAAAATCTAAAAATGTTATTAGTTTGATATAAAAATCAATTAATAATTGATACTAAATCAAAACTTATTTAATAATTTTTAAAATATTTCAGAAATTATAATATGATAAATTCTTTATTTTTAAGATTTCAAAGGTTATAAAAAACTCAAAATATGTTATTTATTTTAAACTATTTACTAAACCCTAAATCCCAAAGTTGAAACTCTTGTCTAAGTCAAGCCATTAATCATATTGTTATTCTAATTTAAGACACCACTCATAGGTTAACCGTGAGGAAAACCGTTGGAGTCTATCTTCACATTCAAAAAAATTCAAATCATATACATCTTATATCATGTGAGTTTTCTCATATCCCGTTTTACTTTACTTCACACGTTTTGGGGTGAAACATGTTATTGGTATCAAAATACACTTGTAAAATGTTTAAATACTTGTAATGCACGTGCAATTTGTTTTATATTTTTGTCATGGTTATTTGAGACTTTTGCGAATATTATGTGATAGACTCTTATAGAATCAATCATTAACTATTGCTAGCCTAGCGACGTCAAAGATCTATGGGCTTGACAAGCCTATTTGATGCTAAAGCCGAGGTTATTGCCGGCTCCTGATGGCGTATTCTTGTTTATCATGGGAACCAAGTACACTTAACTAATCGTATATTTCGTTGTGGACATATCTTTATCAAGGTTTGATTGTAACATTATGCTATCTATATATTCTTGCATTATTCTTAACCTATGACTTAAATTGCCTCTTAAAAGGTTTTATATATGTATGTACAAACCTATGGGAACTCACCAACATCATATGTTGACCGTATTTTTTAATATGTTTCAGGGAATGCACAAGCTTAAATGTTGATCTTGAAGATTTGAAATCATCTAGGACTAGACCTAGAATTAATAAAGGATTCACTTTTAATCTGGACGTTTTAAATTAGTTTATGTTATGGCTGTTTGTTTGAGACTCATGAAAGTAACGTTACAATTTGAACCTTATATTTAATGATATTTACACTTTGAAGTAGCGTTGTGTTGCTTGAACAATCTTAACCCTCACATCTCAACGTTTCTGTCGTTAAGGTTAGGGTGTGACAAGCATCAACATCATCGGTCGCATACATTCATCGGTGGGGGTGGTGATGGAGACGAAGGTGGGGGTGGTGGTGAACAGGAGTAAACTAGTGGTGGGGTGGGGATGAATAAACAAGTGGAAGAGGTAGGGATGGTGAAGGCACGAGCATCGGAGGCGACGACAGAGAAGGCGACGACGGAGGAGGCGATGAAGTGGTGGTGTGTTCCGGGCGGCGAAGCGGTGGCGGTGGCATGGCGGAAGAAAAAAAGAGGGTCTAGGGTTTTCTTTTTATGATCGATGATGATGATGATGTGGACGTGGTGGGCGGGTGGTGGCGATGGAGGTGGGCAGGTGGTAGCGGTGGCGGTGGGCGGGTGGTGGCGGTGGTGGTGGGCAGGTGGTGGCGGTGGAAGGGTTGTGGTGGTGTGTTCTTGTGTGTGAAGATAGAGAAAAAAAGAGAGTGAGAGTAGGGGTAGAGAGAGAAAGAGAGGTGTGGAGGTGGGGTGAGTTTTAATATTCTGCATTCTATTATTAAAGGTAAAAAGATCAAACTACTCTCATGTGCAAGACACGCGACCTGATTTAACGATTAAATTTAACGCCCGTTAGAGGATAGGATGAAACGAGCAAATTTTTAAAAACATAAAGGATGTTTACTGTAATTTCCTTAGGACGATACCTGAAATTTACAACAAACCTAAAGGACGAAAAATATAATTTATTTTATTAATTATTAACCCAAATTTTATTGTTTTCTCATTGTATCTCTTCTCGCCACACGTATCTCTCTTCCACATCGGACATAGACTTTTTCCACTATTGTGTTGGAGATGGTTGAGGTTGAAAACTAATCATGTAAAAAGTTGTTGGGTTAAAGCAATCACATTAAACTGTAACAAATTTTAGTAAGACTGAAACTTTTTAGGGTCTATTAATGTAGTCGAATGATTTTAGGAACTTTTGATAAACTAGTTAACTTAATATAACTTAATTGTTAAGCATTATAATTAGAAGAATGCTGATGAGTTTAATACCTCCCCTCTCGCGTATGCCAGAGCCAGCAAAACATGTTGTAAAGTGGTAAGCATTTAAAACACTACATGACACGTTTAACACAATTAGTCAGCTCAAATATGACAACACTTAATAAAAAAATACGTGTTTCTAACAATAACTACTTGTCACACTTTTGTTTGTGGTAATCCATCTTGGTAAGAAAATAATTAGCTGATAGTTATGTAACACTAATCAAAGCACACATATTTAAAATGAAAAATTGAATTTTAATAATTTAAACTATTAACTATTGACCAATATTATCATTACTAACAGTTTGACCAAACTAATCTTAACTTTCGATTTTGTTACTAATAAGAGTATCAGTTTAACTTTTTGTTAACTCTATTAGTTTTTAATGACGTATTATGTGATGTGTTTCGTGACGTGATGTATAATATAGAAATAATTAAAAATATAAATATATTACTCAATTTTTTTTCATAAAATATCACTTTTTAAAGTTATTTAACGTAACGCTTTTGTCGCTGATGGAGTAGTTTGGAGACAAAGAGACGCAAAAGTTGAATGATATATTTATATTTTTTTATTTTGTTATGTAATACTCCATGTCACATACCATGTTACGAGCAACGTCACGTGTCACGTCATAAAAAGTTATCGGAAAAACGAATAGTTAAACTGAAACTGTTATTTGTAATTAAATTGAAAATTAGAATTAGTACTAGTCAAACTGTTAGTTGGGATTAATATTGACCAATAGTTTGAATTTTTAAAATCCAATTTGTCTATTTAAAATCAATAAGACGAATCTACATTATCACTTATTGAATTAGTATTAGATCTTTTTCCCAATATAATATCGATAGTATAATTGTGTGTGTGAGGCGGTACGGGAATTAGTAGTTTTTTTTTCCCTTCAAATATACCACTTATAGTAAAATTTGTGTGACAGGCAGTATGATGGATTTTCCGTTTTAATCTTGTCTTTATCATATGATCGTTGTGACCGTGGAATCGCAATGACAATCCCAATACAACATCCAAAACTGTTTCGAAACAAATATAGTTATGTATTTGAATATAACTTTGGCAAAACATCGCTCATTAAATTTGCAACTTTAAATATAATTTTCAAAAATTGATTATTAGAAAATAAGTATGAGTTAGTTTATTATTTGCATTTAGAAACTAAAACTTTTTTTTGTATACTTTACTTTTGTTTATATATATTACCAATCCTTTTAATTTCTTTTCTGACTTAAGAAAGATTTGTTTTTAGTGCAACAATAATCAAAATGGTTGTACTTGTACGGACTTAATAAATGGGAATATAATTTCCAATGGTTATCTTCAACTTGTGTGAAGGAGGCTTCTTTAATATATCTCATTTTTAAAACAATTACGGGATTATGATAGATATAATGTTAACATACCACCAAGTTATTTGTCATTCTTCATTTATTTGTCCATTCTTTAAACAATTATTCTTGCAATCATTAATTAATTGCAATTATTATAATACACTAACTTATAATGATCGGAAGAAATAAACATCTAATGCCAACCATCATTTGGTTCAGGGCATTCCGGGTTTCTCCTTGTGAGGAAGACCCGGTTCAAACCTTGTAGACAACAAATTTTGATTCGTTGCAAGTCAGGGGGTTTACGAACTAGTTAGTTTCATATTAGGACCGACGTCATCCTCAAGCGTTAAACTAACAATGGATAGTTAGAATCCCGTCTGATGTTATAGTTTATACTTGGGATATGAAGATGCATGTGAGCTTCGTTTCAATTGCCATTTAAAAGAAAAAAGTATTTTCTAAACCAAAATCAATTTCAATCCAATTTAAATTCAAATGATGGAAATTTTCAACTGGAATTTACATTTTTTCAACTTTTGAAAGAAATGTTATGTTTATCAAAGACTTACTCTGGTATATATATCATCTAGCCTAACTTTTTTGTTATAAGTATATAATAATATTTATTAAGTGTTATATTATATTAATAAATATTTTTACATCTATATCTATATGAATTATCTACTAGTTTAGACTTGAGACTTAATCAAGCTTGTTATATGAAAACTGGTTTAAGCTCATTCTAACCCGACTCTGTTACGATTTTCATCGAAACTAACTTGAGTAGCTTACGATAATGATAAAAGTTTGATGTAATTCTTTTGCAGTTTGAGCTCATGAATATTCATCTTTGTTTTATAGATTACCGTTAAAAAACATATCTATATTTAAGAGGAAAATTTATATATTCTTTGCTTTATGATTCAAGCATCAATGATTCCCGTGATGGTGATTATGATAGTAGTTAACCTGGGATGTCTTTGGTATCTGGTGGTGATAAGGTTGGATGATAAAGGTACGAACACATGATGATGGAACACTCTAAGAGCATTTACAACTTTTTTTTTAAATTTATGTAAGTTTAGTTATTATATTATATAGAATGAGTGTAAGTAATCGTGAAACTCTAATTGAGCGGAATACAAACTTGATATTTGATTTTTCGAAAGAGATTAGCATCCAAATTCTAAAGTTGTTTATCAAGTCGATATAGAATATGTTAATTCTCAAACTGATTTGACCTAAATATTTGAGTATGAAATAAATACATGTAACTTTAAGAATTTTTTTATTTTATAAAAATCTATTTTTTATAAATAACATTAATAAATGGATCTCTTTATTAATTAATCAAATAACTATTTGTAATCTAAAAAAATCAAATATTATTATTAGTAATTAAAGTAATCTATATTTATAATCATCTATAACATATAATAAAATAAGGTTTTTAAGATACGTGTAATCATTCTAGCATATCAAAAAACACGTGTTATCATTCTAGCATATCAGAAAAAAATTTCCCCGCCATTCTCTTATAATAAATACGAAATTTATAAAAACAATAAAATTGATTTTCTTTTTTTTCTAAAATATGTTAAAACAAATATATCTATATTTGAAATACTACAAATTCTACCATCTTGGTAGTTCCAAAAAAAAGATTGTTCAAGCCATCATTCTCATATCATGTTGGTCATGTTTATGGAAAGAAAGAAATGAAGTCATTTTTACACGAAGAAACGATCAATAAGTAGCATAATCTAGGAGATCAAGGTATGGGGTTCCTATGGATAAAGAATAAATCTAAGCTAGTTGATTGTAATTGGAAGGATTGATGTAATTTTGTTGTTAATTGATTCGATGGTGTACTAGTGGTTTTACTTCTAGAATCTTGCTAGATTGCAACTTTTGTTATGTTTAATGAGATCCCGCTGTTCAAAAAAAATCTATTTCTATTTCTTGTTTTTCTCATATTAAATGATAATTATTTTAAATAAGTAAACTAAACTATTAAACATTTAAAATATAAATATTCTTATTTTAATAATTTATTAATACATACTAATTTCGCGGGTTCCAAGCTCTTCAATTTGGGCGACGTACGATTCATACGTACGTACAGTCAAAAGCCAGCCTTACGGCCATGGATTGAGGTCCGGATTTCGGGGTACCTTCTTAGGATGGTTAGGGGCGAAAACCCATCCTCCACCAAGGCAGCTTCCACGTATTGTTCCACCGCCACCTGAGCGTGGATAATGAAGACCATCCGCCGGAGTCCGTCGTCCCCTCTCAAATTGAGGACCAAGTACCTATGATAAAGGATGTTTCGTCTCTCTTCATCAGAGAGCAGGGGTTGGGGCAATTGTGGTATCCTAATAGGTGTCGGCTCGGGGCGGACAGACATATTATATGATTTCAGACATATTTTATCTTTAAATATAAAGTAATAGTTTCGATTTCATTATTTGTTATGACTTTTAAATATTTATTATATTTTTATTTCACCAATTGCTAATAACATCTAGAAAATCCCGAGATGTTATAAAGCTTTGGGTTTGACTTTTTCGTCTGCTTTGTGTGAGTCAAAATATTCATAACACTAATGGTTTTGTATGTTTTATATATTCCACCTATGTAATACATGAGCTCTAAATTAGTTATTAATAGGAGAGAGAAGCGAGAACTCTTTGATTAACAGAAATGTAATGCTGTCATGTGTTTTTATTGGAAACTTTGTTTAATTAGAATAAGTAGATTCGATATTTTATTTATTTTTAACTTTTTTTCATACTTCAAGCTACTCTTATCAGTCCAAATGCAATCTATGTTCAATTTCAAATTCGTTCAAAGTTTTTTTTTTTAATTCGAATAGCCTAAATAACCCGATAAAGTGGCACCCTAGCATCGTGCAACTCAATCGTTATTTCTAACTTTGTTTGTCATACTTCATAACTTCATATAAACATTGGCCCATGTAAATCTGGCCCATCCATATAATGTAATAGATGCATGACGCCAAACTGCTAAAGTCAAAATAGAGCATAATAATCACCGTAAAGATCTATAAGTCCCATTCAAATATAAGTATTTAAGGTTTGGTTATTGTAAAATATATTTAAAATAAGAATAATGTTAAGTTTTACATGTATCCTTTTATTATTTAAATTGTTATAAAAATAATGATATTTTGTTTATTGTATCAAATACGTTAGGTTATTCAATCTAATACGTTAGGTCATAGTGCAAAATATCAATTCATTATGTTATATAGTTTTCATCTTTGTTATATTTATTTATCATTGTGTTTTATGTTGTAGATTATTTCATCTTAATTTTGTCATTTTTTTTATATATATATAAACTTCTTGTTATGCTATCATTTGTGTATTAGAATTAAAGATGCACTATGATGTAATTTCATTAATATATTTTTCAAAACTCATCGTGTCGAGAAACTAATCGTGTCAAGGATAACACAATGAGACATATTATCATTTTGTTTTATATTTTATTTATGTTATTTTATTATTATTATTAGTTTATTAGATTAGTTAGTTGTTATTTCACCACTATCTTTTGTTTAGAATTCATTATTTTAGAAAATACACAATAGTGTTTATAAAAACACAATAACTAACAAAAAGACATAATGAACTGCAGTAAAAATACAGTGATAGGCATACTTCATTTGAGCTAAAAACCGAAAGAAAATTCATTAGTTTTATATAATGATATTGTACTCGTTTTCAAGATAAAAAACGCTTATTTTATGTCGTAATATTTATTAAAATAATATTGTATATAAAGTTATGAGCGTTTAAAAAAATAAGAAACTTGGAAAAAATAAAAAATGTTATGCTTAAAATACTTCTCTAACAAACTTCTTCCCTACAATTTGATCTCAACTATTGATTAAAAACATTGATAGTTAAAACTGTTTTCTTACACTTTATAGATTTAAAATCTTTTTTATTTGAACCATTTCCCTTATACCAAGGGAGAAAGATTCAAATCTAAAGTCTTCTAAAATTAAAAAATATAATAAGTAATTTCAACCATTCAGTTTCTTATTAACGGATTGAGATCAAATTATAGAGAAGAGTTTGTTAGATGAGTATTTTAATAATAGCCACTTTTATTGATTTTTTACAAGTTCTCCTATTTTTTTAAACGTTCATAACTTTTATATACAACATTAGTTTTTATAAAAATTACACCATAAATGAGCGTTTAAAACGAGTATATAATATTATATAAAAAGATAAAAAATTGATGTTTTTAACTCATATCTTATCATTGTGTCTTTAGTGCAGTTCATTGTGTATTTTTATTAGTTATTGTATTAATTTTGAATACTATTGTGTTTTTTTCTAAAATGATTTATTTTAAAAATATAATGATGGAATAACATTATTGTGTATTTCTAATATGTAAAATACAATAATAAATTAACAACTAATTAATATAATACATTAAAACAATGATAAAAATAACACAATGTCTCATTGTGATTGTGTCTTTTGATTGTCATTGTGTTATCTTGAATAATATGAGTTTTGAAAATACATTGTTAAAAAATCATCGTGTATTTCTAATGGTAAAATACAATGAATAATAACAAGTTTATATAATTTATTAAAAACAATAACAAAATAACACATTGTGTTATCTTCAACACTATGAGTTTTGAAAACTAGATTGGTGAAAGTATATCATTGTGTTTTCTAATTGTAAAACACAATGATAGATAACAAGTTTATAATCTATAAAATAATAACAAAAATAACACAAAATGATCTAAAACATAAAACACAATGATTAATACACATAACAAATGATGTAATATATATGACACAAATAACATATAGACACAATGAGCTGACGTATTTAACACAATGATCAAAATACCCTTCTCTTTAAAACAATAGAAGGACACGTGTTAAGTACACAATCCTTCTTAAGCTTTTAGATTAAACATCCTTTTTAGTATAACGCTACCTTATACTAAGATTCTTTTATTTAATAGATCGGTTGAGAGGTTATATTCTATAAAGTGTATGTATAAATGATTAATGAAGTATATAAGATTTTCTATAAAATCTTAAAAAGAGATAATACACATAACTTTGACCATATATAATGATAAAAAACGGTATACACTATTTGGGATATAATGAATAGCGAATACAAGCCTTAATTTGTTAATTTTGTTATAAAACTATAACTGTTTAGAGGTTTTATTTTTAGAAATTTATTTAGACAAACATTGTAAGCATCTATGATCGGACGATCCCCTCACATTAATTAAACAACATATGTGGGTGATCAACCGTTTAAATCGGTTAAAAACGTTTCAAGATTGTGAAGTTGCATATAAAGCTATTTAAAATAAGTTAGATGATTTGATAGTGATCATGTTGCGAGACTTAAAAGCAACATATAAATATGCATTTGATATTGATAACGATAATTGATTTTTGTATATAGTTCTTCTTATATTTGATTACCAACTTATTTAGTTGCACCTAACATAAATTTTATAACTTTATTTGTTAGGTAAATGGCATTATCATTTATCAATATCATGATATTAAAAGGTTTATACTTATTAAATATTTTACTTTAGTTCACAGTATAAAAATATATATTTATATACCACCGGAATTAATTACGATATATACATTTTATATTGTGTATAGATCATCGCTCACAAATTATATTATCTTAAAAGAGATAAAACACTTTATAATTGATCAATTCAGATTAATACCTAAATATATGGCAATTTTCTTTTGATAATTTTCAATAATGTTGTAAATGTTACCACTTTCTTTACATATGAGTGCATGTGTGTGGTACTTGTATCACATTGTGTGCTAGCATTATATTTTATACGAAATAACGTTTATGATATACAATCTATCTATAGTAATATCAATCTATATTAATAAAAAAAGGGTTTTTGTAAGCCACTTGTCAAAATTGTAAACCCCATAAATTTTATTTTTCCGCTTTTCTATCCTATAAATATCACATTAACTAAATGATATTATTTAATTCTTTTCATATTAAAAATAGTTTTTTTTATTAAATTAAAAAAAATATTTCTACAAATGCAATTTGTAAAGAAATAATTTTTAACACAAAAAATTTAAAAAAAAACATCAAACTTTTAAAAAACACAATATATTTTAAAACCCATGGCTTTTAAAAATTAAAATTCTTATGAAACAAAATTAATTAAATTTCAAAGTTATAACAAAGAATTATTAAAATGACACTTTTTTTAAAACAGTTTGTTTTGAAACAATTTGTTTATAAACCAATCTTTTTTTGAGAAAACAAAAATAAATAATAAATAAAAGTTTAAAATAATATCGTCATTTTATCACTTATACATAATGTCAACAATATCTTATCAAAGATCGTTTTACAATTCATTAATTTTTATTAATAACTATTTAATATTTTATTTATTCATACGTATAATACACATGATACTAACCTAGTCACCTATAATGGAATCTAATACCTTCTTGTACTTCGCTTGGTAGTTAATATCTATAAAAAGACTGAGAAAATTTTATAACGGTCGTCCTTAAAGGGTGATAATTCTTATTACAATAAAAAATAACCTAGATTTTAATAAGGTGACATGCTAATGAACAAGTCATGTGTTTAACACATAATAACCACGTACGTTCGTGTTGTACTTAATTATGTCATCTCATTTAAAATTGAAACTACATAATTGAAAAAATATATTAAATGAGTCGCCCCGTCAACTGCTAACAAATTTATTATATCTCATTTCATAACTCATCACCTCGTTTACGAGTTTATTACAACTATAGTCCTTTAGCTAATTAAATAATAAATTTTAAGTTTCATGATTTTAAGTATGATCTATGTATGATTAATATCTTTAATATGAATGCATATATGAGTCATGTTTGGGTTTGTTAATTTTCAGTTGTAAATCTAACACAATGATTATTGTAGGTTTATAGAGTTTGATATTGAATGTAGGAATCAAGTTGACCAAGGAAGTTCTATGATAGGTATGTTCGGGTTCATCAATCTCTAACCCATTTAATAAACAAGTTATGTTTATGTTGACATGTTAATATGTTTAATTAAATAGATCAAATCAAGTTGACATGCTTAGCTCGCGTAATTAGGAGGTCGACCCTTCAAGCTATTTAGAATTAGAACAAATATATTATAACGTCAACACTCAATCGTTTACGACTTGTTTAGCATGTCTATTATGAGTTGACATGCTTAGCTCGTTTACGGAATAACTAATAGCTTTAGCTAAGCTCGGCTCAAGCTCGAGCTCGATTTGGCTGCACCTTTCGTGTCATATGTTTCATTAAGGACTGCATCAAGCTCGAGATCGATTATGGTTTTCTTTTTCACTAATATTAGTGGGCTCGTTAAGGCTCGCGAGCCTTAGCGATCCTTTAATGCAAGACTTGAGTTCGGGCTCGACAACTATAGAGTCATACTTCAAGCTCGAGATCGGGCTCGAGCTCGTCTAGGCTCGGCTTGTTCAGGTTTTTTACCGAGTTGATCTCGAGTAGCTCTCGAGCCGGCTTAAGGAGATGTTTTATTTAAAAAAACATCTAACTTATGCAACACTTAGGGGTTTTGTTTTTGTGAGAAGTATTTTCTGACCTTTTTGTCTACGCCGCGCAGACCACACGCAAACGTTAAGGTCTGCAGACTGTTTGTTTTTTGAAGACCTTTCACTAAAAAAATTCCTGAGGTCTGCGTGGGGAGACATTGCTCATCAACTTCTAACCTCTTCCACCTTTTATTGATACCAAACAAAACTTTTCTCCTCCTTCCCCAAAACCATTGACCTCCCATCTCCTTCCCCTCACCACCGCCGGCCCACCCCCACCGGTCGCAGCCACCGCCAGCCCACCCGCCACCGCCTGCAGCCACCTGTCGCTTCTTCCCCGTCGCCGTCCTCCCTCACGGCCGCCCTCCCCCCACCGACTTCCGGCTATCCATCGCTAATTCCGCATCTTCGTGAGGTCGTAGAGCTGCCGCCCCCTACAGCCCCCGTCGCCGCCCCCAGCAGCCCTCCCGTCGCCGACCTCCACCAGCGCAGCCCTTCGCTGTCGCCGTCCAGCCCTAGCAGCCGTCGGTTCGAGTTTATTCACTTTCTTCACTCACACAGAGAGAAAAAGAAGACCTTTGATTAGATCTGCTATGTTTGCTTACTTGTGAGCTTTCAAGTTCATTCTTAAATACATTCACATGTTCTTCGATATATACCACAATCTTGCCCAAAAATTTCTCAATCTCGTTGATTTTGTGTTGGGGTTGTGATATCTTGAAGATCATTGTTGAATTAAACAATGAAAGCACTGTGATTTTGGTTTACCAATGTGGGATTTAGTAGTTGTATAATTAGATAGTAAACTTTATGATCATTTGTTATGGTTTGGTTTAATTAGAGAGTAAACTCTATGATCATTTGTATAATTATGGTTTGTGATTTGGTTTAAGTTTTTTGTTTGATTTGGTTTAAGGCAAGGTTTGATTTGGTTTAATTACAGAATATTTTTGCATATGTAGATGTTAAAAACAAACAGTCTTTCTCTTGCAGACTGCAAACGTTTAATCCAACTCTTCTTCTGCAGATATGATCCGCAGACTGCATTAATTTTACTACAGAAAAAACAAATAACGAACATATTTTTACTTTGAAGCCAAATGTCATCGTCGTAGAATAGCAACATAACGATAACTACGTTTCCAGTTCACGTTTCGATTTTCGATTTTCACATTATTCTTCATCTGTAAATTCAATCTCAAACCACAAATTCATCGTATTTTTGAAGCAATTGATGCTTGTTGAAGACGATGGAGAAACTGAGGAACATAATAGCCCCAAAACCTAACCCACAACATTTGATACGCGATTGGCAACGTCGTCTCCGGCAAGAGTGTCGCAACATCGAACGTCAAATTCGAGGTAAATCAATTTCCCCATCCGTTTGTAGAAATTGTTGTCTTCTTGTATTTTAATCGTAATTAGAATACCTAATTTGTTGAGTTGATCAGCCAATTGATTTTGAGCTTTGGGATTTTGGTTTAGATATTCAGAGAGAAGAGAAAAATGTTCAGAAGGCAATTCGAGAGGCTGCGAAGAGAAATGACATTGGCTCTGCTAGGGTATGACTTAGCACTTTAATGATGTGATTTTACAACTCTATAATCTGTATTTTTTGTTGTGATACTAAATTGATAATGCAAAAATGTGATATGTTTGATAATTGAGGGAGTGGTGACTTGATTAAGATCTTTAATAGGGATTAGTAGCTAAAACTTAAGATGATGAACGCATATTTAGGTTATTTAACTGTTTTCTGATTGTGTTTTGATACCAACTATAAGGTGTTTCGAGGATGTTTGGGATTGGTTATTGAAGCTGTTTATCTGATTATGTGAAGTTGTTCATGTCTGTAAAGCAGTGTTTTATAAGAACACCTAACACTCCCTAGTTCAATTTGCAATCATTTTTAAAACCGTTTGTCAACTCATTGTGTTTCGATCTAGGTAGTCAAAGGCGCTAGCCCCACTCAAGGCACAAAGGGTGAGCCTTTGGCCTAGGTCGTTAAAAGCAAGAGCTTTATTAACAGGCATGTTTTTAGGGCTGGTTTAGACATGTACCAGGCCATTTTAGATATTCAGATCAGTTTTGGGCCGAAACCCGTGCCTGAGCGCCTGGACGGATGCAAGGCAGTATGGCTAGCACTTGGGGCTGCGCCTGGCCGCCTAGGTGAGCGCCTTTGACTACTATAGTTTTGATGAAACAATAAGCTGATTTGAGGATGTTTGAGATTGCGTATGCAAACGACTTATCTGATTATTTAAAATTTTGTTTATCGCAATAAGCAATTTTTATAAGAAATTCCAAACACCCTCTGCTCTTTGTTTGCATCAGGGATATGTGAGCTAAGAATGTCATAAAAGTGTCTTCTATTCCTGATAACTTCCTGGGTTTGAACAAGTGAATACCTTGTTAGTTGTTACTATGGTTATACCTATAGTTTAAGTTTATGATTGTATAATTTGAATTCTTTCCTCTTGGTTCATCCCTTTTTTGTGTGTATATGGTTATACGTATAATTTAGGATTATGATTGTATACTCTCTTCTTGATTCATCCTTTTCTATGTAACTCGTTGTCACTTGTGAAATGAATTCAGTCACTTGCTATAGAAATCGTGAGATCCCGAAAACTGTCAATCGCCTCTATGAGAATAAAGCTCAATTGAATTCAATATCATGCATCTAGGAGAAAGTGTTGGTATGTTCATTCTACACAAGGATGCTCCATCTTCTAGCACTTTTGTCTCCTGACATTTGAGGCTTTGCAGCTGTTGTTCGCACAGTCGGGCATCTGTCTAAGAGCGCTGAAGTAATGAAGATTGTAAACAACTTAATGAGGCTCCAGAAATGGCTGTCAAGATGCAAGAATTCAATAAAGAAATGATTAAGGTAATTTGTGATTCTTAAGGTTGTACTACTTTTTTGAACAAATTAAGAAAGAATTTTTTCTGTCAGCAATGTTATACATTTGTTAATGTTTAGGCAGGAGTTTTGAAGAAATGGAATGATGCTGTTGACTCTGCAATGGATTCAGATGACATTGAAGATGAGATTGAAGAAGAAGTCGATAACGTGTTGACCGCGATTGCTGGTGAAACTGCAGCACAGCTTCCAGAAGCATCCAGAAAGGAGCGGCTTAAGCAACCTGCTAAAGCGGAGGTAATTTCAACCCATTTACTTGTAAACATGTTGATTGGGTAACCTATTTGCAAATTTGTAGGAAAGGGGGCGATGACGAGGATTTAGAAGAACTAAGGGTTCGGCTTGCCAAAGTACGGTCATGATTGACTCGAGCCCCATGTGTTTTTCTTGTAAATATTATCTCGATGGTATCAAAACCGGCACTTTGTAATTAAGAAATCTCGGCTTGCAACGCGTGTAGTACACCAAATATCAATACTCACCCGCTCTTGTAAAGTTGAGATCTTTGTGCCAGTGTTTTTGATACATGTAACAATGTCACTAAGAGCATAAAAAATAAAAGGATGACCTTTGTTATTGTCTAAGAAAATGAACGTATTTTTATCGTCTAATGAGCAATCCTTTAAAGTATATGCTGTAAACATGAACTGTAAACATGAAAAAGATTTTTAAAATAACGATTTCTGTAAGTAAACAACATGCGGGGATAGCTCAGTTGGGAGAGCGTCAGACTGAAGATCTGAAGGTCCATCCACGTTCACCGCATTTTTATTTTTCATTCTGCTATTAAAAAGTTTTATTTTAATTGTTATTCGATGTAATAATCTTTCTACTCTAACAAAAGGGTAATCGTGATGTCAAGTGTCAGCATTACATTTATTTTCATCAAACTTTTCCCGCTTCTTTATCCTATTAAATAATTACATTATTACTAACAATATTATTTATTCATTTTAAATTATAATTATTTTTTTTTCTAAATTAAGAAATAGATCTTTTATTAATGTTATTTTTATAGAATAGTTTTATATAAATATTTTTTTCTAAAAAATAAACTATTTTAACGTAATATTTGAAAATTTGTTTTTTAAAGTAATTTTTTTTTAAAAAATAATTAAAATAGGAAGTTATAGTAAGAAAAATTTTAAAATGAAAATTTTTTAAAACGTTATTTTGGAAACAAATGTTTACTTTATCTTTGAAAAAAATAGAAAAAATTTAAAAGTTCATATTATTGTTTTATTACTTATAGTTTATTACTCATACGTAATTCCAATCATATCATGTCTTAGTATATCGTTTTAATAAGTAATAATTTTTATTCTATTTAATATTTTATTTATTCACTCGTGTAATACACGGGTTTACTAAAGCTAGCATTATATTTATATAATATATATATATATATATATATATTATATATATATATATTATAAATTGACATTTTCCACAAAATAGTTGTGTTACAAACACCCAAGCCACCTTCAATTGTTTTCTAATTTCTATTGTTCATCTATTATTCGTTTCGAATTCGCTAACTTTCGATATTTTATTTATATTTTCTGCTTGAACCGAGTGGAGCCAACAAGTTGGGCTCAAGCAGGGGCGTAAACGATGCGAGCCGATTCGAGCTCGTTTGTAGTTTCTAAAACTCGAGCTTGACTCGCCCGTTTATTATTAAATATTAAACTTTTATTGTTTTTAAGTCTTTTATATTTAATTATAGTCATACTTTTCATATGTAACACATAATACCATTTTTATTGATCAAATACCTGTTTAAAAAA
This sequence comes from Flaveria sonorensis, assembly GCA_025506505.1. Taxonomy (NCBI): domain Eukaryota; kingdom Viridiplantae; phylum Streptophyta; class Magnoliopsida; order Asterales; family Asteraceae; genus Flaveria; species Flaveria sonorensis. The sequence continues at coordinate 5,035,344 of CM046423.1, forward strand.
ATTAGTACGAGTCAAATGATCAAGTCACTAAGTATAAATTGATGTAAAACTTTGACATAAAATATAAGATTTGACTACTACTTGGATTATTACTTGGGTAAAGAGAGTTACGGACCCATAATTTTTTTTCACTGGAATCTCAAATTTTTGATTTAAATAGGTTATATGGAGATATTTTTTACCGGGGTCGGGTTACCGAAATGTTTGGTGCAGGTAACTTAACAAAATTGTTCAATACTCCAAGTGTAGTTGATTATTTCTTTAAAACGAGAGGAATCAGCTAGTAACCCATCAAAATTGTACAATGTTCCACTGCAGTAGCTAAATACGCAAAGGAAAGCACGCAACAAAAAATATTAAAAATTACAGCCGCATTAGAAAACACTAAAATCAAAACTCTACATATAAAGAATTATATAAAAAAAAACCATCTCCGTGGAGATTCAAGGATACCGTTACAAGCGGGTTCACCAAGTGAGCTAAAAAGTTTGTTAAAAGTGTATTTCAGACATGATCACTTTTGTTGATATTTTTTAAATTTACCCATTTTTTGAAACTTTTATAACTTTTATATACGCTATTAATATTTTTTTTATAAATATTGCACAATCAAACGAGCGTTTTTTAAACTTTAAAACAAGTACGGTATCGTTGTATGAAAAATAAAAAAAATGTTTTCCCCGCTCATTGTGATCCTGCTCATCATTGTATATTTTTGCTCGTCATTGTATCTCTCGTTTGTTATTATGTTTTGCTGAATATTGTTATGTCTTTCTAAAATAGTTTACAAAAGAAAATAGTGAAATTGGTACATCTAGTCACTTCATAACTTATATATCACTATGCCTTGATTGTTACCGGGATTAGATTAGATTAGCACGTGTAATGATTAGAACTGTTTGACAAATCAAAAGAGATTGTACCTGATTAGTCATGAGATCATATGAAATATTTTGAGTAATTGCACTGTTGATGCAAATCATTGTTCAAGATTCACCTGTATCATATCATGGATCGAGGTGATTTGTGCAGGACCAAATACTTCATACACAAATTTCACCCTATGTAATATGTATATTGATTATCTTCCATATTTACTTATAATTAACTATCATATTATTTTAATAGATGTTATGTTAGATTTGTCCAAACTCATAATACACAATAAAATCATGAAATTTGATGCATAAATCTTTCTATACTAATAAAAAATAACTTGAGATGACACGTGACAACATCAAAATCCTTCAACCAAAATTTTCTCGCCCCCTCTCCTATTAAATAATTACCTTAATTACTAATAATATATTTAACATTTTTTACATTAAAATAGTTTTTTTATAAATTAAGAAAAAGATCTTTTTATTGATGTTTTTTTAAATAACAAATTTTTATAAATAATATTTTTTCTAAGACATCAAACTTTTTTAAAAATACGATATATTATAAATTGATGCTTTTAAAGTAAATTATTTATAAACCAAAATAATTAAATTTATGAGTTTATGATGATGAAATTTTAAAAAATGATATTTTTATACGGTTTGTTTTAGAACAAATGTTTATTGTTTTGAAAAAAAATTAAAACAAAATTCTAAAAAGTTGATATCATTGTGTTATTTCTATGTACTCATACGTAATTTCAGTCATATCATATCTTGAAATATCATTTTATATTTTATAAATTTCATTATATTAATATTTTATTTATTCAACCCGTGTAATACACCGTTTTACTAAAGCTAGTCATGTATATATGTTTAAAAAAGTAGACTAGCCTTTTAAGCTACTAGTTTATTTAAAAGTTTATCTATTATATATATATATATATATTAGACAAATAGATTAGTTTTTTCTTATTACCCAGTTGTTTATTTAATCTGTCTACAATGTCATTAATTTTTGAAACCAACAGAACCAGTTCGACAAGTAGATCAAAAAGTTATTCTAAGTTATAGAGAACTATCACTTACAAAAGGCTCTCATATTTGTACAACATCTCCAAAGTCAAATAACTCATTTTCAGCTCAAACGGTCGTTTTATGAAAACTACAATTTAAAGATAGGAGGCCATGATGACGGAAGCCCTAATCTTCAAACGAACGTATAAAATGAACTTAAACGATGTTGCAAACGATTGTTTGCAAACGATGTATATTAGATTGTTTGTTACGTATGTATGAGAAACTATTAAAAAACTAATCCCCACTTAACAAATGGTGAAAAAACTAAAAAGAAGAAATCTTGAAATTTGGATGTACCTTACTACTTATAAATTGAAAAATCTTGGAAGTTTTGTTATGTTTTGTCTTGTTTACTGACTTCCCTCCTTGAGACTTTGAGACTACAAAGTCTCACTCCATAAAAGCCAACTAGACAAAATTGTCCATTTACCCAAATCACACACACAAAAAGGTGAGACTTTCTACTGGAAAAAAGTCAACCATGTGAGATATATCCTACTATACAATCAAGAGATAGAAAGTTAAAGATAGACATCAAGAGAGAGATGGGAAGAGCTCCTTGTTGTGACAAAGCAGTGTGAAGAAAGGACCATGGTCTCCTGAAGAAGATGCAAAGCTCAAAGACTTCATAGAGAAACATGGTACTGGTGGTAATTGGATTGCTCTTCCTCACAAAGCTGGTATACATAATAATATTATATCTCTCTCTCTCTCATCATCATCATCATCATCTATGTGTGTTTCTTGCAACAAATTAAAGGGTATTTTTGTGTTGTTAATGTGTGATTAGGTTTAAAAAGATGTGGGAAAAAGTTGCAGGTTGAGATGGTTAAACTATCTTAGACCCAACATCAAACATGGTGATTTTTCAGAAGATGAAGATAGATCATTTGCAGCTTGTATGCTAGCATTGGTAGCAGGTAATAAGTTGATCCATTGTACCTATATTTGGTTATCTACTTATTTATAGTACTCTTTTGTACAAATTGTCAACCTAAGGTGTACTATTGTTCATATGTTCTTTCCATGTTAGGTCAAACATACATAAAACCTTAATTTCTTTGTTCATAATGTGTTTTTTTCAAGTCTGATTTCACTGGTTTCCTGTCAGTAACCTCTTTGACGTTTTCTTGATCTTGGATCTTGATTTATTTTCATTTATATGTTTAGATGGTCGGTAATAGCAAGTCAGCTACCGGGAAACAGATAACGATATCAAGATTACTGGAACACAAAGCTTAAAAAGAAGCTTTTGGCTATGCTCCCTTGCATCCAAAAGAAACCATCTTTTTCCCCATTTATAAATGTTCAATCACCACCACTTTCAGATCTTCACAAACAAGATGATTTCTTGAATATGCTTCTTCATCTTTTCACAGCTATAACCCTAATTTCATGAATGTTAACAACACTATCAACTCTTTCTCCTCCTCCACCACCACTACCATCAATGACAATCATGTTCCTAACCACAGTGATGCTACTGATCTCTTCACACAACCGGCATCAACCGCTTTTATCGGTATGATCTCCGATGAGAAAAACTACTATGGGTTTCAAAATCACAACATGAACAAGGAGAAAGAAAGGATGCTGATGTTTGGAGATCAAAACCATGGTATAACGACCTACAACAAAGATGATCATCGGATTAAACAAGAACAACAATACGCAATTAACGTTTTTGAAAATCAAACCAATGGTTGATGACAGATCACAAGTACTTTGATCAGAAGCAAAAGGGTGTTTCAAGAATCTTAAAGAAGTGAAGCAAGTGATCGGTATGAACAACAACAGTGGTGGTATCAGTAGCAGTAGCATCAATGTCGACATCAATGGCTACTTGATGAATGATGATGATGAAAACAAGACACACATAATATTACTGATGGGTTTTATAGGATGATTGATGGAGTAATTAAGTGACTGTTACTGTTGTAATTAAGAACATTGTCAGGTTAGAGATCTCTTTGCATAGTTTCTTGGGTTTGTGTTGATCTGTACTTGAAGGTGAAAGCATGTGAAAAAAGAGATTTTGAACTTCCAATTGGTTTTTTGACATTACATGGTAAAAGTTTGTATTTTTGTAGGTTTTTAAACACCCCTAACCGAGTGTGTAATGGGGTTCTTGAGATAGCGGGCGTGGAACATTGCCCTCTGAGTGTGGGGGGTCGAGGAGTGGGGCGGGTGGTGAGAATGGTCGCAAGTATTTTTTTTGTCCTTCTCTTTCTTCGGCAAAATCTGGTCGCATCAATCACGTCCTTTTTAACGGTAACATTACATATACATTAAATAAAATCAATAATTAGAACAATTATTTTTGTTAACCAACTTACTTACACACTATATATCATACTTTAAATCTATACGTTTACCCATTATAATACTTGAACCTTTACTTCTAAGACAAAGACACATTTTCTACATAATTTGTGATAGAGTTAGATTATTTTTATAAAAAAATTAATCAGTGATTAACTGTTAACTAGGTTAGTTAAAAATACGAAAATGTTTCGTACATAATTTATATATTGTAGAAAATATTCTTTTATGGTATGAATAGGATTTCAAACCAAATTTTTTTATTTTTTTGACGTTACCATAAATTTGAGCTGTTTAGACTCTATATGCCTAGGTGATGGTATTTTAGTATTCAATTCAAAAAAGATGACTTTATATTTTTATAAAAAAAGTTTGTAATTTAGTCAAAGTAACCTAGGATGTTATGACTAATGATATATAAACATGTTTTAATAAAGAAATATATTAAACCATACTACAAAGTTCAAATGGTAAGATTGGAATCACCTTAAGCACAAATAGTCACATAGAACAACCTCGATAAAAAACTTCTTTTGTAGATTAGAATGATGAAGATAGAACCGGTAATCAAAGCAAAAACTTGTAACTTTTGTGGTGACGAGAAGAAGATCAAGCGTGTCACCAATTAAATGGTGCGTGCTTGATCTACTTAAAGCTTTTGACCGGATCAAATCTTGTGTGCTTACTTAAAGCGTGTCACCAAGCCAAACCATTGCAATCCACTATGCCTAGCTAAATAGTAACCATTAGCGCTACGCATATGATCCATAAACTCTTGATTAAAGTTTGTATTGTTATTCTGTTAAATTTTGATCTTCACCTCACACCTGTCTTATTTGATAAAGGTTCTATTTTCCTTGTACTTTTTTTTAATTTAATCACCCACTAAATCAATTTTAATAGGTTGAATTTTGGTGACATTATTGTTAGAAATTGTCGTGAATAAGAGAAAATTATATGAAGATGGTGACACATATGTATGAATTAACGGAATTGGATGCGTGGCCAATGAAGATGCTTGTAAACGACAGCACAATCAACCATTAGATTAATTATATATAAAAATCTCAGTAAACTATCATTGGACGTAATATTATAAGTATATAATATAAACTATTAACACCTACCAGTGAATCAATGATTCAACGTTGAAATTCGAGCATCAAGTTGACACTTGTTTGCTATATTATATGTTTTTATGATATATTTGGTGATGGAAAAGTTTCAGAAGCAACAATAATTCAATGGTTTGAGGGGGCACATGCAAGTTATATATGAAAAAAAATAAGTCATTCGCGTACGATCACGAGACGATCGGCTCTCTACATAGTAATAATAGCTAAATCAGATACCGGATATGTTTTATTTCGTTTTATGTGGAAAATTATACTTCCATTAATGTTAAATGAATAAAAATTTATAACTAATGTGTCAAAATCTCAATTTAACCTAATGAAGGTTTGCTAGTTTGAAGAACATATTAATTCAAGATCTTTAAAACTTTAGGTATGTCTTTAAGGAGACGGTTGGTAGTAAGTGATGTATTTAACCAAAAGGTTACACTTATGGGTTATAGTTTTGTGCTAAGTAAGTTTTAATGGTTTTATCCTAGTAAATCAAGGTGTTAATGTTCAAAAGATACAATACTTTGTGTCTAAATGACTTTTGTTACAACACCAGCTAACCTAATTATAAGGAGAACGGTTTATGAAAGATGACAAGAGAACCTTGTGTAATAAGCCAAGTATCGAGAATGATTTCGTCTAGAAGGAAACGTTGTGTCTTTATATATATAGATTGAAGACAATGTTAATAATTCATTAACTCACACCATGTACAATAAATGTATAAATACAGCCAAGTTTATTAGCAAATATAACCCGATGAAACGTATTTTACAAGTTAAAGCACTGTTCCTATTATAGGTCCAGACTTTCTCTTAAAGAATTTGCATTTTCTCTCTTTATTTCTTTGAGCGAATGTTTTGAGAGTCGTACTTCAGCTCAAACTCTTGCCTTTGTTTCTCTCTGTTTCTTGAAATACAAAGCCGAGACGTGGTCGATCTAAAAAAACAATTTTAGTCAGTTTAGATGAAACTAAAGTTTCCTATTCATCAAGGTTCAATTTTAAAATAGATATAGTTTATACCATGTTGAAAATTGAGATGCTCAAGATATAAATACCGATTATTGGTGGCCATGAACGAACAGGGCATAGTGAAGCATGTGGAAAAGTGTTTGGTGTGAATGTGGTGAAAGTAGAACATGAAAAACCTATGAAAAGATTCAACCCTTGAAAATTCACATGTGAAAATAAGAGTATATCAGATCTAATAACCAAATTGCTAAGAACTACCAAAGGGTACAACGGGTACGGCGTTAACTATTTGGGTCATAGTTGCTTGTTCACGAAGAGTGTCCACTTTGTTGATGTGGGAGTCATATTATTCTAAAAGGATGGCATAATTATACTTGTGGAGGTGGTCACACGGCAATAGGCATAGTTTCTATTGTGTATTTGTGTGTGACTGGGACCCACGATTTACCTCTCCTTTCTAGAGGAAGGCTCACTAGCATTGTTAAGCACAACTTATCACTCACAAATTAATGATCAAAGTGAAAGAACTATTCAAACTTTTGAAGACATTTTGAGGTTTGCATATTGATCCTGATGGTATTGGTATACCTAGTACCTTTGGTAGTGGTAGTACTCAAGTCTCATATCTCACACAGTTGGTTTTTGAAGACTATGATTTTCTCTCGCCAAAGTTTCACATATTAATTACTAGGGCACTTACTCCTACCAAAGTTTCACATTTTCAAAATATTTCGTTGGTGATACCTCGGTTTTCTTGTAGTGCTCGTGTTCATGTGTTTTTTTTATGCTTATAGGAAAATTGATTTTTAAGCTACCTTTGCTTTATGGTGGATCGATCACCATAAGCTCATAGTGAGCCAAAGATAGACCTCTTTCGTTTTTAATTTGTTTTATTTGCTACATTTTTTTGTAAAGTACTTAGTTATCGTTTCTAATAATATTCACTTATTAAAATGGTCGACCAAATTACAAAAGTGGGCTAACAAAAAAGAGTTATGAGCTACTTGTATCATGGCTCATTTATGCTTGCACCGTGACGTTACATTTTGTTAAATGTTGCCATAACAAGTTTTAAAACAACTTCTAATCGTATGTATTAAAACATTAAGTTATGCATTCCTGTTAAAAAGTGTTAAATCGGGACCGTATCATTTAATAGTTGTATAGATATAAAATTTAGAGACAGCTTAGTCATGTGAGTGCCTTAAGAGTTAAAGAAAGTAAAAATTTCTCAATTTTCAAATGTTATCGTCATAACAAACGTGGACTTAAAAAAAGTGTTTGTCCAAGTTGGGTGAAAAAGAGCTTGAATTGGACTTATATATATATATATATATATATATATATATATATATATATAATATATATATATATATATTATATATATTATATATATACTATAAATATATATATATATATATATATAATTATATATATATATATATATATATATATATATATATATATATTATATATATATATATATATATATATATATAATATAATATATATTATATATATATATATATATAATATTAAACAATTTAAGGACTGGTGCGGACCGCTTTAAGAGCTAGCATTCTCGACCGATAAGGGGGTAGTCAGGAGTCTTTTCCCCCGCCCGGATGCAAACTGCGAAACTTGGCGGCTACAGACAAGACGGCTATGATTAGAGTTAAGGGGCGTTTGAAGTAAAAGACTCCGTGTTTCCCTTCTCAGCTCTTTAGGGAGTAGCGCCCCCAAGCGAACAGTCTTGTCAAACGACGGATGTGGCTCCATACCCAGGTATGAAGAGATCTTTTTTGTTTGATTTTTTTTTGTTTTTTCTTCAGAAGGAGGAAAGACTCCTGACTAACTCCTTATCGCCCCCACCGCGCTTACGGTTCTATATCCCAACCCAACTTGCTTTGGCCTTAAAAATTCTTGCATAAAGCCATGGTTATTTAAAATGAGGAAATGGTTTATAAAAATCATGATATTACATTAGATTCAAGAGGACAATTGGGGATTGGTATTTGTGTTATTGTTTCATTATTTGTGTTATTAGATACGTTAGTTTGTTTGTTTGATTGTATAGGTTTTAACTTAACCATTGTGGATCAGTATGGCTTGGTTGTCCTTGATTTGAGCTTCTTTTAAGTTTGATATTTGTAAAAAACTTTGCTTAGGGACAAGCTGAAAAACAAGTGTGATGATGTGACCACGTAGCGATAATTTGAGGTTTTTGATGTTTAAATACGTGATTTTATATGCTAATTGTTATAGGACAAGTTCACTTTACGTATGTTTTGTTTAGTAGGTATTCGGAATTTTAAGGAGCTTAATTGGGAGCAAAAAGAAGCAAAACACAAAGTTAAAGAACTAATATGTAAATATCAAAAGTTGCAGAAAAAAAGAAGACAAGAGAGGGTTCAAGTATGATACGCCGGTATGGGCGTACCACACGTCGGTGGCATATGGGGGGCGTCTGGCTTGGCGTATTTGTTATAAAATTTAGAATTCAAGTTTTTGCTTCAATATTTTCCATAAGTAACTTAGGTCCAATCAGTTAAATATTTTTATCAATTTCTTTTGAATAAGATGTTACTTTACCTTGAACAGGTCAAAACGCTCAATATAATAGATGATGTTATATAATCTATTTGTAATTTCATATTATATAAACCATGAACTCACTCTGGTTTTAAGTGTAAACTTAATGGGTGGTGTATTTTCAGGTAGAACAAAAGGATGCTCACATGCTCTGTGACCTAAGGGCATGAGCTTCAAAGGTGACATTGGTACACAGATGTTTATCATGAAGATAACAATCTATGTAGATAATAAAAGATATCATATTAAATTTTGACACACATGTACGATCATACTGGTCAAGGGTCAAGGGTGCAGTGACTAAGATCATATCCTCTACTCTAAACATATATTTCTATTTATTATTTTACATCTTTAATTTTACATTGTAACACTTAGATATAAGTTACTTTCATGTTATTACGTATTCGATGTCAACTCAACATACTTATTTATGACCTTTCACCTTATACATTCACCGATTCACGTGTTATTATATGTTGTATTTTGAACTTAAACAATATATCATCATTATATAATATAAGATTAGAAAAACAAAATTTAGAAAATAAAATTGGATGGGTCCAAAATTCACGATTCGTTCACGAGATCCTTGTCAGCGTATGATGCTGTCTTCCCATTATCCCGCTTAATTTTATATTCGCTGAATCTTTATGCCTTTTTTTTATTCTTAATATATTAAATTGTAACATTTCACTAGAGGCAGAATTATGTCAAAATCATATAATTAATTTATTTGATATAGAAAATACACCACGATGTTATCGGAAAAGGTTTCTAAAGATACACTAATTGAATATTAGGATTAAAATCATTTGATAACTCGCAAATATCTTTAAAACGACGAAAACTCCTATCAATATAATTTTTATATTTTATCTAAAAATTAATTGAAATGTAATATTTGGACGTCTCTCTTGAAGTTCAAAAGAAAATGATGAATAAATTTGTAATCTAAACATGATTAAGTTATATGTAGGTTATACTATCTACATATGTAACTAAACATATAAATTTTTTAAAACATATGAAAACGATAGTTTGATGGGCTTTTACGTTATTGTTATAATTAATTGATCAAACTCTGATTTCATTCCATGCATTCGAGAGATACATATACAAGAGAGAACAACTAGAACTCCTATGATAGGAGATAATCCGACTATCTCTCTGACTAACAAACTCAATTGACTAAGTAGTTATACATTAATAATAGCAATAATAAATATACAAAATACATAATAAATTTCTCGGTTAATAATTTTTACGGTATTTAATGTATATGAACATACTACAATTGTATGCAATACGTATAAAATCTAAAAAATGACATATTGAGATTAGTTCTCATGTTTCTTAAGATATTTACTAGCTCTCAAATAATTCTTTCTATATATATCAATGGGTGTCCAAATAACAAATGCCTATTAAAATTAAAGATGTATTATAAGTACACCCATTATACTTTCATTCTCTCTATCTCTTTCTATACATATATATAAATACATAGAGAGGGATAGAAATATGTGAGTGTCCTAATAACAAATTTGGTTGTTCATATAACCCTAGCCTAAATATATGGTTATATGTGTTAATAACTAAACCAGAAAGTTAAACAACTACTTCAGTAGGTCTTATAAATAATATATTGTGGTTAAGAAAATTGCTACAATTTTATGTAAATGATCTATTACATGCTCAAAACTTAACATGCTTGTATCTTATTTGAGATGAAATTTTATCGAATTAATTAATTGAAATGAACTTGAAGTGAATAACTTTAGCTAACCTATCGTTAACTATATTCAAATTGCATTCTCCCTGACCAAATATCCTAAACATCTGTAACTAGTTATAAAAACCTAAAGGCAAACCAAACCATACTCTCCCCTAATCGAAACTCACATACAATGTATTCAAATGGTGAGTATCATTAATTATTTTTTATAAAACAAATAGTAAGTTTTTTGTATAATTATACTAGGTTATTGACCGTGTACTACTCGGTTTGAATAGGGGATGTAAATAATTATTTAATTTGCTTTAATTCAAAATTCATTATCATATTAAATCATATATGTAAACTTTAAAATTAAGTTGTGATTATTTAAAAATCAAGTTTTCGACTACTAGGATATTATATTATATTAAATAAAAATTTTATTTATTTATAAAATATAAACAAATTCGTAAAGTTTGACTTAATTGATTTTTCATTTATATTGTTTAAAATAAAAATTGAAAATTAAGATTAAATTTAGAAAGTTTAACATAATTGATTTTTGTTTAAAATAACAGGTTTATAGTTTTGATAACATGTGGACAGATACTAAGTGGACACCCTAAAACAAAACTATGTGACACCCAAGTTAGTTTTTTTTATTAATATGTATAGATATATAGATTCATCACATTAATCACTACTATCCCAACCAATTAAACACTTTTGTTGAGTATAAAACCAATTTATTGTTACCATATCCTATTTCTTTTGACTTCCATATGGTTAAATTTTGTGGTAAATTAACAAACATTCAAGATACTTAGACACCAAATACAAACTATAATGGAACATTTTAGGTACAAAAGGACATCTGCCACAAAGTTTTCAGTTTATTATTACAACCCACATATCAGAAACATATCCTGCAAACATCAAGTTTCCAAATGTTTTATCTATTTGCTTTTCCGCTTATTTATCCACACAACAATCTTGGGTGTATAAAGATCGTTCAACAACACCGCATGTTTATCCCTACAATTACCATAATGTTTGTGTGATTAATAAACCTAAATTTTCCAAACTATTTGAAATATGACTACTTTTCACTAAATTTTAACTCATCAAATGGTAAAATTGCATGTTGCAACAGGGAAAAAGTTACCTTTATTCGGGTTTTGCATCAGCAGCTCTGGCTACATTGATAATGTTGTTACGGTCAAATATCTCAATCCAGTAGCCATCGGGATCTTTAATGAATGCAATCCCTTTTAATTTTCCTACATCAAAATTATGAATAAGCCAAAAGATAGGTATAAAGATAATAATATAATTTAATTAAGACATCTGTTGGTGTCAATGTTATACTGTAATATTAACTCTTGCGGTTTTACAATATTCTATAAATATATAGTTCATGTGTAAAGTTACCTTCATCCGGCTTTTTGATGAATGAAACTTTTAGTTCCTCGAATCGTTTACACGCTTTGTATGTATCATCAACTGTTATACCAATATGTCCTGGTGGCATAAAGCAGCATGTTATATGTATTAAAACAAAAATCAGGAGTTATCAATTTACTTAACATAAAAAATAGAGTAAATTACACGGATAGTCCCTGGGGTATGCACGTATTGTAATTTTAGTCTCTACTTTTAATAAATTACAGATGAGGGCCTGAACTATGTAAGAAATGCATGCTGACGGTCCTGACACTAACGAATGTTAAGTTTCTCTGTTAGTTTTTTTAAAAAAACCAAAATACCCCCTTTTATCTTTTTCTCCACATTCAAAACCCACCACCCGCCTCTACCCTCAACCCACCACCACCGCCGTCGCCTCTACCCTCAACCCACCACCGCCGTCGCCTCTACCCTTAACCCACCACCGTCGTCGTCGCCTCTACCCTCAACCCACCACCGCCGTTGCCGCCTGCATTCTAAACCCCCCACTCCCCTCCATCATCTTCTTCATCTTCATCACTCACCCTAACCCACCACCACATCCAACCACCAGCCCGCCACCACTACCTTAAACGACAACCCACCCCCACCCTCTTGGTTACACCACAAGGTAAACGTGAAACCAAGCACCATTGATTCATAGATCTGATTCGAATAGGTCAGCATTTTGCACATTGGTAACATGGGTGGTTCTCTGATTATACATCAATGGCAATGGAGAATGTTTTATTTTGAGATTTGAGAAGATGATGACACGAAGTGGCCGCTGCTATAATGGTGTGGAGTGGGTGGGTGGTGGTGGGTTAAAGGTGCATGTTGCTTGTGTTAATGGTAGGATGGAGACAACCATGGTGATGAATAAGATGTGGAAGGTCGACAGTTTTATGCTGGAGGAGGTGATGGAAGATGGTGGAGGATGGTGGAGGTTGGCGAAGTTGGAGGATGGTGGTGGTGTAGGGTGAGTGATGAAGATGAAGATGAAAGATGATAAAGGGTGTGGTGGGTAGGTTAAAAGATGTAGAAGATGATGGTGTAGGTTATTTTGAGTAATTTTATTATAAAAGTAAGGGTATTTTGGTCTTTTTACGTAGACTTAACTGATCAAGTTAAGTTTTGTTAGTGATAGGGACTGTAATCGTGCACTTTTGGCATAGTTCAGGCCCACATCTGTAATTTATTGAAAGTGGGGACTAAAGTTGTAATACGTGAATACCCAATGGACTGTTCGTGTAATTTACTCTAAAAAATAATAAGGTAAAGTGAAATGGTTTGTGTACACAAGGTGCATGATAGAGGAAGCCATACCAAATCCTCGAGGTTCTGAGTTCCCATTATGATACCCTAGGAATTTAGGATCTTTTTGGGTACCCCAGTTGCTAGAAAAATGATACAAGATGTTAGACTCAAAGATTAGGTGGCAGATATTTAGAAGAGCATGAAATTTCATACTGTGTAAGCTCAATGGTGGCCTTTTGATTGAATGTCCACATTGTACGCTCAATCGGATCTTCAGGAGCTCTTGAGGTGTTCTGTGGGGAAAAATTCATGAAGATTTTCTTGAAACAATTACATAATTAACAGATACGTTTATGTAGAATAAAAACTTGATCAGGCTATTAGAAATAAGATTAGAGCCCAGTAGTAGGGTTTAACCTCTTACCTTAACCTCATAGCCCAGAAAATACAAGCTAAATTTCATATCAGGAAAATCCAGTTTCTTAAATAATCTGCAAGTAGAAATTGATATTCATCTCCTTCATCAAACATGAATGCCAAAGGCTAAATTGGGCCTTTGATTTAGAACAGAGAGTAGGGAATAATAGGGTTGTAAACGAATCTAACATTCAAGAAACCATTTGTAAACCATTTTTGATGGAAGTTCGTTTTTTAAATAACGAACAATCATGAGCAAGATTTTTTGTTCATTTAATTAATCGTAGGATTGAACACATGTATATTTCAATTATTTAAGTTCATGGAAGTTTGTTTATGTTTGTTCATTCAGTGTTTATTCGCTACGTACGTTATATATTTACTAAATAAATAAGATGATAACACTAGAAAGGTGGGTGCAAGCCATCTTGAGAGCCATCAACCCATTGTACTTGCGGAAGCTTAGAATGATTCAAATTATCAGTTGCTGATGTTTAGAAATTAGAAACTCTATGCTTGCAGCCTCTCCTCTTGAAATTATCAACTGGATTCAGGTATTAATATTAATTCTGTTCGTTTAAACATTAACAAACGAACAAAAAACAAGTTTATTTTTAAATGAACAAACTCAAACGAGAAATGTTTTCTTTCATGTGTTTAAATTCATTTATTTGCTCGATTAAAGTTAACGAACAAACACAAACATAAGTCCATTTGTGATCGCCCAATTCGTTTACAACCATTTAAAAAAATAAAACAATCAGACTTACGACATTCCAAGGACATTTGAGTAGAACTCAAGACTCTCTTTTGGATCTTTAATCCGGTACATCTGAAGAAGAAATTACATAGTTAGTGCATCCTCTAAACATAATTCAACATTTTTGCTCATTATCATATTACCGAGTCAAAAACCCAACTTTCTATTTGGTGTAGTGAGTAGTGGAATCAAACTGTTAAATCTTCTTATTTAAATCACTTAAAACTACGGATTGTTAATTCTACATGTAAGATATGGAACAACATCAGCAAGAATCATAAGAACTCACAATCATATTCATGAATTCATACCACAATGCAATCCCCTAGGTCAAAATTGAATCAAAGTTGTCAAAGGCGCATTAAAGTACAAGCACTTAAATGGTAAGGACTTTTTAAACGAGTCAAATGGTATAAAACATCACTTTTGAGGTTTTAGACGTGTTTCAAGTGTGTTTCGAGCTCATTTAGCCCGCTTTAAGTTAATTCCAAACTTGTTTAAAGCTCGTGTAACTATTTCACACACTTCGAAACGAATTTTCGCTGGAATCTAAATAAGGCTTTTGAGTTGACGCGCAAGTGCCTAGGCGCGCGCCTTATGGTCTCTTGACAACATAGGTATAGGGACGAACATGCACGCAATTTCATACACTCAATCCACAAATTAAAACCATGTGAAACCATTTTGATCAATTACCGTTTGTTGCACGAAGTAGGCCTCGGTCTCTACATCCGGTGGTCCCTTCCGAAGCCCCGGATTCTTCGCCGGAGATTCAGCATCAGAAGCCATTGACGACGTCATCAATCAACGTCTGCTAATGAAAATCTGCAACGACGATCAATAGATTCAATACAACAAACGAAGATTCAGATCAACGTAAACTAAAATTAGGTCAAATTAGGGGTTTAGAAATAGGAACATTGAACCTTCGCCGGAGATTTAGTCAAAACAGAGGAGATTGCATAATAATAGGGTTTGATAGCATCAAATTGGAGTGAAGGAGATAAGGGATTTGTGGTAATTAAAAGGGGAATAAAGGTGGCTGTGAGAATCCGGTGATGATAGTAACGTTGATGAACGGAATGTTGATCGTGATGATGGATGCCGGTCGCCGGAGATCAAACGATTCGCCGGAAAAGGTAATGTGTTGCAATTATGCCCCTTGAACAATTTGTATGTGTATTTTATGCTCCCTAATAATTACATAAAGTATAAAACAGCCCTTTAGATAATTAGATCACAGTTCGTGTTCTGTTTTTGTAGTGAAAGAAAAATCTATCATATATGTTAGTTTATTATGTACATATTCTTCATATTGTGTGCTTGATTATGGAGTTTCATTTTGATGGATCTGATGGTCATATGTTTTAAGCACGTTTAAGATCACTAGACTTAAGAACAATCCACGTATATGATGATGTCGGTTAATCTGTAATGTCCACTTTAAAGTTATAAACAAATTGAACATAACTTTTTTATAATTATATGTTTTTAACCGTAGTTTAAATGTTATTTGATCAAGCAAATTGTTATGTCTATGATTTAAGTGGTTATAACGTGAATTTTATATAAAATCTGTTATGGCACCATCAAAAGAAAACCCAAGGCTAAATTTGTTATTGTTGTGATGATAGACCATCTCTAATGCGGTACGTGAAAAATACGTTTTCACAATTTGAAATGAAATAATCCAATTTGTAATATCTTAAATGGTTGTAATATCATTTTGATGTATATCATGTCTAGAAAAAGACCATGCACTTATCTGGCTCACCAAAGTCATTACTGTTAGACGATTTAAATATCTAAAATTTTAAATTTTAATCGATAAGTTTGAAACTTAACCTAGTAGCTCTACGAGACATTGACATTCGACGTTCCAAGGTTATTGCACAACATTTGAAGTACTATGTATGAATTGGATATTAGTTAAAGATAGTACTTTTATAATTTATATTTTTTTTCTAAATTTGTTTATTCGAATATACCCGAATTCTAATTCTAGTTTGAATTAGCTCGTCCATTAATTTACACAAGTGTATATTTGCTTGTATGCCTAAGTCGATTAGGTCTTATGACCAACATTATGATTTTACGACCAATTCATTTTTAAAATCTTAATTTCATCATAATACATTCAGTTTATCATATTATAGCCACTTTTAGCAGGTCTAAACACTAATTTCATGAAATCACTATCTTGAGTGTTTGTTCCCAAAATTACCATCAAGAGTTTTAATACTTTTAACCACTAATTTCATGAAATCATTTTCTTAAATAGACCCTGTTTGTCTCCAAAATTACCATCAAGAGTTTTAATACTTTTAACTGACTATTAGTATTCTAAACACTAATTTTATCAACAATGCAATCTCCAATACTTGTTCGTTATCAAATTGAAAATGCTAGTAAGGTTTTAAGTCTTTTCTTTTTATATTTTTTAACAGCAAACTTTAAAATTAAATGCCGGCAAGATGCTATAAAGATAGGTAAGGTTTAACCTTCTGTAAACTACTTTCAAAATCTTAGAAGTGTATATTTTGATATAGCATCAAATTTCACCACTATAAATCAACCTTCAATAATTTCTCATGAGTGCCTAAAACCCTTATAACACATCCAATTTGTTACTTGCAACATTCCTTTCATCCTTTATTCCTCCGAATTTGGGGAGTACTTGAAGCTTTTTTGTGAAGCGTATGAGACCAACACATCAAGGATTCAAGGGTGGTGGGGGCGTACAGACGGATTGGGTCAGTACTAATTGGCTAAAACCAGGAAAACCACCACAAGCCATATGGGTAACCCATTTGGGTTCATCCTCGGCTCCCCAAACCCGAGAACTTATTTGAGAAATAACATCTCTTTTCTCCTTTATTTTATTTATTGTTTTTATTTTTTTACTTTTGAGTGTTGTCCGCCCCGTTAGAGTTCTTTTGGGTAGTTTTGAAAAAGAATGACATGACATATAAATATATAATGATTTATTTATGACTTGAGTAGTTTTGTGTAGCGCCCTAACACCTTTATTTTATGTCCCTAGCAATATTGGTCCCAGCACACACAAATATTCCTTTAGTGGAGGCAATTTAAAGTCTGATTAATTAAGTGGCCTCTTAACATTTTATTATTCAACTTTTACTCTGTTTTCAAGTTTTTCTTCACTTTTGGAGTTTTGGTTATGTTTTAACTTCATTTTTACTTGGAATTTCACAAGTTCTCTTAACATTATACAATTCAATTAAACATAGTCTAACATGTCTCTTGAAACAAATAGTTGATCAACGCTCATAGGTTTGACATAGTCTAGTACTGTAACACATATGTTTGATTTGTATGAGCCAGGCCCATTAGTATATACAGCTTTATGCATGTAACAAGCCATTGGTAGCCCACTGGGGTTATGTTATCCACTCTATTAGTCCATTAGTTAAGACAATGTAAAGATGAGCTCCAACAATTTCACTTTTTCAAAACTTTTTCATAATGGTTAACTTATGCACCATCGAGTCTCACTTCTTGATCTAATTGTTCATAATAGGACTCAAACCTCAAGCAATTGAAGTGTAACTTTTATGTACATATTGGTACAATGGTACTACATTACTATCAAATAACATATAAAGCCACAGATGCTTCATTCGATATATAAATAGTTTTAATAGAAGATCATAATATGTTTACATTTAATGTATAAATAGTTTTAAATAAGAAGTCATAATAATCATATAACACATATTCGATAGTTATTGATCAGTCTCACGTATAATGAATTAAGTCTAAAACATTTGTTTTGGAGGTTTGAGTTCTCTAATAATATTGTTGTTTTGAAGAGAAATAGAAAATAATATTTCTGATATTAATATAAGTAAAATGCTAACAATAAACTTTAAAACCCCATGATAAACTATTAAAACTGCCTTATATGACCCAAAGCATGCTCGTCGTGTAGTATCAAGTATCAACGTTTTACCTATACATTATCATTTGAATCGTTAACAACTAATATGAAAACTCTATTGTTAACTACAATATCATTGATCACCTTAAAACATCTAATAATCAGTTATAATATCTATTCTACTTATTATTATACAATTTAATTGTTCTTATTCTAATATGGATTTTAGATTGTTTTTCGTACACTAATTTAAAAATATTGATACAAAACATCGACTGTGAATATTAATTTGACTACTACAAGTGTTATTAATATTGTTGCTATAAAAACCATGAACACGGGCACGACTTTTAGGACTGTCCTATTGTTGTTATGACTACTACAACCACGACAATAATGACTACCAATCTACCACTACCAACGTATATAGAAAAAGAGTCAAAATGAGTTTATGATTATGATTTTACATACTTAAAAATGAGTTTTCCGATGAAAACCTACCTGTTTTTGTTTGTGCATTGAACACTTTTATTTGTGAAAACATATTCGTTACATCGTGTGGTGAACAAATTCGTTAAGAAAAATAAAATAAAATTATGCTCATATTAAAAAGTTATTCTTTGAAAATACAACCTATAACAATCTCAAATTTTACATCATAGGACAAACTGATTTCTTCCTAAAATGACAATGAAGTTGCCTCCGTGTGTCAATTCGAGGATTTAGATCTAAACTGAATTAAATATATATATTTTTACATTACAATGTTGACTTTAGAATAAAGAAGATAATAATATACTGTGGTTTGACAGCAAGTGGGTCATACAATTGCATGGTCACAATAATAAATTCAAGAGATTTTATGTCCATTACATACTATTTTAAATGAGAGGTAATGTCTAATAGTTATAAGTCACGTCTTATAGAAAATTACAAATAATAATATTGTTATTAGAGGTGATCTAAGATTCAAGGTGAATGCAACTGCTTAAAACTTATACGTAGGGAGAAGTTAATGTTGTTTGATACGTCTTAAATTTAGTCCAGTAAAAAATATATCTGTGGCTCGTTAGATGACATTTTGGTTAATCACGTGGGCTTGTTAGATGACAATTTGGTTAATCCTTTGACGCAAACTTTATCAAAGTTTCTTGCTTGAATATAGCTGCTGAATATAGTTGTGCGTGCATCAGTTGTATGATACATATTAGACGTGTTGCTATAACAATAGATATCCTTTGAACGCATATATGCTCTAATAAACAACATAGATCAGTGTTGGTATTAACATCTAACTAGTACTCATGTTAAAGAATGTTAATTACATTTTAGTCTTCTCAATATATATAATCCCTAATTAAACTAAACAATATAACAAGCTTAATATTATTAATGATATTTTATTTCCCAAAAGAACTCTCCTAAAACAACAAACTTTTGGTTTGGTCACTATTGACAACAAGGTAATACATTTCACTTCAAAAACATTTAAACCACAAAATTAACATAAATGCAACTAAACTAAAACTCCTAACTCATAAATAAAAAATATTCAATAAATATTCAAAACCAAACATTAAACCACCAAAATTCATACCACAAAAAAACTACAATCTTTCCCCTTACAATATACCACATAAACCTTAACACGAATTATACTAATATTTGTTTCAAATACTCGTTTACAAAATTCCCAACACATTTATAAAACCACATTTTTATATACAACTTCCCTTTTCCATTTCTACCCTCACCCCTTCACATTACAACACAAGCATTCGGGTTCTCATCACTGAACAACTGAGGGGCATGCACGTAATCCACAAGACCCGACCCGTATGCATATTGCGGATACGGATACCCGATCGGACCTCCGTAGTTTTCCATCTTATACATCTCCGGCACACCACCACCGCCACCACGCCACCGCCACCACCACCGCCACCGCCACCGCCATCACCACCGCCGCCGCCTTTGTTCTTCCCCTTCTTCTCACCACCACCACCATCGCCACCGCCACCCTTCTTATCGCCACCGTCTTTCTTCGCTGGAACAATCTCCACCGTGCGTTTCAGTTTATTCTGCAGAGCCTCCGCCAGTAGCTTCACGTCAATCGCCCCTTTCACCGTCACCAAATCTTTGTTCTTGTCGATTGTCATCTCAATATACCCTGTAAACAACAATCTCCCATCAAATTTGATCACATTTTCAAAACCCACAAAATCTCAAATCACAAATTCACCTTTCGTTTTCGTTACAATCTTATGAATCCGGCGAATGCACCCCTGACAATGTAACGGAACCTTCATCACCACCGTCGTCACCGCCAACTGTAAACAAAAAAACAGAGTATTATCAAATATCAATCTTCAATTGTAACATCAACAATAACAGAGTAATAAAGTGTTAACTGATGACATTAAGTTACCTCTTTTGGCTTTTCATTATCCTTTTTTCCGGCGGTTTTTGCGTTATCTTGTGGTGGTTTTTGATCTTTTTCAGGTGGTTTTTGTTGCTTCTTTTTGCTCTCTCCGGCGCCGGAGTGGGTGGTATTATCGCCGTCGGTGGGTTTTTTCGTCGCCGGAGAGATAACTTCCACTTTTTTCTTCGTTTTCTCTTCAATCTTCTGCCGGAGTTTCGCCGGATCTAGGTTTCCGATGACTGTGAGTTTGTTCAACTCACTGTCGCCGATTCTTACAGAGTCAACACCTGTAAACACAACCAAATTGATCAACAATCGTAACATTTCAATTCGAAAAATCTCAAGATTTGCAGATATCTGTAAATTTGTAATCACCATCGAGAGTACGAACAGCTTTAACGACTCTACCAGCACAGCCTTCACAATGAAGATCGATTTTAAGAACCACCACATTCGCATCAGAAGCTTTTTGCTTCTTTCCACCGTCACCACCGCCACCGCCACCGCCACCGCCGCCGTTCTCGTTCTTGATCTGAGTCTTCTTCTGCAAAACCCACAAAAATTAACCAAAACCCACAAAAAATAATCGAAACCCACAAAAATTAACCAAAACCCACATCATAAAAACGATGAAACCTGCAAATTAGTATGGAAAATGAACGGATTACCTTCGCCATTGCCGGAAAATGTGAAAATGATGAAGCCGGAGAGCGATGGGGGAGCTTATGAATTGAAGGGGTGTGGGGATTATTATTATATATGGGAAGAAGTGAGTGTGAGTGGAGAAATTGTCATGTCAAATTAATGAAATAAATGATTGAAGATTGAAGACGACGGAGTTAAATTGAGAGGAAATGCAGCGGCGGTTATGGTGAACTTCTTTTCTCCGAAGTGGTGGGGTGGATGTGCATTTAAACTGCTTTTATATGACCATTTCAAGGTTTATTATGGAGAATTAATTAAATTGATATTTAAATATAGTCAAGTATTTATTCAACATTTGATTTCAACATGACAGATTTAAAAGAAAAATATTAATAATTATAGTTAATTTCAACATTTAATTGTGTAACTGTGTGTCGTGCCTGTAATGTCAAAATCAGTGTAAACGGTTAGTATCACGTCTTAAAAGGCTTACTTGTTATTTGTGATAGTTTCAAACATTGTTTTAAAAAAAATTAATTTTAATATTTTCTTTAAGGATTGTTAGGTATGCTTTAAGTTAGAAGTGTTAAAAAGCCAGTAAAAACAAATTAAAGCAAGTCAGTTCGATCTAAGATCTAAATGATTCAGTTGTCACAGATCAATGGTTTAACAATTCAGTTAGGTTTAAAATTAAGAACCGATCGTTTAAGCTTTACTATTTGTAAATTTTTCAATTTTAGTATATATAATGAACTATATATATTATAATCATAAACCATCATCCTTATTTGAAAAAATAATACAAACTAAAGATTTAAAAAAAACAAAAGGCAATAAAAGAACCAGCTTAAACCTGAAAACAACAAGATTTAATTATTAAATCGACAAATATAGTAAAAATCAAATTGTTAAACACCAAAGCGGTTAATCCAGCTGAATCACCAATCCAACCAGGTTTGTTTACCATTTCCCAAAACCAATGTTAATGTTTGATCCTAGTTTTCTCCAAATTAGCTGAACAGGTCGTTAACAAATAGTAGAATATGATGTGGGCTTGTGGCACTCTTTCTGATTTTTGCAAATGTAGTCGTTTTAACAAAAATAGTTATTTTTAACGGTAAAAATATCTTACTTCTACTATCATATTATTTCAAACTAATGAGTGCGAAATGAGCATTCCGCCCTCCTCAAATGATCTATTAAACATATAGATGTACCTTCGAATTATACACACTTATTAATTTGATCAGATCAAATAAATTTACACTATCAGTTAAAAGAAAACCTTGAATCCAAGAGCATACATAGTCGCATTCAAAGGAAATCATTTCTTGGAGCCTTCTGTTTTTTCCTCACCCGGGAATACCACTACTACCTTGAATCCAAGGGTTTATTTTTTCCTCAAACCGAAGAAATCCTGTTTTCTTACTAGATGTACACCACAAAGCATCATCACTTGTATTGTACCACACATACATTTACTTAGAGAAAATACTGAGAAAATAGGGGAAAGTGGGACCGGGCCATCCAAAATGAGAAAAGAACTTATAAAAATACAAGAAAACTAATGTAACTCTATTGTGTCATGTAGAAAAAATAGAAAAGTTTGGGTTAACTCCCTCTCCATGATATAGATGATTTTGAGTGATCTTGAAATGTGAGTATTAATAAATATTCTTTCTTGTCACTTAGGTTGGTAGCTAGTCTATTGGTATGTGTTAAAGAAAATTTGAAAAAGGTTCAAATTCTAACGAGAGATAGATTAGAAATCGGCATAATATAAACGTAGGAGATAGTTGTGTATGTCACCGTTAAGAAACATTAAAAAACTTTTCATTTTGTTTTTTCAGATTCAGCAATTTACAAATGCCGTATTTTAGAATGGAAAACAAAATCTTCTTGGGTATCTTTTCACTAGGCTTTGTGCAATAATGGCTATTATTATTTTTATATATAATTATATACTTAACTTTCTATTATGATATTGCTAATAATTCTTGCGATATGCATATTATATTATTTGTATCTTCAAGATTTACAAATTTTGCATTATTAGAAAATTAGTTAAAGTACCTGTTAAACATCAATGACACTTAGCTCAATTTGTTAAGATGAAATATCCCAAAATCTCATAAAAATAGATGGAGATCTTGGTTTTAAGTCCCACTTGTGACAAAAAGAAAAAAGAGGCTTTAGGTGGGCCAGATTATTTTCTACTTAACGTGAGTTTCTTCTAAAGAGGATTTCAGGTTTCGTATTTAAGTAATAGAGATGATCGGGTGGGATAACGGCCTATCAATAATTCAATTAGCTATTAAAAAAATTACTTGTTAAACATTAAATTCTATGATCTAACATGCTATTTCTAACTAGATAATTATTTTCTATCTCTAGACGTGTTAAATAATGGTCAATGGAAATTCAAAATGAATTCAGTAAGAAAATCTTGTGTAAAACTTAATAAATCGAATAGTTATTATTATTAATGCACAAAACCATTTTTATGTAAAAAAGGAATAATTTGATGTTTCAATCCTATACTTAACCTGAATAGTAGGTTTGTCATCTCTTTACGTCATTCATAAATTACAAAATATTTTAACAAGATGAAATATTAAAAAAATTAACAACTTTTAAAAAATAACAAGTATTAAAAAAATTGCAAAATGTATGAGTGATCTATGAATGCTCTTGACACTTTAGTGAATTGAGTGGAACAAATAAAAAAATTAGTAACATGATTTGAACAAATAGAATTACAAGGGACCTAATTTAAATATTTCTAGAACTTGTTTCTATTTTTGAAGGTTTTTCTAAAACCCGAAACACATAGGCAATTGCATATATTGTTTTGAATTTAATACATAACAAAAATTTAAGTGCCTCTATTTCTTTTCTCACCCATGTAATTATCTTTTGTGTGATGTGTTCGCATCATTTTTTAATTTTAAATTAATTTTGTGTTAAACGCGTCTTAATATACCTTTATTTATCAAAAATATAATTAATTGCTTCTATTTCGTTTCTCAATGCATATAATTATCTTTCGTGTGAGGTGTTCTCATCATTTTTTTTCTTATTTAGAACTAATTTTGTGTTGAACGCGTCTCAAACTCTCAATATACCTTTGTTAATTAAAAATATATACAATTAAATCCAAAACTTTAGGAAATAAGCTTTTATTTACTTCGCTTTTCTCGGGAAGTTTGCAATTTCGCATACATATTCTTAAAAAGTCAATCCCACATGTGCCCCACATTCATATCTTTTTACAATCACCATTTTTATATATAATTTAAAGTATAAAAACAACTCCAACATATAGAAATATTAAATAAATAAATAATAAATAAACAAAGTAAAAAGAGGTCGTGAGACAAACTGCTCCATTTCTATTAAAAATGTTATTTCTTAACTTTCAAAGATTAGTTCACATATTATACTTTAGTTTTATTATATCTTGTATCTTGTTGATCGACTTTCATCTAAGTTTCTATAATAATATTATTGAAGATATACAATTAGTTAATTATGTGTAAAAAGAGGGGGTGCATGTTTGCGCATGAGAATATCATGATGATGAATGGTGGTGGCGATGCCATGCACTTTCAAGGTTTGGGTGGCTACTGCCTGCTTCTGAAAGGTGGCGCAGCCACAATATGCGTATTAGCTGGACGAAAGTGGGGATTTAGTCACGTCATGCCACGTGTCATTCCTCCTCAAACATTTTATAATGTATCTACATAGTATTCGGAGTAAATTATATCTGTAAATTTATAGCAAATTTCAGAGATTGTTCTTAAACTAAAAAAATTACAGTAATTGTTCTTTACGTTTAAATTTCATTACACGTTTAATCCTTTCTCCTAACGTCCGTTTGTTTTATTGGTTAAGTCAGGTCACATGACTTGCACATAATGGTAAATTGGTCTTTTTACTCTAATTAATAAATACATAAATACTAAAACCTATCTCATCCACCCTACACCATCTCTCTCTCTTTCTCTCTCTCTCTACGGAAGAAGTGACGATCGCCTCCCTCCTTTGCCGCCACTCCTCTACCGACCACCTTCACTGCCACTCCTCCACCATAAACCACCTCCACCACCCTAAACCACTAGGGACGCGAGCAACTATAATGGTCTTCTACATCAACTGCGACCAACCGGCCTTTTCTGTTAGATCTAGGTTTCGTGTCGGAGACAACCAGAGAGAGATTGAGAGAGAGGGGTGTTGGAGGAACCGATAACCGTCAAGATAGTGTGGGTGGTCAGAACCCTAAACAATCCACGCCCTCTATATTTGATTTTTGCTTGAAAACCACCATCACCGATATTGTTGTGTTGAAATCGACCATTAAACTGGTCTGTTCTTGGTGGCCGGTGGTGGTTGCAGCTGGTGGTGGTTGTGGCTGGTAGTGTAGTGTGGGGTGGGGATGAGTTGAGTGAGAAGCCACTCCATGGGTTCACGTGGTTGTGGTCATCTATGTTCTTTGGAGGTTTGAGTGGTTCATGGCGGGTGTGACCGAAGATGGCAGGAGGTGGTGGTGGCTAGTGGTGGCGGTAGTATAAAGGGAAGGCTGATGGTTTTTCTTGAAGAAGAAAGATGGAGATAGAAAGGGCGAGAGAGTGGGGGAGTGGAGAGAGAATGATTTGGGTTATATATATATATATATATATATATATATATATATATATTAATTTTTGTTTATTCAGTAAGAAATTTTTGTAGTTAATATAGTAAAATGACAAAATTACCCTCATGTGCAAGGCATATGATTGGACTTAACGGAAAATTTTAACGTTTGTTAGTGCAAAGGACTAAACGTGTAACAACATTTAAATGTAAAGGACAATTACTGTAATTTCCTTAGTTTAAGCATAATATTTGAAATTTTCTACAAATATAAAGGATGAAAAATGTAATTTACTCTAGTATTTGTTTAGTAGGTAGGATATTCGGATGCTAAGATGTGTTTCTACAATTCAACAGACCGAGAGCTTAAATTTTTTAATTTGTAATTATACGAAGTTAATAAAGGTAAATTATGAGTTGTTTAAAAAATGTTTGGTTAACAGGTAATGAATATAACATGAATAAGGCTACCTGTGGTATTGTGTGAAAGGGTTACGTGGGAGCTGATGTGGCTCATGGTCTACAAGAGAATACCACGCTACTGGCGCGTGAGGCTTGTATAAAATAATTGTTTTAATATCTTTCTGCTCTAATAAAAGAATATATGTGAGTGTCACATGTTAGCAACACATTCATTCTGATCAAACTTTTTCCGCTATTCTCTCCTATTAAATAACAAAATTAATTACTAATAATATTAGTTATTTATTTTTACATTATAATTAGTTTTTTAATAAATTAAGAAAACGATATTTTCGGCCTTACAGGATGTTTCATTACGATTGAACACTTTTTTTCATTTGACATAAACATTTATTTTCAGCGGTTCAATTAAATGATTATATTATAGAAAAGAATGGATATTTAAACACCCCAAAATTATAAATCAATACCTCACATTTCTATACATGTCGTATAGCCTCATACACATCGTATAGGGGGGGTCGTATAGTCCTATACGGGGCGTATAACCTTTCTGACAATCCCCCTGAATTTTTCCTCGTAGTTATTCTCGAAATGTGCTATACGCGTCGTATATCTTATATGTGTCGTATAGGGGGTCGTATAAGGCTATATGGGGCATATAGCCCTCTGATAACCCCCCTAAATTTTCCTCGTTTTCTGTGTTTTCGACCTTATACGCCGCGTACCCTATATGTCGCGTGTGGTGCCATACGAGATGTATAGGGGGGTGTCAATTTATAATGTGGGTGTCTGTATATTAAGACACTTATATTAAGATGGATTTTGACTCATCATATGGTGCTTAAGCACGACAATGTCTTTTTGGAATTGATTGGATGACTCAACTTTGGTTGTTTTTCATTATATGTCTTTTGCATGTCATTTTGTTTTCTTTTGAAGGTGAAAGCTAAGGTTTGTAGTTTCTATAGTCTTTCTTTATGGTCTTATATTTGTTTTAATGTTTGTTCATATGTTATGTTTGTTTGAATTGTTATAGGTTGGTATGGATTTATTGTATAGATTTCAATCATGGTATTGCTGGGACCGAACTGTGGTCCAAGTATAGTTCTGGTTGTAAATTGTTTTGTATAGTGTAGCTTATCATCTCTACACAAATCCATATAATTATACTATTAAATCTAAATCAATGTAAGCTATGATCGAGATTCTAACGTTCAACCTGAACGAGATAAACTCTTCTTTTTTTTTTTGAACGGCTATTTAGAGTTTAACACTTAAACACAATATGTAGTCAAAAAACTAGTAAATAACCAATATGTAACTAGTAAAATAAGACTATGTGAGGAAAATAGTAAAAAATTTTAAAAATTTTGGTCCAAGTAACGGTTTCATTCGCTGCTCAACCAGAGACTTCAAAAGTACAAACTAGTTCTTGACCCTTTCGATCTGTCCTATTCTGTTCTAAATGTAGTGAATGTTGTGTGTATATATATGAGTGTTTGTATTTGTATTTCTGTCTGATTTATGTGTTTATGTTTTTTCATTTATAACTAAGTATGAAAAAAGAACCTAAAGATGTTT
Source organism: Flaveria sonorensis (assembly GCA_025506505.1). Lineage (NCBI taxonomy): Eukaryota > Viridiplantae > Streptophyta > Magnoliopsida > Asterales > Asteraceae > Flaveria > Flaveria sonorensis. The sequence continues at coordinate 5,063,526 of CM046423.1, forward strand.
AGTAACATTTTAAGAAAAAAAAGGAAAACTTAAAGTTAAAACATAATTAAAGTAATCTAAACGAATGTAGCAATGGTTATAGTGATGAATTTCTAAATGCGACTTTTTTCATACAAAATTTTCTCGATTTATGAATTTTACTCTTCTTTTACAATGTATATGTATAGGAGCCGGTTACTATACAAAGTGTAATTTTCGTGTGAAGCGTACGAAGTCACAAGGACGCGACACTTGTTTTCTGGCGGAGTAGTTTCGTCCGCGTCACAATTACGCATATAATGTATATAATTACGCAAGTTATATGTATTATACGCAAGATATATTTGATATTACGCAAAGTAAAATTACTCACGTTATAAAAATAATTACGCATGTTATATTTATAATTACCCAAGTTAGGTTGATAATTATGCAAAGAATGAATAATCACGCAAGTTATACGCACAACAGATAGACGTTCTTTAAAAAAATATTTAAAAAAAATTATAACAGTACTATACTAATATTAAATAGGATAAAATGCTTGTTTTTATGGTGTATTTTTTTTTAAAAAAAATAATGCCATATGAAAAACTTATATGTGTTTAAAAAACGGAGGGAATTTTAAAAAAATCAACAGTTGTAGGCTATTCCAATTATACCATCTAGGCACATTCTCTTGTGTGATTATTACATCTTTAATTTGAACCGTTCATCTCTTAGATCAATGGTTCTCGTTACTTCGTACCATTCACACGAATTATAGGCTTTGTATCGTAAATTTTTTTTCTCTCTCTCTCTCTCTCTCTATATATATATATATATATATGTATATATATGTATATATATGTATATATATATATATATATATATGTATATATATGTATATGTATATATATGTATATATATATATATATATATATATATATATATATATATATATATATATATATATATATATATATATATATATATATATATATATATATATATATATAGGAAAAGTTTACGGTACAAAATGATAAATTTATGCGAAGTGTATGTAATGATAACAACCGGTGATCTAGGGAATTAATGATTCAGATTAGAGATGATAGCAATAACGCAAGTGATGGAATATAGGGGTAGATTTGGAAATAACTACAACTGTTGACTTTTTTTTTTTTTTTTTTATAAATTCCCTCAATTTGTTTAAGCGTATATAACTTTTTTATACAACATTATTTTTAAAAAAAAATTACATCATAAAATCAAGCATTTTATATTCTTTAATTTGAATATAGTATTGCTATACTTTTTTTTTAAAAAAAATCAACATTTTTTAGAAAAAACGTGAATGTGCTGTGCGTATAACTTGAGTGAATATAATTGCGTAATTATGAAAATAACTTGCGTAATTATCATATAACTTGCGTAATTATAACTATAACTTGTGTAATTGTTATTTGTAACTTGAGTAATTTTAACTTGCGTAATTATAAACTACTTGCGTAATAATGAATATAACTTGCGTAATTATCCACCTTATATGCGTAATTGGGGCGCGGACGAAATTACCCCTCTCCCAAAAGATACGTGTCACGCCCTGGTGACTTCGTACGCTTCGCACGTTTTTTACACTTTGTATAGTAACCTTCCCATATATATATAGGAGATGGTTCAAATGAGAACTCATTTTTTTGTAAAAACTCTAGGAACCAACGTGAGCCATTAGTTTTTAATGACAAAATGGTAATTAAGGAAACATAATAAAAAAATATAAAATGAAAGCTAATATAAAAATAAAAAATAAAAACAGAAAAATGTTTCTTTCGTTTCCCTATTCATAAGAAAAATAAAAATAAAAATTTATAAAAAATAAAAAAAATCTCGTTTTTTATGAAACTTATGGTATTACACATATGTATAACCAGATTTATACATGTGTAAATAATGGGTGAGTGATTATTTTTAAAAAAATATATCAATATGGTAGGCGTTGGAGAGATAAAAAATATCAAAATTGATGGTGAATTTTTTTTGAAAAAATAATATTATGAAAAAAAGTTATGAACATTTTTTAAAAAAAGGTAGAAATAACATGTAACTTAACTTACGTGTGATGTTAATTGTGTGGTTTTTATTGTTTACTAGAATTTTCAAAAAGAAGGAGATGGTTCTCAATATAACTTTACTCATATATATATCAAAATTTAAACATATCAACAAAAAAAATTCTTCTGATTCAATTTAACTTTATTTACTTTTGTATTGTAAAGTTAAAGTTGTAATCTACGAATCTTGTAAAATGTACTATAACTTTAAATTACAAACATCCTCCCTGAAATCCTTTTAGTATGCACTTTAATTATAAAACTCAGTAGATTTATAAAAGTAACAATACATAAAGTATTGTAAAATGGTAATAAAAAACATTTAAAGATATTTTTTGAATATAAATGTTTGACACTATGATTATAAATATTTCTTTAACTGAAAATCACTGTACGACTCCCTTTCCTTCTTTTCCAAACTTCTGCGAATATTCTCTTTCTTTTCCCTGCTCCATTCTTTTCTTCTTTATTTTTTACTTTATATTAAAAAGGTAAATACTTTATCAAACAATTAATATATGTGAGATAATGTGTATATTCTTCTTATAACTACGATTATATTATGAAAAAATATAAATTTGACCATGACCATAAGTTTACTTTTCATATACTCATTAAAAGCTGATTTCAATCGCCGAATATATAGATGTAGAATTACCCGATGAGACAATATTCACCTTCAAATTCTTCTTCTCTTGTTCTTTTATGTGTAAATTTTTTATGAAATTGTAACATAAAATCATAACAAATGATTTCTTTAACTAGGGTTTGAAATGTTACAATAACGGTTATAACCTTTATAAAAAGAGATGACAATTGACGGTTATAACCGCCACAACAATTAGCCGCCCGATAGTTACATCATTATGAATAAAATCAATGGTAACTAAGTTATTAGAGACATTCAAACCATCAATATTTTGTTACTACTATTGTTGGTTGCTACCGATTATCGGTAAGAACTTTCAGTACAACATATCTATGTTATAATGTGATTTTTTCTCACAAGTTTTTGTCTCTGTTGCAACTCACATGTAAAAACCTCGTAATATTATATCTATGGAATTTATTTGTATATAGTCGACGAGAGAATAGCATAGTGATGTAATAAAATGAAGAGTTAGATACAAGTTAGTTTCTTAAGCCACCCCTATGTTAAAATATCTGAAAGACATGTGTCTACGAATTTTTTTTATTTTGATTCCTATTGTAAGATGTTAAAAGATTAATTCATCATTATTTGATAATGCATTACATTATATAGAGAACGAAAAAAATCCTGTATACCCAATGGGCCCGGTGACTATATGTTTCTTTTGGCCTTAACCTCATTTGCTTAGCGAATGAAGTTTCACTTTAAAAGCAACATTTTATGAGCACTACACGATACAAGTGAGCTTGAGTTGACACGTTGTTTTGGTTTTTCTTTTAATTGCATTTTGTAGAATCACATTCTATTGCATGTGTTAACTATGATAGAACTATCATAAGACAACGCTGAAACAAGAACTTCACTTTGATGTTCTTTTTTTATGATATATTTTCACTTCTCTACTTAAGTTCAGTTGTATCATGCGACTTTAGGCCATCATGTGCTCTTGATACATTTTCACTAGGAGGACACAAATCCTCCTGTGAACTTTGCTCCATTAGTCAATACATGAATCATACATATATTGTCAAAACAAAAAATGACGCTTATGACAAATAATGTAACATCTATACACTCGCGTTATTGAAAACTGACTTTGTTTATGCCTTCGAAAATCTTTTGCCCATTCATCGTGCAAGAAACAATGCTTTCGGTCTTCAAGTCCCTTCCAATACACTCTATCATCAAAGTCCACGCTCCTAAGTTTGGAGTTTTTGGGGCGCCATCGTTATTTCTGCATTATGATATTACTGTTTGCTATTTTTGAGAATTTGATAAAATCTTATCAAAGTTAACGGTTTATCAATAGCTTACGTCACTTGTAGAGTTATTTCATGAGTTCTACCTCTAAAGTTTAAGTATATATGATAGTAGTGCCCCTTTGTGTCTTGACATGCTTTCTACATCGTCAAAGTGGATCCAATGTTGGTAAGATATATAAAACATGCTTTATCAAATAAAGCTTAAAGGTTATGGATTTTATATAAAGATAAACTTATGTCTCTTGTACAACAAAACTAGTAAGCTTTTGTTAAAGAGTGTTAAAATAAAATAATATTAATTGTTACATAGAATTTTCATCAAAATTATAAAAAAATACAACCATTTGACTCGTTTTGAACTTTATCGGTTTTAATTTTTGAAATCCAACTATCAAAGATACATGGGTTTGACTCGAACAAGCTATTCACATCAATTTTTCGTTGCATAGTCTATTGGAAATTTCATTTTACCATAATGACATTAGAATGTTAAGTGTTGTTAACTAATCATGGTTAAGTTGTGATCAAGAAGCATAGACTTGTGGTCCAAAAAGTTAGTCACTATGATTAATCAAGGCACAACTTAGCTTATGTGTCTTGCTTAGAAAACAATACTCAAACATTAAAGGCTTTACCAATAACCTCATGAATGAGTTTATCTTTTATATCAAATTGTAGTAAAAATAAAAGTTATGCTTATTTTATTCTCCTTCAATAGCCTGTCATCAAACAACAATCTCATAGCGAAATTCATTCAAGCATATCTAAGAAAACAAAACTTCAAAACACCTCATGTAGATCAATATCCATGGTGTTGTTGGCGCAAAAGGCAGCATTGCTATCGACGAAATGTTTGAGTGGAGATGAGGTTGCAACGATAGAAGTTTCACGACAGGGTAGGGTAGGGCAACAAGGAATATGTGATAATCAGATTGACGTGTGTTTGTTAGAATATTATAATTTAAAAAGCACAAATTACAAACAAAGATTAGTTGTATACTTATATGATTAGTTTTACATTACATTCAACAAGAAAACTAACCTTTGAAATGTAACATATTTACATAATTTTGTAAATGAGATACAACAAATGGTAAGAAAAGCTAAAAATATTAGTATATTCTTAAGTAACATGAAAAATTTAAAATTTTGGTGAACCATTCTAACGATGTGAGTATTCTTATTCTTCTCAATTATTAATGTACTAATAATCATTTAGGTTCTCCCTAAATGCTACGACAGGTTGTATCATTTAGCTTCTATCATCACCAAAATATGAAAATCGCAGCTCAAAAGGTGAAGAGCATATTAACTTTAGGTTGTTATTAGTGACTAAGGTTTAGAAACTTGGTTTAAGTCTTTTATGTTTAGATTCTATAGTTGTTATCCAACTTTTAAGTTCTAATTTTACCAAAAAAATTTCCATGAAAGTTCGAAGAAGACTTTGGAACATATTCTATATACTATTAAAAATGATGCTGATGTCACTATATATAACATTATATTGAATTTTTGAATTTAAAAATTGATGTGGTATCATATAGTTACGATAGTATAAACTTGTATAAAATCTCTAAAGGGTTAGCCCACGATATAACTGGATCAAATTCACATCTAACTATAACAACGGGGACTGTACATAAATGAGAAAAAACAAGCGAAGGGTTAAACGTTTAGTGACAATATTGAGTCTCTTTTAGAAAATGTAAATCAATCTCAACGTATTGCCAGGTTGTTGTTCTACTCAGAGACGAATCTGTATAGGTGAGTTGGGTCTTTTTAACGTACAATATAAATAATTGAAACCCGAGTGACACCCGTATTTTCAAAATCAACACCCCTCAAGATTTTTGTAACCAATGAAGCAAAGGGTAAAGGTAAAAAAATCAACAAAATTAATCTTGTTCCTTTTTAATTAACAAATGGAATATATTAAACCCATTACCCGCAATTAGGGTACATGCACATTCAGAACGCTTTAAGGATCCAAAACCAATAGTAAACATGTCTCAACCAAATCCACTGGTTTGAAATTGTTTTGAGAATCTAACCGTAGAAAGCGGCCGGTTAAAACCCAAATGAACCGGATTAAGAATGGTTTCAAACCATACTGATCCCTCCTATAACCGCTATCTAATCTGAACCGTTTTGGCCGATCCTCTTTTGACTTTCTTTGACTTGAATCGAACCGAATTTAAAAGTCATCCAGTTCGGCCCTAATAAGGTTTTGTGCACCTCTACCCACAATGACTCATCTTTAAGCCCACCTCACATTTAAGCCCACCCCACTTTTAAGCCCATTACTATTTACCCTTACTTTATAAACCCACCCAAAGCTAGGTCAATTCAAGTCTTTTAAACCCTTCCTAAATCATGATTAGGAAGACAAGGGCCCGTCTCCTTTCTCCTATTTCACCGCTAAGCCGATTTTAATCCCAAATGTGGCGTTGTCACCCCGCTCGTTGATTGGTTCATTTTTATATAAGATTTATTGCATATTGAATTTTCTTAAATGCGTTGATATATTGAGAAATTTTTTATATTTATTTATCTTTAGTTTCTAAAAGTTGAAAATGGAAACGACCTAAAGCTAACAAAATAGGCAAAACAACTGATTTTTTTTTTATTTAACATGGGTATTATTAGTGATTAACTCAATTAGAATAAGTTATGATATTTATTTTTTTGGGTCAACAGAAGATTATGAAGTAAATAGCGCCTTGTAATATCTGGAAATTTGGACCAATTAATATGGGCTACTGGTTTGCTAGCAATAGAAATTAAGTGGACTTTATTTGGAAGTCAAATAGACTAATCAAAAGCTTAGGCTGAATTAGCGATACGTGCACATCCGAATTGAGTTCAGGACCCGACCCAGTGCCCGGTTTCAAACCTATCAAACCCATGAGTTCCCCCTTCCAGTCACCAACCAGGGTTCCGCCCAATCCGACCTGGTTCAACTGGGTTTGAGGCATTTCAAAATTTTTTTGATCGTTTTAAAACGGTAATTTGACCGTTTGGGTGGGGTGGGGGGTGACCGTTTTTCTTTACTTTTTTTTTTTTTTAAAATTTTTGGATCATTTTGCCCAATATGATAGTATAAATAGGTATTGGGTGTAATTGTTTGATCACAACGTTCAAAACCCAAAAACACACTCAAAATGCAAAAACGCTCACACAAGCTTTCTACTCTCTACTTTTTACTTTTTGGTCTTTAATCTCAAGAAGATATGGGTTTTGAATCATTCGTTCCAATCGGTGTATCTTCAAGCGAAGCTACCTTTGTGAAATCTACCAACAACGAGAAACAAGTAGCTTTGCTGCAATTTCAATTTATGTGTGATGTTAGATGGCCAAACCAAAGCTCAATGCAAGGCTTGTGGTATGTTTTTCAAGTCGGATTTAAACGCGACTGTGAGAAATCATGTAACAAAATATTGCAAGTCGTTGAAAAACATATTGACCGAAGGCCAAACAACAATCAGAACTGATGGTGGTATATGAAACCTTGACGTAAATATGGTTCGGGAATGAATGGAAGTTCGTAATTCAAGAAAGCTTGCCGTTCGATCACTTCGTCAACCCTCGGTTGACACAATTAATTCAAGAAACTCACCAACCTAGTTACACTCACGTAAGTCGTACTACCTTTAGTTTTAAAATATTGAAAACAAACAAAAAATAATTTAAAATTTTAAAAATTTAAAAATTTGGAATATCAACAATCTAATATTTAAAAGAATAGATTGATTTGACAATATGGTATTACCATTGTACATAAGTCATATACGTATTTAATGAATAATTGTGTTTTTATTATTATACTAGTGTGTGAACCCGCGCTTGTCGGGGGTTATTAAAATTTATAACATTTGATTTCAATTACTCGTATATTAGTATTCAATCCATAGATATGGATAAAATTATATTGACAACTCTGTTTTGAAAAAAAAATCATGTCGAAACGTTGATATAATTTAGCACACCATAACGACAAATTTAGATTATATAAACCAACATATTTTTATGATTATAAGAAAAAGAACGATATAAGATTCAGAAACTTGAAGCAGTTTTGATAGTTTGTATATTTTTAGTTTGATTACTTGTATATTATTACACATTATTACTTATTACTAAAATTGTTTTTATTTTGTAAATAACTATTATAATTACTTTAAATACTATTATTATTGTTATTATTATTATTATTGTTGTTGTTATTGTTATTATTATTATTATTATTATTATTATTATTATTATTATTATTATTATTATTATTATTATTATTATTATTATTATTATTATTATTAAATTCAATGAATTCATAAGGATTAAAAAACTAAATTAAAATCCATCATAATATTACCATACTAACCCTATAGGTGTCTTAAGGTCAAGATAAAATTATTATTTTGGCATCCTAAATTGCTTTATAAATAGTATAGATAATATAGATATTAATTATTACTTTCTATATGTTATGTAAAATTAATTGGTTCGCGTGATGCGTGAATGCTACCGAGTCTTTTTTTCGACCAGCCTTAAATATTGATTATATTATTATTATTATTATTATTATTATTATTATTATTATTATTATTATTATTATAACCATGTAAATATTTGGTAAATAGTATTTAGTTAATAATACTTAATTTAAATAATATAAATATAATGTTAATTTAAATTATTATAAATAAAATAATACTTAATATAGTGAATTTAATCATATGCATTAACTCAGGTATTAATTAGAATAAGTTTTTAAAATAAGGACAATTTAGAAACACTTGCATAAAATAGTTATACTATATGATTAAATATTTGTTTTAGGTGTTTTACAAAAATAAAAAATTATCAATCTACTCATGGGTATTGTATTATATAGTAGTAGAGATATATGTGGGTCTTTTGTGTTGGAAATATTAAGTTATTAACAGATTTAAACCAATGAAACTTAGCTCAACTGATTAAGGTGAGGTATTCATGACATGTAAATATAGGGGAGATCTTGAGTTCAAGTCTCACTCTGAGCAATATACTCAGAGTTGAGCCAGGAGGTTTTTCCAGTAATGGGTTTCCTCCTGAGAGGGTTGAGGGTGCGGTCCTGACTGGAACACGGATAGGTGAGCCCGATTAAGATGACACCTATCCTCTGAAGCAGGGTCACACATTTGCTGTTCAAAACAAAAAAAAAAAACTGATTGGAGCATTGACTTGTACTACAATCTACAAAAGGTCATTGATCATTTCATTTAGACCCGACATATAACATGGCTTACTCGATATTTCCTCCACGTTCTTTTTTTTGAACGGCCAAAGAACACTTTTAAGCCCGGTTACCGAGATAAATCTATTGGCGAAAGGCCATCCACGCCCGCGAACACATACAACGCTGGTGACCTGGTTCGCTCATCATTCAAGAGAAAACTCACCACCAAAGGCCCACTGTGGTAAACCCCTGACCCATTTGGAGCATATTGCACAAAGTAAAACTCGAACCCATAACCTTCACTTTAGAAAGTCTTGAGGTGTCTCCTCACAAACCAATTAATCTAGGGCTCATTGACCCTCCACATTCTTGATTTAGATTTTAGTAGGTTGTTTGTTTGTAAAATTGCCGGACTAGGGTTAATAAGTTGCCTATAATAGATTGCACAACCAACCTTAAAAAGAGCCTAACATTCCGGTCGAAGCGCTACCCCCTGCCTTCGTAATCAAAATAACAAGCAAGTCCTTCCTACAATTATCAGACTCCATAACTGAACACTGGTTTGTGTAGTCACTTCAAAATACACTCCATCTTTTCAACTTTTCTTCAAATAATAAATTTTATGTTGTAAAGAAAACATAAGGATTATAGTACATGTAGAAAATAAAACTTTAGGTTTGACGTCAATTAAATATGTGAATCATGCCAAGTTGGTGTGTTGGCGGGTGGAAAAGAGAAACTCGAGCACCTCTTATATATTCATTTGTCCGTTACATCAACCTTAATCTAAACACACATAAAATCATATCTTGTCCACGTCACGTATTCATTTGCGAATTGAATATTAGTGATACCATACGATGATTTAGTAACAATTAAGCAATCAGTGATTCCAGCTCAAATATATAGTTAAAAACTACTAATAAAGTAGTTGAAAATATAGAGTAGATGAAGAGTTTAAAGGAGAAATTAGAGCATTCATATTAGATTTATATTTGTATCCCTATAACTTTTTAAATTAATATATCATTTTTAAAAATCTTTCACATTTCGTTCTGTATCTTTTATTCTTATCTTACTAACAAACACTTATTTTTTTATTTTTCTTTTTTAAATACACCCATAATAATTTGATAGAATGATGAATAGTAGCTCCCTAAATTTGACGAGTTACTATAGCAATTCCTATAAAAGTTTCTTTTTTAAAAAAAATTTGAAGATAGAGATAGAGTTGGTAAATTCAATGTGAATGCTTTGAATTTCATTTCTGGAAATACATAGTTAAAAGAAAATTATAAATCAAAGTATTCCCATAAATGTTAAAACTTTTATAAATAGTAATTTTAGGAACTTATTAAAAAACCTTATACTCTAAAATGTTACATTGTTAACGGGTTAACTTGTTTACTAAACGAGTCGTCTCAACCTGTTTATTAAACGAGTTGTATTAGGATTAACCAGTTTAGTAAACAGGTTATAGTAGTCAACTAAAAACCTTGATCAACTTCGTACCATGTCTTGAGTCAGGTCAGAAATATCAATTATTAGCTATGATATTTTAAGCCCTTGAATTTTCGCTCTGGTGACTGAATTGGGTCCATAGTTTAATGATATAAAAAGTTCAAACCACCAGGCCCCAACCATCACAACATTGAAGCCAACAACTATAACCACATTTTCTTTGTACGTTCCTATTCGGTCACTTTCATCTACACTTTCACAAGCTGTACCTTGATATGCTTTATCGAGTCATTTATAGTTGATTATTTGCTCGTTATCGGCTAATCATTACACACGTAAGGCGTGGCATGCGAGAACATAGGCTAGGGCCAGCTACAAACATGTTGATGTTTAATAGATTTGAATCCTATGATCAAGTAAAAAAGATGAACTTAAATAATTTCATGAGCCAAACTTAGAGCTTTGAAATCGTTCAAATGTAGGAACATCGTTCACAAAAAATAATAATTGCTTTATAGATAAAGAACTTTGATTACAATGCAAAAGAAACTAAACAAACAGAATACACGATGTTAAGAAAAACAACAAATAAATAAAAGAAACAGAACAATGGCTGAGGATTTCTGTTGAACAGAGGTTCCTTAAAACAGATTTCGGGCCACCCAGGTGAATCCCGTCTGTCTCCCAGGGTACAACAGCCGGAGCAGAAGTACTGCCGAAGTTAGCCTAGCACCCGAAACCACTACCTGAAACGAGAGCACGAAGTTGCGAGAAAGCTAGAAATTGTTCTTTCTGTGTGTTGTGGAACATGTAAAAACCGGGTAAACCTGCACAAGCGGCGAAGTGCAAAGTGCGCCATCAAAGCGCCACATTGCGCCCATCGCCCGAGCCCGTGCGCTTGCGCATGCGCGTTGGGTGCTTCGCACCCTTGTGCTTGACCTTGGGTGTCCCTCAACATATGTGGGAACACAATCCCTTGAAAAGTCCCACTTATAAACTAATTTATAGTTTATCATTCCACCAATGTGGGACAACAACTTCCACTCAGATTTTTCACAGCTTTTGTGTTTCAACCACATAACTTTGAGTATCGATATCTCATTCATCTTAGCTCCATTTTGGACACGGTTTAGTTCGTTGTGTTCCTCTCACTTAGGAGAACACATACGAAATGGTTTGGTAATTAATTGCAACAAATACAATTAATTATTAATGTCCCAAAATAAGTGAGAAATCATATTTTTCTCACTAAACTTCCAACAATCCCCCATATGAATGGAGATCGATCTTTGCACTCAAGCATCAAGATATAGTTTCAGCAGTTGAATGTTGCAGGATAGGTAGATATTCTCTTTGAACCTTCCTTTGTGAAGCATACTTAGTCTCCTAGCGATTAGTAGACTCGATGTCTTTGAACTAACCCCTTCTTCTGTAGATGTTATTACACTTCACACAACATTCTCCTTGATCTGGCTAGCCCCTCATTATTGTGTCCGTTATGGTCATGGACCACTAGCCTGGTTCTACAAGAGCTCTAGGATTTGTGCCCCAACAAATCCATTCGAAACGACCCCACTTCTCTCTCACATAGGTGGCTTCACACAAGTCATTAAAAGCCATAGGCTTAACCTTCTTTGCTATCACTGATTAAATTTAGGAATGGACTAGGAAATGTTCAATTTCCATTTTATGATTTGGGGTACTCCCCCATAGTGACCTTAGTTTGTACAATTAGGTTGTCCTATTGATCCTAGATCTTGGGATCTCTAATCTTCTAGGATAGGTTTTCCTTCATACACACTTACTCCAAGGGATTTAGTCCCATTCCTCTCGACGACTTGTATACTAACTCTCTGCTTAAGCCTTTTGTCAACGGATCCGCAATGTTATCCTTTGACTTCACATAGTCAATAGTAATAACTCCAGTTGAGAGTAGTTGTCGTATCGTATTGTGTCTACGTCTTATATGTATTGATTTGCCATTATACATTGTACTTTGAGCTCTACCAATTGCTGATTGTCAATCATAATGTATGCAAACAGCCATCACAGGCTTTGGCCATCCTGGAACATATTCCAAGAACTGACGTAGCCATTCCGCCTCTTCTCCAGCTTTATCTAAAGCGATAAATTCAGATTCCATTGTTGATCTGGCTATAACAGTTTGATTGGATGACTTCCAAGCTATAGCAGCTCCCCCAAGGGTAAACACATAACCACTAGTGGATTTGGAATCTTTTATATCAGATATCTAATTTGCATCAGTATATCCTTCTACAACAGCTGGATCTTGACCATAATACAGTCTATAGTTCCTTGTGTATCTCAAGTACCTTAGAAGCCTTGTCATAGCCTTCCAATGTTCAGAGCTTGGATTGCTAGTGTACCTGCTTAGCCTACTCACAGCGTATGCAAGGTCTGGTCGGGTACAAGTCATGAGATACATAAGACTGCCAATAATCCTTGAGTACTCCAGTTGAGCAACACCCTCTCCTCTATTCTTAGAGAGATGATGTGAGGTATCAACTGGAGTCCGAGCAACACTAGTGTCCTCTGCATTAAAATTTCCAAGGATCTTGTCCACATAATGAGATTGACTTAACACGAGACCATTTTTGGTCCTAATGATCTTTACTCCAAGAATCACATCAGCTAAGCCCATGTCTTTCATGTCGAATCTCGCTTTCAACATATATTTTGTAGACCTAATCATGTTATCATCACTTCCAATGATAAGCATGTCATCTACATAAAGGCATAGCATCACATAACCCCTTGGTGTATCTTTCACATATACACACTTGTCACACTCATTGATCTTGAAACCAGAATCAAGCATGGCTTGATCAAACTTTTGGTGCCATTGTTTTGGAGCTTGCTTCAAGCCATACAAAGACTTGACAAGTTTGCATACTTTTCCCTCCTGGCCAGGAGCAGAGAAACCCTCAGGTTGCTCTATATAGATTTCCTCTTCTAAATTCCCATTTAGAAACGCGGTTTTTACATCCATCTGATGTACTTCTAAATTTCGCAAAACGGAAATTGCAAGCACCAACCTTATAGAGGTTATTCTAGTGACAGGCGAGTAAGTGTCAAAGTAGTCTAGACCTTCCTTTTGTCTATACCCTTTGATCACTAGCCTTGCCTTGTACTTATCAATTGAGCCATCAGCTTTCATCTTCCTCTTGAATATCCACCGATATCCAAGTGGTTTACAACCAGTTGGAAGATCTACTAGCTCCCAAGTATGATTCTGCAAGATAGAATCTATTTCATTTTTGATGGCTTCTTTCCATTGAGGTCCTTCTGAAGAGGTTACAGCTTCTTGGTAGGTTTTAGGCTCACCTTCAACAATATAGGTAAGAAATTCAGGGCCAAACGACTTTTAAATCCTTTGCCTTTTGCTTCTTCTTAGCTCTACCTCTTTAACCTCTGATTGTTCTTTTCCATAAACAATCTCATCAATCGGTTTTGATGAACTTGCATGATCTTGAGATAAACAAGGAAACACATCTTCAAAGAAAGATGCATTAATAGACTCCATTATCGTGTCTTTGTGTATCTCATGATTCTTCGACTCATGTACAAGAAATCGGTATGCCTTACTATGTTCGGCATAGCCTATGAATACACAATCCACAGTTTTGGGTCCTATCTTTTGAACCTTCGGTGGTGGCACTACCACTTTGGCTAAACACCCCCACACTTTCAAGAATTTGTAAGATGGTTTTCTACCCATCCACAACTCGTAAGGTGTAACATCCTTATTCTTGAAAGGAATTTTGTTCAAAAGATAAGTAGCTAACAAAACAGCCCCCCCCACATATCCTTGCTCAACCCAGAACTTAACAACATGGCATTCATCATTTCTTTAAGGGTACGATTCTTTCGTTCTGCAATGCCATTTTGTTGTGGAGAATAAGGAGCAGTATACTCATGGATTATTCCATTTTGAGCACAGAATTCAGCAAATGGTGAAACATATTCACCGCCTCGGTCACTCCTTAAAATTTTAATCTTCCTGTTAAGTTGATTCTCAACTTTAGTTTTGTACAAAACAAATTTGTCTATTGCTTCATCCTTACTTTTTAGCAGATATACACAGCAATATCTTGTACAATCATCATTAAAGGTGATGAAATATTTATTTCCACCACGTGTGGGAATTGACTTAAAATCACACACATCAGTGTGAATCAAGCCCAAGGGCTCGGTTATTCTTTCAACCGATTTAAACGATGATCTTGTTTGTTTGGCTTCAACACACGTTTTACATTTTGAGTTCGATTCAAAAGAAAAAGATGGAATATAATCTAATTTAACCAATTGACGTATTGAATTAAAATTAACATGACCAAAACGACCATGCCATAAATCACAAGACTCAATCATGTAAGCAGAAGAAGTAGTTTTATTCATATCTTTCTTAATAGCAGTTACATTAAGTTTGAACATACCATTTTGGGCATAGCCCTTTCCAATAAACATTCCACGTTTTGACAAAACAAAATTATCACTTTCAAAAACTAATCTAAAGCCAAACTTGTTTAGCAACCACCCGGATACAAGACTTTTGCGCAGATCCGGAACATAAAGAACATTGCTTAAAGTGAGCTCCTTCCCCGAAGTCCACTTCAAGATCACTTCGCCTTCACCCTTGATGTCGGCTGTTGCTGCATTTCCCATGTACAGCTTATCATCACCCTTCAACTCTTTAAACGTATTAAAGAGAGTTTTATCGGGACAAACATGGCGAGTAGCCCCGGTATCCACCCACCAACCTTTAGGGTTGTTAGATACCATATTCACCTCTTCTTTCATTGCTGTAAGATCCAAGATCATGGCAACAACAGGCATCCCATCATCTATCATCATTGCATTGTCACATTTTGGTGCCTTACATTGATCGGCCCGGTGACCGGCCTCACCACAATTGTAACATTTCCCTTTAAAGGGAGCCACCTTCTTCTTCACACCACCCTTTCGAGGCCCAAGATCCACAACCTTACCCTTGCCTCGGTTCTTGTTATTAAACCTTTTTCCTCCCCGGGAGGATTGATCATGTTCAACCAAGTTTGCCTTAGCAAGTGGTTGAACTTGAGTCCCTTTGTGTGCCATACGGTTGTCCTCCTCAATTCGAAGGCGAACCACTAGGTCTTCGATTGTCATCTCCTTTCGTTTATGTTTAAGATAATTTTTAAAATCCGACCAACTAGGAGGCAATTTTTCAACCATGGCAGCCACTTGAAATGTTTCACTAAGAACCATTCCTTCAGAGGCAATGTCACTTAGTATAACCTGTAACTCCTGGACTTGACTGGTCACAGTCTTGGAATCAACCATTTTATAGTCCAAGAAACGGGCGACAACAAATTTCTTCGTGCCGACATCCTCCGTCTTATATTTGCGTTCTAACGACTCCCATAATTCTTTGGCAGTCGTTATTTTGCAATACACGTTATACAAAGTATCCTCAAGGCCATTCAACACATAGTTACGGCATAGATACTCGGAATGTTTCCAAGCATCAAGTGCACTCACTGCTTGAGCATCGGCCCCTTCAGCAAGTGTAGGAGGAGACTCAGTCAAGAACCTCGCAAGGTTCAAGGTAGTCAAGTAAAATAACATCTTTTGCTGCCATCTCTTGAAATTCAAACCAGAGAATTTCTCTGGTTTTTTCAGCATGGCTAGCCACAGCCCGGACAGCATCAGAACCAACCAATGGTCCCATAGTGGAGTTAGATGTAGAGGATGTAGTAGAAGCAGAAGCCATTTCTGAAACGATATAACCAAACAAATCAGTTCCAAATCAAGAATATGTTGCCTTTCAACAAAGTTGTTTTCGAAAAACAAATCAAAGTATAAAATTTTTAAAACATAAAAGAACGATGTTTTAAAATCTGTTTTAAGCTTGTAGGAACATCGTTCACAAAAAATAATAATTGCTTTATAGATAAAGAACTTTGATTACAATGCAAAAGAAACTAAACAAACAGAATACACGATGTTAAGAAACAACAAATAAATAAAAGAAACAGAACAATGGCTGAGGATTTATGTTGAACAGAGGTCCTTAAAACAGATTTCGGGCCACCCAGGTGAATCCGGTCTGTCTCCCAGGGTACAACAGCCGGAGCAGAAGTACTGCCGGAGTTAGCCTAGCACCCGAAACCACTACCTGAAACGAGAGCACGAAGTTGCGAGAAAGCTGGAAATTGTTCTTTCTGTGTGTTGTGGAACTTGTAAAAACCGGGTAAACCTGCACAAGCGACGAAGTGCAAAGTGCGCCATCAAAGCGCCACATTGCGCCCATCGCCCGTGCGCGTGCGCATTGGGTGCTTAGCACCCTTGTGCTTGACCTTGGGTGTCCCTCAACATATGTGGGAACACAATCCATTGAAAAGTCCCACTTATAAACTAATTTATAGTTTATCATTCTACCAATGTGGGACAACAACTTCCACTTAGATTTTTCACAGCCTTTGTGTTTCAACCACACAACTTTGAGCATCGATATCTCATTCATCTTAGCTCCATTGTGGACACGGTTTAGTTCGTTGTGTTCCTCTCACTTAGGAGAACACATACGAAATGGTTTGGTAATTAATTGCAACAAATACAATTAATTATTAATGTCCCAAAATGAGTGAGAAATCATATTTTTCTCACTAAACTTCTAACATCAAATTCTCATTGTTTTTTCGAGTCTTATGTAATTGTGTGATTCTGTGTGAGTCAATTGTTGGAAATAATCGAGACAACAATGGAAAAGAAAAGAAATGAAAAGAGGATTTCAAGAAAAGGTATCAAAAAGATGATTATGATTATTATCATGATGATGATGAATGAGATGGTGTTGCCAAGTTCTAGTGCAACGGATGAAGATATTGATCTGTGTAACGAAGGGTTGCATGAAAAGAAAGGACGAAATATATGGTACAAGATTTTAAGGTAGAAAAGTTACAGGTTTTGTTTAGGATTCAAGATTTAGATAGTACAAACCAGGATTAAAGTAGAGAATGTTAGAGTTAAATCCTAATTTGTTAGAGATATGTTTAGAAGAAAAGTTAGAACTAAATGAATAAAAAGATTTAAAGATAAATATTACTAGTATTAGTTTATTATTTGTTTAAGTATAAAGAGATAACTGTTGGAGTTTATTTTATTAAAATATTGAGTTATACTAGTTTTTAGAGTTGAGTTAGGATTAATATGTGTTTAGTCTAAAAGGGAAATATTGAATATTTTTCATTTTGAGTTAAAAAGGATTCAAAAAATGACTTGTTCTAATCTTTTCTTTGTTCTTAAATGGGGCATAAAAGAATTAAAACAAACCGTCATACATTATAATACTTTAAAACTAAAAGTATTAAAAATATATTTCTCACAAAATAATTTTGAAAGTAAAAGTAATTTAGGAACTAATAGAGTCGTCTTTGTATTTAAATTTAACTAGTGTTTTCTCTTCACGTGCAAGTGAACCCGAGGCTCAGACCAAATTAATTAAATTAAAAATCACATTGTCATCATCATAGTCGTAAACCATTTATTGGAACACAAATCTAAGAAGGCAGTAATCCACGTTGGCTATATACAACCAACCATAGATCCAGTTGCGACCACATGCTAGAAATGACTTTCAAGCCCGAGCAACCGAAACACGTCGTCGGTGCAGAGTCTCATACAAACACCTCTTCATTATCATCGACATTGAACATTCCATCACAACAACATACAACCCTAAACCCAATCAAGTCCCAAACCACGCCACAACAATAAAGAAATAGTTAGATCACGGCTCAGAATGGAAGTGTGGTTGCGGCTGCATGCCAGAAATGGCTGCCAAGCCAAAAACAACCGTCCCCACTTTCAAATATGATCACAGCCAAAGAAACAACAAACCCACAACAACATCATAACGTCTCTGATGAACGCAACCTCATCATCACCGATGAAAAAATAACTATTCATTCCCACAACAATTAACATTAAGGTAAATATCAATTTCACCAAACATCATAGGGAAAGCAGATGTCAATGAAAGGTACATCATTAACATGAAAAAACGACCATAACTTATCATTCAACAGTCAAAAGACCATAACAAGAAGAAGATCTAAAAACACTAAAAGGGTATTAAACAAACAAAGAGGCGGAGAAGTAAAACATATCCCATCATCGACCTCAATGGTTAAAAAACCATTGAGAAAGCAAATCTGAAAAGCCTAAAAGGGTACCAAAGAAACAGAGAGGCAACAATGATGGTGGTGGAAAACTCTAGTTGTACAATAAACATTAAAGGTGGGATTTTCAAAATAACTATTCATTACCACCTGATTTAATTTAAGGGTAACTAGAATTTAAATCCTGCGCGTTGCCGCAGGGTTTTTTTGTAACATAACCTACGTGTTGTAGCGGGATGTTAAGATTTGTAATGCTTAATTTCCACAATTTGTACATTATATTCACCCACGGAAAAAAATCACGTCAAAACATTGATAAAAATAAGCACGTCTCAATGAAAATCAGGAATTTTATATTATATCATATTTTAAAGTTTGCAAAAGGAAAACAAACTTACTTTATAAGAAATGAAACATCGTAGCACTTTTGACAATTTGTATGTTTGTGTTTTGATAACTTATAAATTATCACATACAACTCTGTTTTGAATGAACTTACACCGAAACGTAGGTAAACGTAAGTGTTTTAAAACGTTATATTTGGAATATTTATATAAATCATATTATAAAAGTTACTAATAAGGCTAAATATTCTAAAGGTAAACTATTAATACTATAATGAGAAGCCCAACTCTATTTGGATTTAAATTTACATCGAGATATAGATAAAAATAAACACATCAAAACGGTATACTCATAAATATTATACAATCTCATGTCTAAAAATTAATTATTAATATCAAATTAATAAAATCTAACAAATTTAAAAATTCCAAAGAAAGAAAATGTAAGAAGCATAAACGGTTAATCATAACAAACTAAATACACCTCAAATTTTTATACGGGTCGTACAGCCCATACACGTCGTATAGGGGGGGTCGTATAGCCCTATACGGGGCGTACAAGCCCTCTGACAGCCCCCTGAATTTTTCCTCGTAGTCAGTGTCGAAATTGACTATACGCGTCGTATAGCCCTATATGTGTCGTATAAGGGGGGTCGTATAGGGCTATATGGGGCGTATAGCTCTCTGACAGCCCCCTTGAATTTTCCTCGCTTTCAGTGTATTCGACTCTATACGTCACGTATGGACCCATACGTGACGTATAAATAATGTCGATTTATCCGGGTGGGTGTCTCTATATTAGGACCCAATATTCAGAAGCTTGGATTTAAAACTACTATCCATAAACCATTAAACATTTTCTGTAAAATACATCAAACCCACCAACAACCATCTCCCTTGAATCTCTATCATCGCCCTCGTTTTTGTTGGTGGTGGTGTAACGATCGCCGCATCAATAAACCCATTCTAGCAATCCTGATGAATCCCTATTAAATCTACTGTCGCTTCATATATATAAACTTCAAAGCCGTCATGAAGCAGCGACAGAGCTTCCAATGGTCACAAGCCCCCCTTATTATGACATAATCGATTCAGGTTGAGACATATTCCGACTTTTCTCGCGGTTGTTCACCACCAAGACCGGTCTCTGGTGACGATGGCAATTCTAGCACCACCACCGTCACCCGCGGTTATAACCCTAGCGACGGGGGTCCGCGCCATAAGCTCAAATCGCAGAGAAGACACAGTACCGCTAGAAAGAGAAGAGGAGGATCAACGGAGGTTGGGCGCGGTGGCAAAGAGATCGAAGACGGTCAACTGGAAGCATGGTGAGTAAAGGAAGTGAAGGCATAGTAAGGCATGCACCAGCGAGCGACTGGTACAGTGGGCAATAACACTTGTACGGTGGCACTGGAGCCACCGACATAGTGTTTTAATAGTATATATAATTTGTTTTGACCTTTTACATAACATATCCGACATACTTGTTTTGACAACTTTATAAACTCCGAACATTATATATCATGAATAATATGTTCACAAATGATAAGAAGAACAAGTGAGAGTAAAGAAATAATAAATTCCATCACATAAGACCCAAAGAATAACTTTATATTAAGAGAAAAAATGGCTTTGTAACAAGGCCCAAAAAGTGACCATAAGAGGAACACAAATGGCCTATTACAAAAAAGATCATGAGATCACCATTCTCCAAAAATACAAACCAACGAAAAGTAATTAATATTACATACACGTTAACTTATCCGTGCACAAAAAACCCTTCAAATGAGGTTTTACAGCTTCATGGAGTCAATCATTTTGTTGATAATTTCAACAAGTTTCCACCATATTGGTTTTACAAGAAGTCCAATCCTCCCCATCTTGAGACCCGATTTGTTCCTCTAGCATCCACTCGAGCTCACCAGGTCTACAAGGTATCATAAGTGCACCTTCGTGGTCAAACCCGTATTCTTCAGCCGCTTTCTCCAAGAGTCGTAGAAATGAAGGATGACGGAGGTAAGTGATAGGGATAACAAATCTCCGTTCGACATAATCATCTGATGCTATCACTGCAAAGTGACCTTCTTTCACGTCTTTAGGGACCATTTCTTGGCTAGAATACGAGTCTTGCCTTTTCTTGGCCAAGAAAAGAAATCTTTCCATGACTAACTTAAGCTTCAAAATGCCATTGTTTTTCTTACCATTATGACTATTTCTCAACTTTCCCATTTTAGCTTTCTAACTAGATTTTGATCAAATGTCTGTTACACTTGATTTGCAATGCCCCCTAGCTCTTCACCTATACTTATATACACCACAAGAGAGGGCATAGGAAGTTTTTGAGCATTTGCATGTGCATGAGAATTGAAGTTTGAACATAAAGGGACCCAATTAAGGTAGAGTCACCTCTATGCCTGCTTTATTGAACAAACATCATCACATTCTATATATACGCATGTTTATGTATGGATATATGTATGTATGTATTTATGTAATCATGTATGTATGTATGCGAAGTCAAAAGTTTACACAATAATATCAAGTGTGTCCATTATTATGTATTTTTGAGTTGTGGAAGATAGGGGTGTAAACGAGTTAAATCGTTCATTAACTATTCCAATCTGATTATTTAAGATCGTGAATCCAGTCGGGCTTAAATGAGTCAAGCATAAACTCATTTTAGTGAGCGAGCTCGAGCTCATACTTCTTACATCGAACTCAATTAATTTATTAAGCATAAACAAGCTTATTATTTATTAAAATTGTATTGGTATCAAAGTATTAGTGTTCTTGTCTTCTTTTTATCTTTCTCTTCATACCTCACTCCTAGTTATTAGAGCCAGATATTAGTTGGCTCTCAGTCCTCTTCCTCCATCTTTCCTTTTGTGTGACAACTTTATTTCTTTTCTTATCACTCCCTTTATTCCCACAAGACACTATACATTATGGTTTATTTATTTTTCTCGTACTATAGTGAGTCAGCCATAGCCGTAACTCGTGTTACCCTAGCGGTAGCTTTTGTCAACATGCGACCATTGTGGTGCTACAGTCGTAAACCTGTCATCATATCATATTTAGCTTTTTTGTCATGTGGCGTTATGCCCTTGGATCCTATTGCGATTGAAGAACACATGATACTCAAATATATTAGTTAGAGTTTGAATTGTTACGTAAATAAAATTTATTGTAACTATCATTATCATAATTAAGAGTCAGGATTAAAATAAGTTTTCTTGATGCTCATTATAGTTCGATTAGATAATTCTACATATTCAGAGTTTTTATTAATCTTCAGGAATTCAACTTTAGATAAGCTAATGATAACTAGAGACAAGGTCTTGTAGGAAACTTTGTTGCTTTCATTCTAAGTCAAATTCTCATGTCTTTGAAAAAATAGAGTGAGTTTTAATCCTTACAAATACAAGGATGGGTTATATTTAAGAGTAAAAATAGTGTTGTTAGAAATAAAAAATGACGAGGAGATATGAAGTAACTTTCTCGGGTGAATAGGACCATGGTGATGGCTAAAAAGATGAAGGCAGCAGGCCCTAGCTAGCGAGCTAACCAACGCACCATGACAATCACAACACGAGTAACAAGTTGTACCTTGGGCTCATAAATTTATCTTGTAATAAATAGGGGACATGGGTACTGGTAGTACAACAAAGGCATCAGTTGAATTATAAAAAAGTGCACCAAAAGGTCCAGAAATGCCAGCGAGTCTATAGTGTGACTGATTAGGATGGCTCGAAGATATTTCTATTTTATTTTGTTTCATGTCGAGTTACTCGATGACAAGTCCACAACCTTGGTTTATTGCGGGAAAGGCCTGTCTATCTATTTGTAAAAGTCATTTAATTCATATAGTTCATATAATATATATGTATTTCAAATTAAAATAAAGACATAAAGGTTTTGTAATTATTACATTTGTATATTTGAAACGTTAATATTAAGTAAAATTTTGTTAGTGGTTATATAGTGTAACATCCGGCCATGGGCAGCCCTGAGGGGGTGGGGTGGGCCACCGCTGAAGGTCCGACCTTCTCAGGAGCACGGAATTTTTAATTTCTTTTTATATTATATATGTAAATTTATTTAAAAATAACTATAGGCCACTAACAAAATCCAATAAGAATTTAGTTCTTTTAGTTTATTAAACCTTATGGCTCAATATCTTAATAAGTTTAGCTCACTACTATTTATCTAATCTAAACCTATTCTCAAAACACTAATAGAGTCTCACAATTCGCTTAAGTAAGTAAATTATATTATATTGCTATAATACTTTTGTTTATTGCTATAATAATCATCGTCATAATATAGACTTTTTACATGCGTGTTATTAATTTTATGTTATAGGACCCTATTATTTTTCTACTCGCCGCCTAAGGCTCAAAATTTTCAAGTATATTCAGTGACGGCCTTACATAGTTACATCTGACCTCTTATATTACTAATATTATCCACTTTACCCCCTAGTAGCTCATGGAATTTGCTTTTTGTCGACTGGGTGAAAACTTCTTATGAGCTCAACCATCATACGTGGGATTGTTGCCACCTAAACACAGTATTTAACAATAGAGTTTTTTTCTCATCTACAGACAATGCACTTTAAACACATTGATAGTATCTGAGGCAGATTATTCCTTATGAATCCAACATTTCTCATGTCCATAACTAATGTGAAATTTGCCTAAGGTGTTACAGATACTAGTTAAGATGTTTGGAGTGCATGCTCGATCATGACAATTCTTATTTCATGAAACCGTAAACCAGAGGGTTTAAGGGATAGAGCTCCCTTGGTAGGGGTTTGCGCCATGAGCCACAAATGTGATCAGTATTAACTAATCTACACGTTTATAAACAGCAACTAATCGATGACAACTTGGTCTCAGCGTAAAGAATCTTCAATAACAACTTGTGCATTAGTGGGCAAGTAGGGCAATTAACAGCTTAACTCTATTGCTCATGAAATTATTAGTGATGGTTTTTTCATTGATGTATATGTCTAGTTCTTAACACTTTTAACTGCCTCTAGATATACTCTTTCATGAATCGTTGTAATGTTTAAACAAAAGCGTTCAATTGCTCCAAGGAGTGTTTTTTGTGCGAGTGTTTTGGTCTAGATTTGGGCTCCAATCAAAGTTCCACATGTATGTCAGATGAGATAATATTACTATAATGTACATAGGCAACCAAAAATGCTTACAAGAAAATGGTAGGCTAAAACACAAACATGAATGTATAGAAATTGTTAAACTCACTACTAGAAAGCAATGGTTTTTGCTACGCAGTTTTTTCTGTCTCAAATTGCGATGCATTAATGACAAAATTGATACAAAAAAATGCTAACATATTTTGCTATGAAATTGCTACACAACAAAAATCCCTAATTTTTCCTGCATGATTTTGTCACAAATATATAGCAAACTCAATTTTCTTAGTTTATGTCAATATGTAAGGAAAAAAACTATATAAATATATATATTATCTATAAATTATTAGTACGCGGTGACGCATTTGCTACGCACAACCTAATTAAAAGTAATAAATCAAGTTTCGTGGCAAATGAGTCACAAAATACTTTAAATTATAAATATTAAATAATATCAATAATAATAATAATATAATAATAATAATAATAATAATAATAATAATAAGAATAACAACAACAACAACAACAACAACAACAACAACAACAACAACAACAACAACAACAACAACAACAACAACAACAACAACAACAACAACAACAACAGCAACAACAACAACAGCAGCAGCAACACAGCAGCAGCAGCAGCAGCAGCAGCAGCAGCAGCAGCAGCAGCAGCAGCAGCAGCAGCAGCAGCAGCAGCAGCAGCAGCAGCAGCAGCAGCAGCAGCAGCAGCAGCAGCAGCAGCAGCAGCAGCAGCAGCAGCAGCAGCAGCAGCAGCAGCAGCAGCAGCAGCAGCAGCAGCAGCAGCAGCAGCAGCAGCAGCAGCAACAACAAAGTGAGGCCTGATGTTACAGTAAATATATATATTAAGATTATTAACTAGGTTATTGAGGGGTAATATCATTTTTCATAAATCTAAAAATTATTTATTTAAAAATTATGATTATTATCGTAAAAATTTATTAAGCATAAATAAAAAATATCAATATGAATAATTAATGATAGAATAAAAGTAGTAAATTGAAATTTTGTTGTATTGAGAAAAAAAAGATTGAATTGTTGTATTAAGAAAAGTTTTTAATGAAATAAATCAAAATTAATAAATCTATTATAAATATTATTTTATGTTTATCAAGTTGTATAGATAAACTCTATTAGAGATATATTTAAATTAGAGATTATCATGTCATCTTTAAGGTTGTTGGAATTATGAAATTATTATTTTTTCTACTCTTATAAATACAACCATTGTATCTCATTATTAGATACACAATCAATAATATAAATGTCTCTCCTTACATCTTTTTATATTGTTTTGTTATTAGGTTTGTTTTACAACATGTTATCAGCACGAATTTTTTTGGAGTTCGATCATAAGGTATGTCAAGACTTTCTAATCAATTTGTTTTGTCCTTGTCTTCAATCTCTCAATTAATCAAAATTGTAATTCATACAATTTTGAATTTCATTAAAGATTTGATTTATTCTCCTCTATGAATCTTTTAAATAATCCATGTTCTATTTCAAAATTGTTTTACTCACCTAAAACAAAAAAAATTATATATTAAATTGTATCATCTTACGTTCAATGATAAATTGCCCAAGTATATATATATATATATATATATATATATATATATATATATATATATATATATATATATATATATATATATATTTTCTATTGTTTTGTTACCAATATGGATATTTAAAGGAATAGGAAAACAAAATATAATATATGAGTTCTAGTTTCTAAAAGCTTGTCTAACCTTAAACTAAATCCGATCTGAACTTTTTAAAAGTGTACTACTCTATTTTACATCCAAATCATATGAATTTTACAAATATAAATCTCAGTTTTTACAAGTTTAATATTTATTAGGTTTTATATATTAATACATATGTTCTGTTCTAATATAGTTTATCATGGCAAATCTAGCAAAACTTGAATTTTTGGCCTTAGACATTATGAGAAAAAACTACTTGTCATGGGTATTGGATGCTGAAATATACCTGAATGCTAATAATCTTGGTGATACGATTAAAGAAGGTAATAAAGCAACTACCCAAGATAAAGCTAAGGCAATGATTTTCCTACGCCATCATATTCATGAGGCTTTGAAAAGTGAATATCTCACTATCAAGGATCCACTTGTTCTTTGGACTAAATTGAAAGACAGATATGACCAACAAAAAACAATGATATTACCTAGAGCTCGTTATGAGTGGATCCATTTAAAGTTTCAAGATTTTAAGTCTATAAGCGAGTATAACTCGGTAATGTTTAGAATCACCTCACAATTGATTCTGTGTGGGTAAAATATTACTGATAAGGAGATGTTGAAAAAAACATTATCCATTTTTCATGCCTCAAATATGCTGCTGCAGCAGCAATATCGGAAAAGGGTTTCACAAAATATAGTGAATTAATATCATGTTTACTTGTAGCCGAGCAAAACAATAAGCTCCTAATGAAAAATCACGAGACTCGTCCGGCAGGCATAACCCCATTCCCAGAAGCGAATGTGGCAACTTATAATGAACAAAATGGTAGCCGTGGTCGTGATCGTGGTCACCATCGTGGTCGTGGTCATGGTCACAATCGTGGACGTGGACATAGCCAGGGAAATTATCATGGTGTTCGATTTAAAAACACTAAGATCCATCAAAAGAACCACGAGAATGAAAAGAAATCTAGGGATGAAAAAGGTAAAAAGAAGAATGAAAGTACACCAAATGGTTGTTATCGATGTGGAAGTGATAATCATTGGGCTCGAACATGTCGTACGCCCAAACACTTGAGATTGATAATATTGATATCTCTAATGATAATATTGGGCTCGAACTTTACCAACAATCCATAAAAAAGAAAGAAAAAAGCATAGCGACAAACTTCACATATGAGATTGATAATATTGATATCTCTAATGGTTATGAAGACCATAATGATATAACTCATATGGATGTTAGTGATTTTCTTATTGATACAAATGACTTGGATATTGATGGCTCTCTTACTGACACAAATCAATTGGATGCTTGTAATTTTCCTTACATATGATGACAATTAGATTTTAAATTATATTATTTATTTTATTTTAGGCATTTTGTTTGAATGTTTTTATTTAAGACATTTTGTTTATGGTGATTTTTATTACTCATGGAAATTTTTTAAAATATATTGGATATTTTATTTATGAGACTTTATTTTTTTTGAAGCATATGGAACGTTTAACTAAATTGATAGTTAATGATGAAGATATATGTCTAATAGACAGTGTCACTACACACACGATTCTCAAGAAAAGGGATTATTTCACTGATTTAGTCATAAAAGAGGCAAATGTTAGTACGATATCTGGTAGTACAAAATTAATTAAAGGGTTTGGAGAAGCGTATATAGTGTTACCAGGTGGAACACAGTTTAAATTTAATAATGCCTTATTTTCTCTATTGTCTCGACGAAATCTAATAAGCTTTAAAGATATTCGTCAAAATGGATATCATGTTGAGACTACATGTGAAGGACATGATGAATTCCTTCAAATCACAAATGTGATTTCAGGTACAAGACATGTATTAGAAAAATTACCCGCACTTGCATCCGGTTTGTATTGTACTAAAATTATTGCAATCGAATCAAACTCAGTCATGGACAGACAAAAGTTTATTTTGTGGCATGACCGATTAGGCCATCCCGAATCAACAATGATGCAAAAAATAATAAAAAATTCATGTGGGCATCAATTGAAGAACCAAAAGATTCTTTAGTGTAAGAAAATTACATGTGTTGCATGCTCACAAGGAAAGTTAATTACACACCCATCACCAATTAAGGTGGGGAATGAATCCCTTGGTTTTTTAGAATACATGGGGATATTTGTGGGCTTATACACCCTCTTAGTGGACCATTTAGATACTTTATGATCCTAATTGATGCATCAACTAGATGGTCACATGTATGCCTTTTATCAAGTCGTAATATGGCATTTGCACGACTACTTGCTCAGTTGATAAGATTACGAGCACATTTTTCAAATTACCCCATCAAGAAAATTCGGTTGGACAATGCTGGTGAATTTACATCACAAACATTTAATGATTATTGTATGTCTATTGGGATAAGTGTTGAGCATCATGTACCACATGTACAAACACAAAATGGGCTTGCTGAATCGCTTATCAAGCAACTTCAAATGGTTGCTTGACCAATTATTATGAAATCAAAACTACCTGTTTCTGCTTGGGGACTTGCAATTTTACATGCAGCAACCTTAATTCACATCAGGCCAACTAGTTATCAAACTTCCTCCCTATTAAAGTTAGTTTTTGGTTAGGAACCAGATATATCTCATCTAAGAATTTTTGGTTGTGCTGTATATGTTCCAATCGCTCCACCACAACGCACAAAGACGGGACCTCAAAGGAGATTAGGAATATATGTTGGGTATGAATCACCATCTATCATTAAATATTTAGAGCCATTAACAGGGGATTTATTTACGGCTAGATTTGGTGATTGTCATTTTGACGAATCAACTTTTCCAACATTAGGGGGAGATAAAAAGCAGCTGGAAAGTAATATAATTTGGAATGAATTATCATTATCTTAACTTGATCCTCGAACTAAACAATGTGAACTAGAAGTTCAAAGGATAATTCATTTATAAGGATTAGCAAATCAATTACCAAAAGCATTTACTGACCCAAAAAGAGTTACTAAGTCACATATACTAGCTGCTAATGCTCCAATAAAAATCAGTGTCTCAGAAGGACAACCACACATTGGTAATGAGTCTAATACACGCCTAAAGCGTGGTAGACCAATTGGTTCCAAGGATAAAAATCCTCGAAAGAAAAAAGGAGCAAATAATGAAGATGGCCAGGTCGAGGTAATAAAAATGCTAGAAAAAGAGTCTCAAGAAGAAACACCAGACAAGATGGTTCTAGACAAACTTTAGGTACCTGAAAATGAAGAGATTTCAATAAATTTTATTATGTCTGAAAAAATATGGAACCGAAATAAAATCGACGACGATTATAAATTTTCATATAATTTAGCGCTAGAAGTAATGCAAAATAAGGAGGATCATGAACCAAAATCCGTTGAGGAATGTAAACATAGAAACGATTGACCAAAATGGAAAGATGCAATTGAGGCAGAATAAAATTCTCTAAATAAATAAGAAGTTTTTGGACCTGTGGTCCGTACACCTGAGGGTGTAAAGCCCGTTGGATATAAATGGGTCTTTGTGCGAAAACGAAATGAGAAAAATGAAATTATACGATACAAGGCAAGATTAGTAGCCCAAGGATTTTCGCAAAGACTAGGAATTGATTATGAGGAGACATATTCTCCGGTGATGGATGCAACAACTTTTCGTTATCTTATTAGTCTGGTAATACAAGAAGGAGTTGATATGCGTCTAATGGATGTTGTGACAGCCTACCTCTATGGCTCACTTGATACTGAAATTTACATGAAACTTGCTGAAGGATTTAAACTACCAAAATTATGTATAGCAAGTTCTCGAGACAATCTTTCAATTAATTTAAACAAATCATTATATGGGCTAACAATCTGGGCATATGTGGTACAATCGTCTCAGTGAGTATTTGTCGAAAGAAGGTTATAAAAATGATTCTGTTTGTCCATGCATCTTTGTAAAAAGATCAAAATCTGAATATGTTATCATTGCTGTATACGTTGATGACTTGAATATAATTGGAACTCCTGGAGAGCTCCATAAAGCAATTGAATGCTTAAAAAAGGAGTTTGAAATGAAAGACCTAGGAAAGACAAAGTTTTGTCTGGGATTACAAATTGAACACCTAAAAGATGGAATACTTATGCATCAAGAAAGCTATATAGAAAAACTACTTAAAAGATTTTATATGAAGAAATCACATCCACTAAGTACTCCCATGGTTGTAAGGTAGCTTGATGTTGAAAAGGACCCATTTCGACCTCCAATGAACGAAGAGGAAATTCTTGGTCCAGAATTGCCATATTTGAGTGCAATTGGTGCATTAATGTTCCTTGCTAGTCATACATGACCGGATATTTCCTTTCTTTAAACTTACTAGCAAGATATAGCTCATGCCCGACAAGAAGGCACTGGAATGGAGTAAAACAAATATTCCGATATCTTCAAGGTACAAAAGATATGGGTTTGTATTTTACTAACCACTTGAAAACAAGTTTGGTTGGTTTTGCAGATGCAAGGTATATGTCTGATCCTCACACCGGTCGATCTCAAACTGGATATATATTTACAAGTGGAGGTACTACAATTTCATGGCGTTCCATAAAGCAAACAATCACAGCTACTTCATCTGTCACACCCTTAAAATCCGCGTGCGGGGTTTTACTGCGAGGCGCGTGACATACCAGGATCTCAGTCATTAGTTACATAGAATGATTCTATATGAGCTAACATTCAAAATCAGAGTTTAACTTTAAAACATGCGGAAGCGTTAAATAAACTAGTAAACCCAAAACAATGTAACATGATTTGAAAATGCGCAAACATACGCGCCCAAGTATTATGCAAAACCAAAACACGATGTTTAAACAATCTTAATCCAAAACAATGTTTCATAACGTGCTGACAAACACCATGATGCTGACCCATGTGACGTGCTCCTAGGCAATAGCAACCTTAACCTGAGAATAGCATACTAAAAGAGTCAACACAACAGTTGGTGAGTTCAAGGGTTTGCGTTTAAACATAAACCAATAACAGTTGCAAGATATAAGAAGTGTATTGTAATAGATAGCTAGGCTATAACAAATAGTAATAATCATAGTGATTTCGCGATTGAAGCTGACTGTGTTACGTTTGTTGCCTCCTGCCACGACTTACCATGTCGTGACAAATGTTCGTTAGGACAAAATTGCACCCATTTGATCTCGAGTCGCACAGGTGGGGCTCGTCAGACCCAGTAGTACTACCCAAGATTTCCCACTAATCATCATTATTAACAATCCGAAAGTGTGAGGACTTTCATGGTATTCAACACTATATCATACTATGCACAACTCATATAAAGTAAGCGTTTGTAAAACCAGTATGCTATCTCCCCCAAAAGAGAGTATGTAAAAGAGTGGGGCATGAACTCACCTGATGCGCGCAAGAATTAACTTAGAGCTTAACTTGAAAGAAAGAGTGGAAATACAACCTTCAAAGGTCACCTAGAACACATGAGTACATAAGTACGTGTACACAGAATCAATATGAAACCCTAAGTGCTCTACAAACCAAAGAACTCAAGGTTTTAGAAAGACAAGACACATTTGACCCAGTTGATCCGTTTGACCCGTTGGTGACATTATAGGTGAAATTTCATTCAAACAAGCATAACAGTACATCACACCTGGTTAACATACAAGCTGATCACATATGACACCTCATTACCCACATGTACTACCTAGATCATCATACAGCCAGATATCATACAAGTCATGCTCAACATAACTATAACACAACCAAAGCATCATACATAGAATCAAATCATGCATGGCATGCCATGTGAAGCCACTCACGACTTCACACCCTAAACCCTGCCAATCCTACTAAGTAGGGGCCTTAGATTCGCATGTGTGTATGATGATCATCAACGTGCCATTCAACAAAAATCATGTCATCTAAAATGTTCAACCATGATCAACCACAAACCAACAATAGTCCTAATTACCCTTTGGCTGAAATCGCAGGTTTATGGGTGTGGGGAGGTCGATCGCGGCCGTAGGGGGGGGGTTATTAGGGTTGGGTTTTGATTTTATTTTATTTAATAATCCATAATTACCCTTTTAACCCTTATAATTTGTATTTTCTAAAGATTAGGCTTTTAAATAGTTTTTAACAACTAAACATAGTTATTATTAGTCACAAATAATAATCATGCATAATTTCCATTTGCCACAAAACACACGAAATAATTATAACGCGTTTCCACTTTACGCGATAAAATTCCCAATTAATATTTAAATCTCTCAAACATATAAGCACAACTTAATAATCATATCATTAACTAAATTATTATCAGATAATCATTATTAATTATTATTAAGTCACCAACGTTCAACGACAACTATTGTGTGCTCACGACACGTGTATGCAAGACTTAACGGAACTAACGGAGTTTGGTAATGGAAAATTACCGGATGTCACATTATCCCCATGTTGAAAGAATTTTCGTCCCGAAAATTGTGTTATATGGTATGTGTTTCATCACTGGTCTACTGCATTGGCACAAAGTAATCGAGTGAGTTTCGGGTGAGTTGTCACATCATCCCCATGTTGAAAGAAATTTCGTCCCGAAATTTAAATCAGTACCTTCGCCGGCTGACATCGTCTTTTCAAACAGCTGAGGATACTTAAGCTTCATTTGGTCCTCACGTTCCCACGTGAATTCTGGTCCACGTCTCGAGTTCCATCGAACTTTGACAATGGGTATCTTGCTTTGCTTAAGTGTCTTCACCTCACGATCCATCACTTCGACCAGTTCCTCAATGAAGCATAATTGTTCGTCTACTTGAACTTCTTCCAGTGGTACGACCATCGTTTCATCCGTTAGGCACTTCTTCAGATTTGAAACATGGAATACATCATGGATTCCACTTAGCGAATCAGGTAAGGCTAGTCGATAAGCCACTGGACCTATTCTTTCTAAGATCTCAAATGGTCCAACGTATCTCGGATTTAGTTTTCCTCTTTTACCAAACCGAATCACGCCTGCCTTTCCACTGTGAGACTTTCAATAAGACTTTATCACCAACTTGAAATTCTATAGGTTTTCGTCGCTTGTCAGCATAACTTTTCTGTCTGTCACGTGCTGCAGCCATACGGTTCCTTATTTGTACAATCTTTTCAGTAGTCTGGTGTACTAACTCAGGACCTGTTAGCTGGCTATCACCAATTTCAGCCCAACA
Source organism: Flaveria sonorensis (assembly GCA_025506505.1). Lineage (NCBI taxonomy): Eukaryota > Viridiplantae > Streptophyta > Magnoliopsida > Asterales > Asteraceae > Flaveria > Flaveria sonorensis. Next base: position 5,096,808 of record CM046423.1, read on the forward strand.
AACTGGTGATCTACATTTTTGCCCATACAAAGCTTCAAAAGGTGCCGCCTTTATGCTAGTGTGATAACTGTTGTTGTAAGAAAATTCCACCAATGGTAGGTAAACTTCCCAGTTATTCCCGAAGTCAATCACACAAGCACGTAACATGTCCTCCAAAGTCTGTATTGTACGCTCGCTTTGACCATCAGTCTGTGGATGATAAGCAGTACTCATATCCAATCACGTACCCAAAGATTTCTGCAGTGATTGCCAGAAGTGCGATGTGAAACGAGAATCACGGTCAGAAATAATTGAGATCGGTACTCCATGCCTAGAAACGATCTCTTTCAAATAGAGTCGGGTTAATTTCTCCATCTTGTATGTCTCCTTTATCGCTAGGAAATGAGCAGACTTGGTTAATCTATCCACAATAACCCATATTGTGTCGCAACAGGTAGAAGTTCGAGGTAACTTAGTAATAAAATCCATTGATATCTGATCCCACTTCCACATAGGGATCTCGGGTTGTTGTAATAGTCCAGACGGTTTTTGATACTCCACTTTAACCTTTGAGCAGGTCAGACACTTGCTCACATATGTAGCTACATCCGCCTTCATGTTAGGCCACCAATAATACGCCTTCAAATCATGATACATCTTGTCAGATCCAGGATGTATAGAGTACTTAGACTTGTGTGCCTCACTCATGACCAAGTCTCTCAGATTTCCGTGTAGAGGTACCCAAAGTCTATCCATGAAGTAACGAATTCCATCTGCTTTTACTTCCAACTGTTTTTCCATTCCCCTTGACGATTCAGACCCAATGTTTTCTACTTTCAGAGCTTCTATCTGAGCCTCTCGGATTTGTTCAGGTAACTGTGTGCTGATAGTAAGTTGCAAAGCTCGCACATATCGAGGCTTAGTAGTTTCTTTCCTACTCAGCGCGTTAGCGACTACATTTGCTTTCCCCGGATGATATCTGATGGAACAATCATAATCGTTTAACAATTCCACCCACCGGCTTTGCCTCATGTTCAACTCCTTTTGCTCAAATATATGCTGAAAACTCTTGTGATCGGTGTAAACGTACAAGTAGTGTCTCCAGATCTTTAAGGCAAAAACTACTGCACCCAGCTCCAAGTCATGGGTGGTATAGTTCTTCTCATGAATCTTCAACTGTCTAGAGGCGTAAGCTATTACCTTATCCTGCTGCATCAATACACACCCAAGTCCTTGAATAGAAGCGTCACAATAGACTACGAAATCATCACTACCATCCGGTAACGCTAATATTGGTGCGCTACACAATTTATGTTTCAGCAACTGGAAAGCAGTTTCCTGACTCTCACCCCATTTGTATGCTGTTCCCTTATGAGTCAAGGCTGTGAGAGGTTGTGCAATCTTAGAGAATCCTTCGATGAACCGTCGATAATATCCCGCTAATCCAAGGAATTGTCGTATCTCACTTGGTGTCTTAGGAACAGACCAATTCTTTATCGCTTTAATCTTTTCAGGATCAACATGTATTCCCTTCTCGTTGACAATATGACCCAAGAATTGCACCTCACGTATCCAGAAATCACACTTAGAAAACTTTGCGTACAGTTGTTCCTTTCTAAGTAATTCCAAGATCAAACGTAAGTGCTCTCCATGTTCTTCCTCAGTCCTTGACTAGATCAATATGTCATCGATAAAAACGATAACAAACTGATCAAGATAGGGTTTGCACACGCGATTCATAAGCTCCATGAATACTGCTGGTGCATTCGTCAACCCAAATGGCATGACCAAAAATTCACAGTGACCATATCGTGTACGAAAGGCAGTCTTCGAGATGTCCTCTTCTCAAACTCTCAGCTGATGATATCTAGACCTTAGGTCAATCTTAGAATAATAGCTTGATCCCTGCAGTTGATCAAACAAATCATCTATACGAGGTAAAGGATATCTATTCTTGATAATGACTTTATTCAGTTCCCTATAGTCAATGCACATTCGAAATGTACCATCCTTCTTCTTCACAAATAGAACTGGCGCTCCCCAGGGCGACGAACTCGGTCGGATAAACCCTTTATCCAACAACTCTTGTAGTTGGGCGGATAATTCCTGCTGTTCGTTCGAAGCTAACTGGTAAGGTGCTCTCGCAATTGGAGCGGCTCCTGGAGTCAACTCAATTTGGAATTCAACTTGACGATGAGGCGGTAATCCAGGAAGGTCTTCCGGAAACACCTCGGAAAACTCGCGAACTATGGGGATATCCTCTATCTTCTTTTCCTCGGTCTGTTTATCTGTGACGAGTGCCAATATGGCCAGTCGACCCTTTCGTAACAAATTCTGTGCCTTCATAAACGAGATGATGCCTATCACCGCACCACTCCTATCACCTCTGACCGTAAGGACTTCTTCGCCAATGGGAATCCGTATGATCTTCTCGTTGCATATGACTTCTGCTTGCTTATCGGAAAGCCAATCCATGCCTACTACTACATCGAAACTTCCTAGTGTAACAGGCATGAGATCTATGGCGAATGTATGACCAGCAAGCTCTATATTGCAGTCTCTAAGAATATGCGTTACGTGAATCTATGTACCGTCAGCTAACTCTACAGTGTATTTAGATTCTAAGGCTGAGGGCATATCACTTAAAAGGCTACAAAACTTAGTGGACACGAAACTTCTATCGGCTCCGGTATCGAATAATACGGTAGCAAAATGACCATTAACCAAAAATTTACCAGTTACTGTTGTAGGATCTTTTAGAGCCTCACCTGAGCCAATGACGAAGGCTCTTCCTTTGGCTCCATTGTTGTTATTGCCTCCATTGTTGTTGCCATTACCGTTGTTGTTGTTGTTGCCGCTGTTATTGTTGCTGTTGTTGCCATTGTTGTTGTTACCATTACCATTCCTCTTGAGCTGGGGACAGTTGCATCTGTAATGGCCTTCTTTTCTGCTTTCAAAACAACCTTTCGGTGTTTCTTGTGATTGTTGTGGCTTTTTCATCAGTTCACCCCGGCAGTCCTTCGCTACATGCCCAACTTTACCACAGCGTTGACATCAGAAGTTGTCACACCTGCCGGTGTGATGGTAGTTGCATCGATTGCACTTGGGACTTTTCCCCACATAGCCTCCTTGTCCCTGCGATGCCGAGGATGACTGATTGAAATTTCGGTTGTTATCAAACCTTCTTTGTTGCTGGGGAGGTTGCTGCTGCTGTTGTACCTGTTGCTATTGTTGTTGTGGCTGGTTGCTGGAGGATGAACCTTTGTTACTTGAACCATCCCACTTGTGTTTATGGTCGGGCATGCCTGCCCCCGGGCCCCGCTTGGGTAATCGTCCTTGTTCGACTGCTTGATCAGTCAGCCTGTGGGCTGTTCGGATAGCTTGTTGTATGGTAGTGGGGTTGGAAGCAGTTACCATACTCTGAATTTCCGGTCTGTCACACCCTCAAAATCCGCGTGCGGGGTTTTACCGCGAGGCGCGTGACATACTAGGATCTCAGTCATTAGTTACACAGAATGACTCTATATGAACTAACATTCAAAATCAGAGTTTAACTTTAAAACATGCGGAAGCGTTAAATAAACTAGTAAACCCAAAACAATGTAACATGATTTGAAAATGCGCAAACATACGCGCCCAAGTATTATGCAAAACACGATGTTTAAACAATCTTAATCCAAAACAATGTTTCATAACGTGCTGACAAACACCATGATGCTGACCCGTGTGACGTGCTCCTAGGCAATAGCAACCTTAACCTGAGAATAGCATACTAAAAGAGTCAACACAACGGTTGGTGAGTTCAAGGGTTTGCGTTTAAACATAAACCAATAACAGTTGCAAGATATAAGAAGTGTATTGTAATAGATAGTTAGTCTATAATAAATAGTAATAATCATAGTGATTTCACGATTAAAGCTAATTGTGTTACATTTGTTGCCTCCTGCCACGACTTACCAGGTCGTGACAAATGTTCGTTAGGACAAAATTGCACCCGTTTGACCTCGAGTCGCACAGGTGGGGCTCGTCAGACCCAGTAGTACTACCCAAGATTTCCCGCTAATCATCATTATTAACAATCCGAAAGTGTGAGGACTTTCATGGTATTCAACACTATATCATACTATGCACAACTCATATAAAGTAAGCGTTTGTAAAACCAGTATGCTATCTCCCCCAAAAGAGAGTATGTAAAAGCGTGGGGCATGAACTCACCTGATGCGCGCAAGAATTAACTTAGAGCTTAACTTGAAAGAAAGAGTGGAAAGACAACCTTCAAAGGTCACCTAGAACACATGAGTACATAAATACGTGTACACAGAATCAATATGAAACCCTAAGTGCTCTACAAACCAAAGAACTCAAGGTTTTAGAAAGACAAGACACATTTGACCCAGTTGATCCGTTTGACCCGTTGGTGACATTATAGGTGAAATTTCATTCAAACAAGCATAACAGTACATCACACCTGGTTAACATACAAGCTGATCACATATGACACCTCATTACCCACATGTACTACCTAGATCATCATATAGCCAGATATCATACAAGTCATGCTCAACATAACTATAACACAACCAAAGCATCATACAAAGAATCAAATCATGCACGGCATGCCATGTGAAGCCACTCACGACTTCACACCCTAAACCCTGCCAATACTACTAAGTAGGGGCCTCAAATTTGCATGCGTGTATGATGATCATCAACGTGCCATTCAACAGAAATCATATCATCCAAAATGTTCAACCATGATCAACCACAAACCAACAATAGTCCTAACATACCCATATGACCCATTACCATGAATTCCCACAACAGGCCAAATCATATAACTAACCAACTAAACATTCATACAACCCAAATAATACATTCTACCACCTTAGAAATCATCCATGAACATACTAACATGATCCTAACATCACAAACATACTCAAACCATCATATTCAAGATTTTGTGCAAATAAAGTTTCCCTTTTGGGAAAGCACATCCCAAAATCTATCAAACACTCAAGACATTCATGAATTCATAAATAATATACCAATTCAAGCTCATGATAACATCTAGATATGATCAACAACATCCAATTATCACAATTCATCAACCTTCATAGCCAAAATTTACTATCTTAGTAAGACATGAACTACAACATTCATTCTTGGATTTCTAGCATTCAAATCAACAATCTAACATCCAATTATCATCACAAACACATCAACAACATCAATTCATCATCAAATCACCATATCCATGCAAATAAAGTTACTATTATTAGTAACCTATGAACAACGTATCAAAATCATAGCTTTCTTGCATAATCGACGTTAACTAGCATCAATCTAACCTAACTAACATAATAACATCAACAAACAACCAAGAATCGACCTTCAATTGCAATATTCGAACTAGGGTTTCGGCCACAATGAAAAACCATCAAAAACATGTAAAAATCTAACCTTTAAACGTGTAATGGCTTGCAATTGATGATTCTAACTTGTTGTGATGCTTGAAATCGGTCCAAAATCGAATGTGAATGCTTGTTCTTGGCTGAAATTGCAGGTTTGTGGGTGTGGGGAGGTCGATCGCGGCCGTAGGGGGGGGGGGGTTATTAGGGTTGGGTTTTGATTTTATTTTATTTAATAATCCATAATTACCCTTTTAACCCTTATAATTTGTATTTTATAAAGATTAGGCTTTTAAATAGTTTTTAAATAGTTTTTAACTACTAAACACAATTATTATTAGTCACAAATAATAATCATGCATAATTTCCATTTGCCACAAAACACACGAAATAATTATAACGCGTTTCCACTTTACGCGATAAAATTCCCAATTAATATTTAAATCACGCAAACATATAAGAACAACTTAATAATCATATCATTAACTAAATTATTATCAGATAATCATTATTAATTATTATTAAGTCACCAACGTTCAACGACAACTATTGTGTGCTCACGACACGTGTATGCAAGACTTAACGGAACTAACGAAGTTTGGTAATGGAAAATTACCGGATGTCACATTATCCCCATGTTGAAAGAATTTTCGTCCCTAAAATTGTGTTACATGGTATGTGTTCCATCACTGGTCTACTGCATTGGCACAAAGTAATCGAGTGATTTTCGGGTGAGTTGTCACATCATCCCCATGTTGAAAGAAATTTCGTCCCCGAAATTTAAATCAGTACCTTCGCCGGCTGACATCGTCTTTTCAAACAGCTGAGGATACTTAAGCTTCATTTGGTCCTCACATTCCCACGTGAACTCTGGTCCACGTCTCGAGTTCCATCAAACTTTGACAATGGGTATCTTGCTTTGCTTAAGTGTCTTCACCTCACGATCCATCACTTCGACCGGTTCCTTAATGAAGCGTAATTGTTCGTCTACTTGAACTTCTTCCAGTGGTACGACCATCGTTTCATCCGTTAGGCACTTCTTCAGATTTGAAACATGGAATACATCATGGATTCCACTTAGCGAATCAGGTAAGGCTAGTCGATAAGCCACTGGACCTATTCTTTCCAAGATCTCAAATGGTCCAACGTATCTTGGATTTAGTTTTCCTCTTTTACCAAACCGAATCACGCCTTTCCATGGTGAGACTTTCAATAAGACTTTATCACCAACTTGAAATTCTAGAGGTTTTCGTCGCTTGTTAGCATAACTTTTCTGTCTGTCGCGCGCTGCAGCCATACGGTTCCTTATTTGTACAATCTTTTCAGTAGTCTCGTGTACTAACTCAGGACCCGTTAGCTGGCTATCACCAATTTCAGCCCAACAAACTGGTGATCTACATTTTCGCCCATACAAAGCTTCAAAAGGTGCCACCTTTATGCTAGTGTGATAACTGTTGTTGTAAGAAAACTCCACCAATGGTAGGTGAACTTCCCAGTTATTCCCGAAGTCAATCACACAAGCACGTAAAATGTCCTCCAAAGTTTGTATTGTATGCTCGCTTTGACCATCAGTCTGTGGATGATAAGCAGTACTCATATCCAATCGCGTACCCAAAGATTTCTACAGTGATTGCCAGAAGTGCGATGTGAAACGAGAATCGCGGTCAGAAATAATTGAGATCGGTACTCCATTCCTAGAAACGATCTCTTTCAAATAGAGTCGGGTTAATTTCTCCATCTTGTATGTCTCCTTTATCGCTAGGAAATGAGCAGACTTGGTTAATCTATCCACAATAACCCATATTGTGTCGCAACCGGTAGAAGTTCGAGGTAACTTAGTAATAAAATCCATTGATATCTGATCCCACTTCCACATAGGGATCTCGGGTTGTTGTAATAGTCCAGACGGTTTTTGATACTCCACTTTAACCTTTGAGCAGGTCAGACACTTGCTCATATATGTAGCTACATCCGCCTTCATGTTAGGCCACCAATAATGCGCCTTCAAATCATGATACATCTTGTCAGATCCAGGATGTATAGAGTACTTAGACTTGTGTGCCTCACTCATGACCAAGTCTCTCAGATTTCCGTGTAGAGGTACCCAAAGTCTATCCATGAAGTAACGAATTCCATCTGCTTTTACTTCCAACTGTTTTTCCATTCCCCTTGACGATTCAGACCCAATGTTTTCTACTTTCAGAGCTTCTTTCTGAGCCTCTCGGATTTGTTCTGGTAACTGTGTGTTGATAGTAAGTTGCAAAGCTCGCACACATCGAGGCTTAGTAGTTTCTTTCCTACTCAGCGCGTCAGCGACTACATTTGCTTTCCCCGGATGATATCTGATGGCACAATCATAATCGTTTAACAATTCCACCCACCGTTTTTGCCTCATGTTCAACTCCTTTTGCTCAAATATATGCTGAAGACTCTTGTGATCGGTGTAAACGTACAAGTAGTGTCTCCAGATCTTTAAGGCAAAAACTACTGCACCCAGCTCCAAGTCATGGGTGGTATAGTTCTTCTCATGAATCTTCAACTGTCTAGAGGCGTAAGCTGTTACCTTATCCCGCTGCATCAATACACACCCAAGTCCTTGAATAGAAGCGTCACAATAGACTACGAAATCATCACTACCATCCGGTAACGCTAATATTGGTGCGCTACACAATTTATGTTTCAGCAACTGGAAAGCAGTTTCCTGACTCTCACTCCATTTGTATGCTGTTCCCTTGTGAGTCAAGGCTGTGAGAGGTTGTGCAATCTTAGAGAATCCTTCGATGAACCGTCGATAATATCCCGCTAATCCAAGGAATTGTCGTATCTCACTTGGTGTCTTAGGAACAGACCAATTCTTTATCGCTTTAATCTTTGCAGGATCAACATGTATTCCCTTCTCGTTGACAATATGACCCAAGAATTGCACCTCACGTATCCAGAAATCACACTTAGAAAACTTTGCGTACAGTTGTTCCTTTCTAAGTAATTCCAAGATCAAACGTAAGTGCTCTCCATGTTCTTCCTCAGTCCTTGACTAGATCAATATGTCATCGATAAAAACGATAACAAACTGATCAAGATAGGGTTTGCACACGCGATTCATAAGCTCCATGAATACTGCTGGTGCATTCGTCAACCCAAATGGCATGACCAAAAATTCACAGTGACCATATCGTGTACGAAAGGCAGTCTTCGAGATGTCCTCTTCTCAAACTCTCAGCTGATGATATCTGGACCTTAGGTCAATCTTAGAATAATAGCTTGATCCTTGTAGTTGATCAAACAAATCATCTATACGAGGTAAAGGATATCTATTCTTGATAATGACTTTATTCAGTTCCCTATAGTCAATGCACATTCGAAATGTACCATCCTTCTTCGTCACAAATAGAACTGGCGCTCCCCAGGGCGACGAACTCGGTCGGATAAACCCTTTATCCAACAACTATTGTAGTTGGGCGGATAATTCCTACAGTTCGTTCGAAGCTAACTGGTAAGGTGCTCTCGCAATTGGAGCGGCTCCTGGAGTCAACTCAATTTGGAATTCAACTTGACGATGAGGCGGTAATCCAGGCAGGTCTTCCGGAAACACCTCGGAAAACTCGCGAACTACGGGGATATCCTCTATCTTCTTTTCCTCGGTCAGTTTATCTGTGACGAGTGCCAATATGGCCAGTCGACCCTTTCGTAACAAATTCTGTGCCTTCATAAACGAGATGATGCCTATCACCGCACCACTCCTATCACCTCTGACCGTAAGGACTTCTTCGCCAATGGGAATCCGTATGATCTTCTCGTTGCATATGAATTCTGCTTGCTTATCGGAAAGCCAATCCATGCCTACTACTACATCGAAACTTCCTAGTGTAACAGGCATGAGATCTATGGCGAATGTATGACCAGCAAGCTCTATATTGCAGTCTCTAAGAATATGCGTTACGTGAATCTATGTACCGTCAGCTAACTCTACAGTGTATTTAGATTCTAAGGCTGAGGGCATATCACTTAAAAGGCTACAAAATTTAGTGGACACGAAACTTCTATCGGCTCCGGTATCGAATAATACGGTAGCAAAACGACCATTAACCGAAAATTTACCAGTTACTGTTGTAGGATCGTTTAGAGCCTCACCTGAGCCAATGACGAAGGCTCTTCCTTTGGCTCCATTGTTGTTATTGCCTCTATTGTTGTTGCCATTACCGTTGTTGCCACTGTTATTGTTGCTGTTGTTGCCATTGTTGTTGTTACCATTACCATTCCTCTTGAGCTGGGGACAGTTGCGTCTGTAATGGCCTTCTTTTCCGCTTTTAAAACAACCTTTCGGTGTTTCTTGTGATTGTTGTGGCTTTTTCATCAGTTCACCCCGGTAATCCTTCGCTACATGCCCAACTTTACCACAGCGTTGGCATCGGAAGTTGTCACACCTGCTGGTATGATGGTAGTTGCATCGATTGCACTTGGGACTTTTCCCCACATAGCCTCCTTGTCCCTGCGATGCCGAGGATGACTGATTGAAATTTCGGTTGTTATTAAACCTTCTTTGTTGCTGGGGAGGTTGCTGCTGCTGTTGTACCTGTTGCTGCTGTTGTTGTGGCTGGTTGCTGGAGGATGAACCTTTGTTACTTGAACCATCCTACTTGCTTTTATGGTCGGGCACGCTTGCCACCGCGCCCCGCTTGGGTAATCGTCCTTGTTCGACTGCTTGATCAGTCAGCCTGTGGGCTATTTGGATAGCTTGTTGTATGGTAGTGGGGTTGGAAGCAGTTACCATACTCTGAATTTCCGGTCTGTCACACCCTCAAAATCCGCGTGCGGGGTTTTACCGCGAGGCGCGTGACATACTAGGATCTCAGTCATTAGTTACACAGAATGACTCTATATGAACTAACATTCAAAATCAGAGTTTAACTTTAAAACATGTGGAAGCGTTAAATAAACTAGTAAACCCAAAACAATGTAACATGATTTGAAAATGCGCAAACATACGCGCCCAAGTATTATGCAAAACCAAAACACGATGTTTAAACAATCTTAATCCAAAACAATGTTTCATAACGTGCTGACAAACACCATGATGCTGACCCGTGTGACGTGCTCCTAGGCAATAGCAACCTTAACCTGAGAATAGCATACTAAAAGAGTCAACACAACGGTTGGTGAGTTCAAGGGTTTGCGTTTAAACATAAACCAATAACAGTTGCAAGATATAAGAAGTGTATTGTAATAGATAGCTAGTCTATAATAAATAGTAATAATCATAGTGATTTCGCAATTAAAGATGACTGTGTTACGTTTGTTGCCTCCTGCCACGACTTACCAGGCCGTGACAAATGTTCGTTAGGACAAAATTGCACCCGTTTGACCTCGAGTCGCACAGGTGGGGCTCGTCAGACCCAGTAGTACTACCCAAGATTTCCCTCTAATCATCATTATTAACAATCTGAAAGTGTGAGGACTTCCATGGTATTCAACACTATATCATACTATGCACAACTCATATAAAGTAAGCGTTTGTAAAACCAGTATGCTATCTCCCCCAAAAGAGAGTATGTAAAAGAGTGGGGCCTGAACTCACCTGATGCGTGCAAGAATTAACTTAGAGCTTAACTTGAAAGAAAGAGTGGAAAGACAACCTTCAAAGGTCACCTAGAACACATGAGTACATAAGTACATGTACACATAATCAATATGAAACCCTAAGTGCTCTACAAACCAAAGAACTCAAGATTTTAGAAAGACAAGACACATTTGACCCAGTTGACCCGTTTGACCCGTTGGTGACATTATAGGTGAAATTTTATTCCAACAAGCATAACAGTACATCACACCTGGTTAACATACAAGCTGATCACATATGACACCTCATTACCCACATGTACTACCTAGATCATCATACAGCCAGATATCATACAAGTCATGCGAATCTCAAAAAATTATCATGCTCAACATAACTACAACACAACCAAAGCATCATACATAGAATCAAATCATGCACGGCATGCCATGTGAAGCCACTCACGACTTCACACCCTAAACCCTGCCAATCCTACTAAGTATGGGCCTCAGATTCGCACGCGTGTATGATGATCATCAACGTGCCATTCAACAGAAATCATATCATCCAAAATGTTCAACAATGATCAACCACAAACCAACAATAGTCCTAACATACCCATATGACCCATTACCATGAATTCCCACAACAGGCCAAATCAGATAACTAACCAACTAAACATTTATACAACCCAAATAATACATTCTACCACCTTAAAAATCATCCATGAACATACTAACATTATCCTAACATCACAAACATACTCAAACCATCATATTCAAGATTTTGGGCAAATAAAGTTTCCCTTTTGGGAAAGCACATCCCAAAATCTATCAAACACTCAAGACATTCATGAATTCATCAATAATATACCAATTCAAGCTCATGATAACATCTAGACATGATCAACAACATTCAATTATCACAATTCATCAACCTTCATAGCCAAAAGTTACTATCTTAGTAAGACATGAACTACAACATTCATTCTTGGATTTCTAGCATTCAAATCAACAATCTAACATCCAACTATCATCACAAACACATCAACAACATCAATTCATCATCAAATCACCATATCCATGCAAATAAAGTTACTATTATTAGTAACCTATGAACAACGTATCAAAATCATAGTTTTCTTGAATAATCGATGTTAACTAGCATCAATCTAACCTAACTAACATAATAACATCAACAAACAACCAAGAATCGACCTTCAATTGCAATATTCGAACTAGGGTTTCGGCCACAATGAAAAACCATCAAAAACATGTAAAAATCTAACCTTTAAACGTGTAATGGCTTGCAATTGATGATTCTAACTTGTTGTGATGCTTGAAATCGGTCCAAAATCGAAGTGAATGCTTGTTCTTGGCTGAAATCGTAGGTTTGTGGGTATGGGGAGGTCGATAGCGGCCGTAGGGGGGGGGGTTACTAGGGTTGGGTTTTGATTTTATTTTATTTAATAATCCATAATTACTCTTTTAACCCTTATAATTTGTATTTTATAAAGATTAGGCTTTTAAATAGTTTTTAACTACTAAACACAGTTATTATTAGTCACAAATAATAATCATGCATAATTTCCATTTGCCACAAAACACACGAAATAATTATAACGCGTTTCCACTTTACGCGATAAAATTCCCAATTAATATTTAAATCACGCAAACATATAAGCACAACTTAATAATCATATCATTAACTAAATTATTATCAGATAATAATTATTAATTATTATTAAGTCACCAACGTTCAACGACAACTATTGTGTGCTCACGACACGTGTATGCAAGACTTAACGGAACTAACGGAGTTTGGTAACGGAAAATTACCGGATGTCACATCATCTAATCATGCAGAAATTTTGGCAATACATGAAGCTAGTCGAGAATGTGTTTGGTTAAGGACTGTAATTCAACACATTCGGGAATCTTGTGGCATTTCTTCAAAAATTGAGAAACCGACAATCTTACATGAAGATAACGTTGCATGTATTGCTCAACTTAAGAAAGGATATATTAAAGTGTAACACCCAAAATTTTGTTAAAACAAATAAAAGAAGTAGAAAAATATCTTGAAAGAAAGAAAGAGACACACAAGTGGAGGGGGCCAAAGTGTCAAAAGTACAAAATGCCATTATTTTATTATATTTTGGGCATGGCCGCCCACTACATGTTTCCACAACCTGCTTTTCGACTGAAAAAGAAGAAAGAAGAAGAGGAAGCTTGTCTCTCTCGGTTTTTCATGAAGAAAAGGCTGAAAATTTTCAAATTGGTGAGTGTTTTATGTGTTCTTGGTTCGGTTTTGTTGGGTTTTCATCCTTAAAACCGATTTTTATGTGTTCTATGTGTTTGGTTGTTTATTTTGGTGTGTTTTTAGGTGTTTGAACTCTTGTGCACTCAAGTTTGGAGGAGTTTTACTTGTTGGCTGCATGGGTGAGTTCTAGACCCTGGTTTTTATGTGTTTTAAACTTCTTGGGGATGAAAATGCATGTTTAAAAATGTTTTACAACTGCTATATATGCACCCGTATGTATTTGTGTATGTATGTTTGTGTGTTATGGTTGCATATGTGTTGTTGATGCTTAGAATAATAGATATATGTTAAGAACAGGTTAATATGCAGATTGGGTTTGAAAATAAGTTTGAAATATGCATAACTGTTGGTCATGCGCCCAAACAGGGCCCATGCGCCCAAACAGGGCCCATGCGCCTGAAATTTTGACATAGAAAACTTAAGTGAAGCTCATGCGCCCCAATAGTTCCCATGCGCCTGGAATTTTTGCCAAAATAGCCTAAGTACCAGCCCATGCGCCCATATAGTAGTCATTAGCCTAGAAATTTCCTCAGGCGCCTAAGTGTTAGTCATGCGCCTAAACAGTACCTCATGCGCCTACTGACCAAATGACTAAGTGAAGTTCATGCGCCCAAATAGTCTTTATGCGCCTAAGTGTTGGTGCGCCAGCATAGTGCTCATGCGCCTAGAACACTTAGAAAATTTTCTGAAATTTTGGAAAAAAGGGAAATTTAAGGAATTGCCCTGGGATGTTTTGATGGTTGTATTTGTTTATTCCATGCTTGTTTATGGCCTGTCCTTGTGTTCCGTATTATGTGACTTTACGTGGTGTGTTTATGTTCTATACGTAAAGTATTATCATAATGAAAGTGAAAGATTATTGATAATGAAAAGTGGAACATAAAGAATGAATAAAAGTCTTGCAAGCAAAATGAAAGGAGGTTCACAGCCACGGGTTGTCAGCTCAACTGTGTGCGGGTTAGCTACCACATGAGGATGCACGTAGGGTCAATCTTTGAGATTGACGGGGACCTTTGTTGCTTGCCTCAGGTGACTGGGTCAGCTTCATGCACAATGTTCGGGGTCTATTTATAGACCTCAGGCCCAGCACCAGCTTCGTGCACAATGTCGGGGTATTGCACATTGGTCCGGTAGAAAGTGAAAGATAATAATGAAAGTACGGAATGGAAGAGATGAATGATGAAAGATAATAATGAATATTATCTTGTTGTACGTATGATGTGTGACCACGTGCGAAAGTAATGAATTTTATGAAAATGAAGTATTTTAAGAAAGATGATATTTTTGTATATAAATAAAGGTATTTTAATGTTTTAAAACTAGAACTCACTCAGCAACGCTGACTTTTATACATTTTCAGTTGGCAGGTAAATGTTGCTGAGGGTGGCACGCGGGGGAAGCTACTCGTCGGGGCAAGACTGGCATCCATTTATTCTTAATGATATTATTGTTTTGTAATGCAATTAAAAGGTTTTTTGTAACTTAAGAAACAATGATGTATTGCTTAGCAACAGTAATTATTAATGAAATGAATGGTTTTTGTTAACTTAATCCGCTGCTTAATCTTATGAAATGTACAATGCTTTATATGTATAATGCTATGATTGATCAACTTTAAGGTCTCCGGGAACGGGGCCTTACATAAAGGCGATAGAACTAAACATATTTTACTGAAGTTTTTCTTCACACATGATTTGCAGAAGAATGGAGATATTACTATCCAATAAATTCGTTCAAGCGACAATTTGGTAGACTTGTTTACTAAGTCACTTCCGACTTCAACATTTAAGAAATTGGTTCATAAGATCAGGATGGGTCGACTCAAGGAGCTTAACTAATATTCATCAGGGGGAGAAATTACGCGCTGCACTCTTTTTCCCTTAGCTATGGTTTTGTCCCATTGGGTTTTTCTAGCAAGGTTTTTAATGAGGTATTATAAATTGTATAAATATTATTTTATGGTTATCAAATTGTATAGATAAACTCTATTAGAGATATATTTAAATTAGAGATTATCATGTCATCTTTAAGGTTGTTGAAGTGATGGAATTACTGTCTTTTCTACTCCTATAAATACAACGTTTGTATCTTATTATTAGACACATAATCAATAATATAAATCTCACTCCTTACATCTTTTCGTGTTGTTTTGCTATTAGATTTGTTTTACAACAAAATCTAATATTTTAATTATTAAAAAAGGGTATATATGTTATTTTGATTTCGTTTGGGTTTGTATGATATTAGCAAGATTTATAGTGTTATAGTTTGGGTATATAGATATTCGAGAAATTCTATATGGGTACATATGATATTTAGAAAGTTTTCTAGTGATATATATAATATTTAAAAAGTTTCACAGGTATATATGATATTCTAATGTTGGTTTGGGTATATATGATATTTAAGATTTTTATAGGGTTATACATGATATTTAAAAAAAATTGTGAGGTTATATATAATATTTTAAAAAAAATTAGGGTTATATATGACGTTCCCCCTTTAAAAGATATAGTAATAATTATGTACTTCTTTTTATGTTAACAAACAAGTTGAAAAAGAAAGGGTTAATAAAATCTTTTAGATCGCTTACATGATGGTATAAGAGCATTCACAACCCATGCCCTATCTTTGTCAATATAATTACACTAAAAATCACTAGTTTTTTTCTCTTATTTTCAATTAAATAATACTTTTATATTTTTATCATTACTTTTTCTCTCTACTCCACTTAAAATATATTAAAAATATTATAGGGTTTTGAATAGTATTTTTAAAATATACAGATTAAACAGTAAATTTTCTATATCCTTTACTCACAACCACTTATAACGATACCATATAATATAGTAATACACTCACATAAATTTAGGGAACGGGCTGTGAATGCTCTAATAAAGTCTAGATAAATTTATAGTATATTTTTTATTTTTATGTGAATGTGTATCTTATATTATGAGGGATGATTGTGAGTGAAAATTTATGGGGTTGTATCGTGTTTCCCCAAACAAATTATCGTGTTTTTTAATATTTGGGGAAACACAATACAACTATCATATATTTTTTAATATTTTTAAAAGTGGTTCTGAGTAAAAAAAAAAAAGAAAAGTTAATGATAAAAATATAAAAAAACATCGTTTAATTACAAGAAAGAAAAAAAATAATGTTTTTAATATAAAAATAGAGATAAGGATGAGAAAGATAGTGTGTATGGATTCTTTTAGATTCCACGGTACACAACCAAAATTTTAAAAATATCATGAATGATATCTTATTTCTCGCAGTGACTCTAAAATATTTAACTGATGGGAGTTTTATTTATTTTATTAAATTCATTTCTGAAATCGTATTCTTTTTGAAAAATATCATAATTAAAAATGGTGTCATTCTCTAACAGAAGATATCCTTCTTAATCTCAAACAAAGTCGATTAGAACTTTTTATCATAATATTAAAAAAGGAAAAATTATTCCTGTCCACAGAATAATCGATTTTTGCATAAAAAATTCTATATATAATTATTAATCAAATCAATTACAAAGATTTATGGGTATCCACGATTCTTATTACAATTAAATTTTGACACAATATACTACTAATTTCTATAATGATACTTACAAAAAAACGAATACACTTAAGGAGTTCAGGAAATGCATCGTCTTGAACCAATGAACTTAACTGGTTTTGTTCAAGAATCTTTGCTAAAGTTCTCTCATATATCTGAATTTTTTGTGGGTAAGTTATGAAAACCCATCATATCTAGTTATTATGTTCAAAGTCAATGGTGTTTTTTTTTTTTTTTTTTGTTAAAGTTCGTACTTTTTGAATCTAGAATCTTGAAAAGCATCATCCTGGGTTTTACTTGTTTTACCGGGTAAGTTCAAGAGTATCTGTTGAAGTTCACACATTTTGGATCAAGAACCTTCATATGCATTGATCTAAACTTGGGTAAGTTGTGAATGTCATCAGCATTGAAAGAACCAGAAACTTTTAGTCTAGAGTCCACATGAATTTGTTTTCGTTTCTTTAAATTTCTCTACGGATCACAATTTCAAGTGTCAAACTTTCTAGGGTAGGGTATTTAGTTATGGTATACTCTATTTTTTTCTATACATTATTCTGTTTTAAATCAGATGGCTATTGAATCTTTTTTCATCATAAAGGACAACTTTCTTTTTCTTTCTTCAATTGTTCCGATCAGAACAAAAGGGTTCCTATCTATACAATTCTCTGTCTTTGTTTGTGATCCCCCCCAATCGAAGTAGGAGGGCTTCCTTAAGAAACAATGAATGCACTTAAGGAGTTCAGGATCAATGAATACAAATAATGCTACTTACAAAAAAGTGTATCTCGTTTTAAAACTTTAAGAATTTACTATATGTTGTCACCGGAAAACATAGTACATTATACGATAACATAGGCACCAACCTAAGTTACGTATCACTGTTGAGATTCAACGTTCAATAACATTTGGTAGGCAAAACCTAACAGAAATTCAATTGAGATGGGAAATGTCTTTGATGTGCATACATTTTATCGAACTTAGTGAAGTGAAAGAAAAGATTGAAATTTTGGGTGAAAGAAGTTATCAAGATCACTCTTTAGCCATATATAAGAGCTATATACTATGCAAGTGCACCACCACCCTAAGATGTTGTCTAAATCTTCATTCAAAAAAGATATACAGCGTCATTGTCTAAAATTATATGGTGTCATTGGGCAATGGATAAACATTTAACATGGAAATTTCTTTATACTAGTATTATCAAGTGACACCGATTACTATAACACAATCTGCCCCTCGATGATAGTATTAGTAACTTAGTAGTGGTAATAGTAATAATTCTGAGTTATATTAAAAAACCTAAATCACAACAGCTAAGGTCGATCGGACTCAACCTTATCCCACACTTAAGTAGATTTGAGGCTTTTCCTATAAAAGTAATTATCTTGCTTATAAGATTTAACATGAGCAAAAACCACATACCAACTCTCCGCATAGTATCAACGTGTATTTTTTTCAACCTGTAATAGTTGTATTCTATCAATTTTGAAGAGCAATTAACAAGAAAAGTTTACATAGATATTCTTCCTAATTAATCATTAATAGTGTTTTTATGTTAAAAGAAGCTTACATTAGCAAGGGAGCAATTCAAACAATTCAAACATCATATGATACTGCGATATATAATCCAAGTCGAGAGTAGAGTGACGGGAACAACCATTTGATGGAAAACGACTTTCATGTTCGGTTCCATGCATTGGCGAAGCTTCTTTGTGGCCCGGAGGGGGGGGGGGCCTCTTTCTTTTCGTCAGTATTGTTAATTTTTGGTTCGGTAGTGTAAATTTTTTAATAAATATAGAGTTTGCCCCCATTAAAATAGTTTACTCTCGCCCCCGCCCCCTTTAAGGTTTGGTTCAAAGCTCCGTTACTGGTTCCATGAAATAAGATACAACACCTAGATGATTACGTTTCATAAAATTTTGGAGGCCCTGCCTTCTCTCGGCCGAGAGCATGGTTAATTTTTTGAAAACTATAGAAACATCCTTGCGAACGATTAAAGTTAAAGAGTTTAGTATATACACACTAGTACAATGTTAAAAGAAGAGGAAACAGTTACAAAACCTAGGGATTATTTCAACTAAATCTTAATAAGAAGAAACTAAAACATTAAAATGAAACTCAATAATGAAGTCTTTTAAGTGAGTGGGGCTATAACCTAAGTTA